>VCJN01001981.1:0-23938 GCA_006384855.1 Tetraselmis striata
TTAATATCACGATGTGCCTTTGAATTTTCGATGTCTTAGATACCATTTTGAGAAATTTGTAAAATTAACTACAAATGATGGTATTATATTGGTTATCAAAATACCATAGTGCTTCCATGTTGTGAGTGATCACATACTCCCCAAGAAACACTATAGTAAATTATATCTATAAACACTTCACCTGAATTTTGATCCTGATATATTTCATAATTAACCCCTAAGTAAAGGCGTCTCGACTTCAAAATTCGCTGAATTGTAAATTTATCAAGAATTACGCATATTTTCAGGGCATAGTCATCAAACATCAGCTCCATATGTAAGTCAATATATTCAAAATAGATAAAATCAACACTATTTACAATGCATGCCACAAATGCGGAAGCTTACACCGACCAAATTTCTAGGGGAGGTTTCGCAGGACGCTTGTATCCATCCACAGCATGGGCACATGCGTCCATGCTGTGGATGGAAGCAATAATGGAAACATGCGTCCATATGCTGTGGATGGAAGCATTGCTTCCATCCACAGCATGGACGCAATGCTTCCATCCACAGCATGGACGCAATGCTTCCATCCACAGCATGGACGCATGTGTCCATGCACAGCATGGACACATGTATCCATCCACAGCATAGACGCAATGCTTCCATCCACAGCATGGACGCATGTGTCCATGCACAGCATGGACACATGTATCCATCCACAGCATGGACACATGTATCCATCCACAGCATGGACACATGCTTCCATCCACAGGATGGACGCATGCTTCCATCCACAGCATGGACGCATGTGTCCATGCACAGCATGGACACATGTATCCATCCACAGCATAGACGCAATGCTTCCATCCACAGCATGGACGCATGTGTCCATGCACAGCATGGACACATGTATCCATCCACAGCATGGACACATGTATCCATCCACAGCATGGACACATGCTTCCATCCACAGGATGGACGCATGCTTCCAACCACAGCATGGACGCAGGCAAGCAGACTACTACAAACCAATGTATCATGTAGTACCCCAAAACAAATGGGATGATATAAAATGTCCATTTATAATATAAAACCGGGCATCCTACTGTAAGCAAGAGCTCTTGAAACAGTTATTTAGCTAGAAAAGATGGACGAGGCCTCTCTCACCTGTTGCGATTCAGTTGCAGGTGGTTACTCTCGCCCCCAGCAGGGTTGGACTCCTGTTCGCCGGGTAGAGCTGTTGATGGCGAGTTCCAGATCTTCGATATCCAGGATTGCATGAGGCCGCCGAGTGGCCGCCGCCTGCAGGCGCGCAGCAGCGCCATCGGCACAAATTGGTCAGTACAGCAACATATCGATGCGGAGACACAGAGAGCCCGAGGAGGCGTGAGTAGGCTAGCGGCGCAGGATTCGGCACTCAGCAATTGAGGTGGGCGGGGCTGGATAGAGTGCGAAGTTGTGGGTCCATGGGCGTTACCTGGCGGTTGACCGGTAGGGGCGTTGGGCAGATAGGATGACCTGATCCCGCGCTTGACCTGCTCAGTCGCGAGCGATACCGCATCCAACCAAAGCTTAGGTTCAGGCAAAGGAAATGGCAAGGCTCGGTCCGTACCGGGAACGCGTCGGACCTGTCTGGGCAGGCTCGCGAGGAAGCAGATGGTGGTGTTGAGGGTGGTGGAGAAGTGAGTTATGAACTCTCGTCAGCAGCCCTTGGTCAGCAGATGGGGCCCGATGGCGGCGGCGGCGCGCCGCCGCCACAGGGGCTTCGCACAAAGTACTGAAAGAGCGCATACATCGATGTATTACGGGATGTATTGTATAGCAGCAATTACTGTAGTTTTACAGTAGTACTGGTTCGATAAATAAATCCATACTGTACGATGTACTGAGATTGATCGGTATGTGAATTGCGTTGACCGGGTGCTCGCAACCACAGATATGGAGGGCAACCTTTGACCGGCGAGTCAACATACAATCCGAAATACCACCCAAGGTTTGACTGAGGGCGATCGTGGGGCGGTCCACCATCAGAGTTCTTCTCATTTCACACTCTCTCGCCGTCACTCATCCCCACCTCCCCCTTCCTATCCGATGGCGCTCACTTCATCTTCCAAGCCGATTCACGCACTTGCGTCATGCCAAATAAACCTCGGCATTCCGGTAAGCTTGGCCAAGCCGAGTATCGCTACATTCAACGCGATGGCGCGATTGGTGGAGGAAAGACCACCGGTTTGAGCTTTCATCGCGATACCCAAGAGGGCATCCTCTCGTGCGTGTTTGTTGTTGACTCATGCGACCGCAAGGCCGTTCACCCTTGTTGCAAAAGCAACAAGTGCCTCTTTCGACTCATTGGCTCGCCCATTGACCCATCGGCACCCACGATGGTGGAAACACGTTGCCGCGACGAATTCTTATTTTATGTTCGCGAGACCCGTAAGGAGATGCATGCGGAGGGGCAGAATCGCTCACGCGATATCCTCGTTGCCCGACTCAAGCTCGCGCTCCAACCGGAGGAGTCTCCGCCATCCCCCGCTCAAGGTTATTCCTACATTTACTCCCGCGAAGAGTCAAAACAGCAATTGTGGTGGAAGAGGCCCGACGAAACCTTGCTCCAGGTGAGTGCCTTTTCATTAATTTAGCCTTCTATTAGTTCAGTCGAGTGTGTCCATTCCTTTTCCGTTAACCGTTTAGGGTACTGCTGCAATGAATTCCTTGCCTGATTTCAAGCAAGGCTATTATTATCTGGCTCGAATATATCTGTGTCCATGCTGTGGATGGACGCATGGCACATAAAAACATAACTGAGTACATCAACGAGTATATTCGCTTTGAGGTAAAGAGCTCCTTTTGTATCGAACATTGTATACGGATTTGGTATTCGTTTTCCCTCCACAGTCGCCATGCGTCCATGCTGTGGATGGACGCATGGTGCGTCCATGCTGTGGATGGACGCATGGTGCGTCCATGCTGTGGATGGACGCATGGTGCGTCCATGCTGTGGATGGACGCATGGTGAGTCGAGGGGGTTGTGTTGCACACCACACCACACCACATACGCTATTAACAGATGAACAGATACAGACCTGTGGATCAACAAATTGCGCGACCGAGCCACCCGATCGTAGTTGCGTCGTCACACACAACTACGTTACACCGTTATACACATATCATTCTATGCCGCGCGCCCCCGTTGTAGCGTCCGCTGGACCCGCCATCACTGAGTTGCAACTGCCCATCGCGACCCCGACGGCACCCGAGCCCCTAAGCTCCGAGAGATTATGCCCATAACATTGCTTGCGTCTGAGCAGGCCGCTGCTGGTTGTCGTCAATGCCGCTAGTCATGCAAAACTGCAAATACTTGTAGACGGAGACGCAGGTATCTGAAGACAGCCCCCGCGCACGCAGGTGGCACGACGCCCGCGGTGTACTCGTTCAGTATATGGGATGACCTCGCGAGCCGTCGCTACCAGTACAGGTACATACAGGTACCAGTAGTCGCCAGTAGTACCAGTAGTGCCCTTTGCAGCTAGCTCATGTAACTATTTGTAGTCGCTGCTACTACCCACCGGCCCCACCCACCCAGCGGCCCCGGAGGCGCTGCGGGGCCGTGTGTCGCCATGCCTCACCCGCCGCCCAGATCGCGTAGCTGCCCTCAACCCCCTCCCACGCGACGTCACCGTTATGCCCGGGCTGTGGCGGGTCGCTTGTATCCGGCGGGGCGCCGCGCGATGTCTGCGCCTTCCGCCGATGGTGCGGCAGAACGCGCCGTTGACCCCGGGTCGCCGCCGCCCCCCAGTACATCGTCCAGTATATCAGGCAGCCCCGGCGCATCGCGTGCGGCGGGAGCGTCGCCCGCGGCAACACCGTCCACCGGCAGTGCACCCGACGCCACCCAGCCAAGGCCGAGCCCGCCCGCGACTGACGCCCCGCCGGCTCCCACGTACGCCCAGGCGGTGAGCCGGTCGTCGAGTCCCGAGTCCGCGACGGGCGCGGCAGGTACGACCGGCGCGCGCGCTGCCTCGCCTGTGTCGTCGCCTCGCCGCAGTACTTTCAGCAGTATTTCGGGGCCCGGCGCGTCACAGCGCGATCACGATGGCGCTCCGACCGGCCAGGAAGTCTCCGAGCGGCCCCAGCCGCGGCCGCGCGGCGGCAACCGCGGCATAGCGCTCACCGGCCTCGATGCTCTCGCCCGCCTGCATTCCAGGCTACACGACAGCGGGCCGGCGCGGCGGGGCGTAGCACCGGCAGCGGCTTGGACAGTCGCCGACGCGCTTTCAGTCGCTGGCGTCGCCGCGGGCGCCGCATGGGCGCCCAGGATTGACGCCGCAGCCAGGTCGCTCCAGCCCGCCCGCGTCAGGCACCACCCGGCCGATGTGTTGGCTTTCACCGAGGTCGCCGCCGCGTGGCTAGCCAAGGCGCGCGCCGTGTTGGCCGAGCGGCACCGCCGTCGGGGGGCGCGCCGCGCCGGTGGAGTTGGACAATCATCGGTGCTGCCGTCGCCCGCACTGCCGTCCGTCGCTGCGTTCCGGGGCGTCGCAGCGCCCCCGGTTGCTGCCCCCACGCCGCCAGAGGGCCCCGAGCCGAGGCGGACGGCGGCGGCTACAATCCTTGGCGTGGCGCTTCCGCGCTTTCGCGGAGAGGCGCATGACCGAACTCGTGCGCTCATGGGACGACGCGCGCACTGAGGCGTTCTACGCCGGACATGCCCGCCAGCGTCGGACGGACGCCGATATCTTTGCGGCGCTGCTCGTGGGCACCGCGGACACCGTTGTGGCGTTGGTGGAGGACGGAGAGCTCTCCCGAGCGGCGGGCCGACTATCTTCTAAGGGTATGGGCGACTTGTCCGATCCTGCTATCCTCGCCCAGCTGCGCGACAAGCACCCGTCCCGTAGCCACCCGATCCCAGACGCCGCGTATGACATTCCGGTGGACGAGGCCGCCCTGACGGTGGACATGCGCGTGCCGTACCAGCAACTCAAGCAGCACGTGGCGGCGGGGCCCTCAGGCATGCGCAACGAGTATCTCCGCTGCTTGGTGGGCGAATACGCCCCGGCGTCCGGGCCCGCGGCAGTCCGCGCCATGTCGGAGGTTGCCTCCATGTATCTCCAAGGTCGCCTGCCCGGGTGGTTCAACCGGCTCTTCGCCTCTGCTAGGCTCGTGGCACCTGTCAAGAAGCTAGGCGAGGGGAGGGCCCCGGACGTGCGGCCTGTGGCAGTCGGGGAGGCGGAACGGCGCGCAGCGGAGCGGGCAGTGGTTGACAACATGAAGGAGGCATACGTGTCGGTGCTCGCTCCATCTCAGCTCGGCGTTGGCATTCCCGCGGGCGACTCTGTGCTCATCCACGGCGTCCGGCTCATCGCCGAGAAGCTTGGCCCACGTGCCGTCATCGTCCACACAGACCTTCGCAACGCTTACAACGAAGCATGGCGCCGCACCATCATCCAGCGCCACATCGATTGCTCTCCACTACACCCTGTCATCCCTGCGCTCCTAGCCTCCCTCTCCACGGACTCGTATCTGGTCGTGGACGACCGGTCCGCCCCTCTGCGGTCGGAGGACGGCGTGCAACAGGGCGCACCTTTGGCCACGACTTCCTTTTGCGTCGCGATTCACCCCGAGGTGCAGCAGTGTGATACCACGTTGGAGGTCAATGACGGGGCGGCGCGCTTCAACGCCGACGATGGAATTTTGGTGGGCCTTCCGGAGCACGTTTGGCCGGCTCTTCACGCCTTCCGCACGTCCATCAAGGCGTCCGTGGGGCTCGAGGTGCGCTTCGACAAGATGCAGGCGTACAGCGCAGACATGGAGGCGGCGCGGCGTGAGGCTCCGGCCGACATCGAGTGGCCAGAGCTAGATGGCCATCACGGCATCGCGGTCCTCAACGTGCCGCTCGGATCGCCAGAGTATGTGCAGGCGTACATGCGCGGCAAGGCGGAGGAGCTACGAGAGGAGGTGGACGCTAGCCTGAGCAAGCTTCTGTCTGCCAAGCCCAGCCGTCGGTACACCCACGCCTTGCATCACCACGCATGGGCCCTGCTCAAGCATTGCATGCAACACAAGGCGGGGTATTGGCTCCGCAATTGTCTTCCGTCCGAGGTGGAGGCCTTTGCGGAGGCGGTGGATGCCACCATCCTCGCGGCGGTCGAACGGGTGCTAGGGGTCTCTTTTGACCCCTCCACGTACGGCACCGACACCAATCCGGTGGTCACCGATTTCTTGGCGGAGCTTTTGCACGACCCCGACCCCATGGCAGCGGAGGTGGCTACCTTGAGCGAGGATGCAGTGGCCAGGGCGCGCAGCAGGCTTCACCTCCCCACTCGATTGAAGGGAGCTGGCATCCGCCGCATGGCTACCGTTCGTGATGCCGCCTTCATCGGCTGCATGAACGCCATCCTCCCAAGGTTCCTGACTAAGAACTCCGGCACCAACACCCCCACCCCTGGTTTCTTTGACCCACAGCTTGGGTCCGTACTTGGCCGAGGCAGCTTCAACGCAAATTCTTCCGCCCGCCAGTATGACCACTTCCTCAACGATGCTCATGGGTCGGACAGCTACGCCGCGGAGATGCGCGAGGCGTGGAGCCGCCTCCAAGCGGCTACTGCTGGCCATCTCGGCGACGCAGATGCACGCCAGATGGAGCGGGAAGTGGAGGCTGCGTCGGGCTCGCAAAAGGAGCTGACGGCATTTCTAGACCAGGCCAACAACTCTCGGCTTCGAAATGAGGTGTGCGCTCTCCCTGCCACATGTAGGGAACGGATCTTGTTCAACCAGCTCGACGCGGCGTCAGGCATGTGGACAGTGGCCATCCCCACCGCACGGACAGCCATGACTCCGCATGAGCTGCGGGAGGTCGCTGCCGGGTACTTCTTTCTGCCTAGCCCGTGCTTGGCCCCGGTGGTTGGGTGCCAGATTATTCTGCCCTCGACGGAGCACAACCCCGTCATTGTTGATCTATACGGCGACGCGCTCATGAACCTCCCGGCGCCTGGAGACGCTCACTGGCGTGTACAGCACGACGCTATCGCAGATGCCTTCCGCGATCACTGTGTTCACGACCTAGGTATCGCGGTACGGCGGGAGGTGGATGACTTGTTCCAGCAGGCAGTGCCTCTCGGCAACACCGTACCCCGGGATGAACTCAAGGACCTAGTGCCGGACGCAGAGCTCTCCCTTCCGGCGTTCAACGTCGTGACCGGGAGCTATGATCCCCGGAGCTTGAAGTCCACGCTGTTGGAGTTCAAGACTATGCGGTACGGGGTCAAGTACACTTCAGTGTCCCGGGCCACAGCTGTGGATCGGTTTGAGCGCTCCCTGTTGGGCGACATACAACGGGGGTTGGCTGCGCGGGACGCGGCGTGGCACAACACAGAGCCCGGACACAAGGGTCCTCTTCGAGACATCCTGGATATGTCGGAGTACACGGGCATGGTCTTCGGCACAGTGGGTGAGGTGAGCAAGGGGGTGCACCGCACAGTGCGTGGTATCGCATGCTTGGCTGCGGACCGGGGTGCCCTCTCATCGCGGGGCACTCGGTGCATCACCCGGGCTCACCAGGAGGCCTTGCTCGCAAGAGATTTCCTCGGGGTCCTGAGCTTGGTGGCCGCTCGAGAGCGTGCTCGCTGCCTCATCAGACGGCGCAGATTCGTCTCCCATCCCGTTGCTGAAGCTGCACAGCACGTCCGAGGATCACCCACACACACACGTGCTCGCGTGGCCCGGACTCTGAACCGTGTGCGCATCACTCATCCATCCCGCCTTATGCGGGATGCGGGCCGCTTTTAGGCGGCTTGCTGTGTTGATTTTCTAATTCTGGGGAACTGCCCTTTTTGTAATTCACACCCGTAGCTAGCGAGTACATTATTATACTATTTCTGGTACTGTACCGGGTACCGCGGTCGGGGGCAATCTTGCCTGCGGAGCGGGTCCTGGATGCACCAGGAGTCCTGTCCCGACCTCGTGGCGTCCTGGCCTGGCCTGGCCTGGCCTGGCCTGGCCTGTTCGACCGGGCCTGCATGAGAGGGGGGAAGGTGGGGGGGGGGGGGGGGGGGGGGGGGGGGTTGGGGGGGGGGCGCTCGACGCAGGCAATTAAACGGTTAGTATCCTAATAACCGCGCGGCCGATCGCGGGGTCCTCGCCGCCACACGCAACCGCGACGACAGGTAAAACCCCCGAAGATGCGCAGCTAGTCCCGAGAGAGGGCCGTGGGAGTGCTGACGGCGGGCTGCCTGGCTGGCGCTGGGGGGGCTGGCGACGGCTGGTGGGCTGGCGGGGCTGGCGGGCTGGCGGGCGGTCGACTGGGCGGAGCGGAGGCTGTGCCGGCCTCCCGGGTACTACAGCAATACTGCGCTAGATACAGGGGAAAGGCGGCTGAGAAGTGCTGGATGTTGTCGCGGCGCGCGCGAATGATGAGTGCTGGTACCAGTACACGGCATACTTGCTCTACCGAGTACTGGTATTTGTATATTACAGCGACGACACGAATACTGTACAGTACAAGGATTACGGGGGTTTATTTCTCATCGGCGCCAGACGTATCCAGCAACCCAGGGCAGGTGCAATAATAAATACACGGAGACGAGCTGCGCGCGGCCGCCCAGGAATATATCGAACGCGGGTCGCACGATCGCGGTTCACTCGTAAAGTACGGCATGACCTCGCGAGCCGTAGCGTCGCTACCAGTATACGAGCGACGACATTATTCTACTACTACTACTACTATGCTACTACAGTAGTAGTACTGGTATCGCGGCGGTAGCAAGTACTGTCGCGCTATTATTAATGTCGAGCTCTGTACGAGTATACATGGCGGGTAATGATGCTGGGGTTGGTTACTTTGTTAGCGACTACTACCGCGGTAGTACCTACTATAGTTCGAGGTACGACAGTAGGTGAATTTGTTATGATACCTACGCTAGCAGCAGGCTTGAGCATACATACTAAACCGTGTCTGGCGGGCAAGCGCAATGCTAGTTGCCATGCTGGATGAGGAAGTCCCGAGTGTACAACTTGATGTATGGTGCCGACTGCAAGGATCGTAACAGTGAGTGCTTCCTTTCCGCGGGTCCTAGTAATGGGTATTTGACTTCAATCGGCAACATACACTATCTAACATTTCATTGTGTCCCCAAATTGATTTAGGGAAGCCCGCATCAATTTCCTCCTTCCGCCGAGTCAGCGTGCCTTCAATTCTTTCCGCATGTGAAGATTCCGAAGGCCAAGCGTTTCACCAAATGCAACTTGTTTGCCACTTTGCTCAACGACCACCGCTTCAATGCAGACGAGAAGAAGCAAGTGCGTTTTGGACATGTCGACATGATGATAGACAGTGGCGTTGTACGTATCTGTAGGGGCCTTTGTGGGGGGCGGGAGGGGGGGGGGGTGCGAGTGTTGGCTACTCGTGCCCATTAGACAATGCGATTTGAGCACTGTAACAATTAGACACCAAAAGTATTTCCCCTCGCACGCTTGCCCCACGATCATACGACGTCAAACGCAATGAATTGATGGGGTGGCGCGCGTCCTGACTTAGGTTTTTCCTCGCATCCGCTCTGCGCATGCCCAATTTTGCACGTTTTGCGCGGGTAAATAGTGAAATCGAGTGCAACCAAGGGGATTTTGTGCAATTGTGCCTCCAAAACATGCGTTTTGAGAATTTCGTGCAAAATGGCTCAAAAAAAGGCAACTTTCACAAGTGAACAACATAACATGTTAAATGAACGAATGTTGTTGTTCCGGCTCCATGCGAACCAGGTTAAACATGTCGTCGAAGTCGGCGAGATTTTCACTCGGCTGCATGCCCTCGTAGTACAATGCCTTGTTGAGGATGGCATGGCGGAAGAGCATGGCTAGCAGGAAGGTGGCGAGAGGTGGAGCGTCAACAGCGGGATGACCACGCTTGGGATCGGACCTTGACAAGAAGCGGCTCATCTTGGTCTTGGTATGGCGATCATGGACGACATGCATGCGAGAGGATGGGCATGACGCTGGCATATGTGTTGAGGCGAGTGCGAGTGTTAAAGGAGCAGTCTCGCCCTCAAAGAATTCCCCAAATCCAATCGTGGTGCTGACCTCTGCCTTGTATTGCAGCCACCATGCGACCAGACTAGGAAGTTTTCGTTAGCATTCAGAAGAACGAGATGTTTGAAGTCCTTGATCTTGATTTCGGTGATTCCAGGTCCACCACTAGAGGCCCCAGGGTCGTTAGGCACGGTCGGGAGACGAGAGTAAGTCGAAAGGAGTCGTAGAGGATCGTGAGAAGTCGCAGGAAAGGGCACTGATGATGAATGTTGATGGTGTGAGAAACCATAAAGGAGCAGCAGAATAGCCAGGGGGCAGGGCTGAAGCCACGAGGTTTGAGAGGACGAGTCGACACATGCCGACGAGAAGATGTGTCGTCAGGGACACATGAAGCATGGGAGCAGCATAGACACCAGAGGCAAGAGAGAGAGAGAGAGAGAGAGAGAGAGAGAGAGAGAGAGAGCGGCCTCATAAAGAGCAGTAGTGCAGAACACTCAGGCAATACAAATATGGAATGGAATAAGCTTGGTCAGTATAGTGAGGGCCCATATCCTAATGATGTGTTAAATCTGAGAGATGCTATGTGTGATGCACAGATGACAGGAGACTACACAGTTATGGTGGAAACAACGAAGTGGCTGCAATAAGCTCGCCATGTTGATGATTATACACATCATCATGTAGAATTCTAGCGGTAGTGTGCGATCATGCCCGTACACAACATAATAGTTCGGGTGCGGCACACCTTTAGTCGTCGGAAACTTCGAGAAAGTTTCAACTTGCACAGCTAGCGGGCAGCCGACAGCTCCCGACCTTGCCTGCCTCACTCCCTAGTAGCTATAGGGCGTAGGGAGCGAGCCATCACGCTCATTCCCTTTGTTGTAGCGCTTATCGCACGGCGTCGCACCCATCACCCAACCCACCTTATTCCACAGGTGTGGCGGGTGACTTGTAATCAGTCACACGCTTCCTTGGCAAGAGGACTCTCGCTTGTCTACTACAACTGACGAGACCCGTCCTCGTCCGGTTTTTAGGGTTTTCGGTTTTTAGGGTTTTGACCTCACCCGTACTCGTACCTGTCCGCAGCATCGAGGGTACAAGTCGTACCCGTACCCGAGATGCGGGCCGGTTTTGGGCGGCTTGCTCTTGATACGTAGGTAATGCTTTTAGCGGTGGATTTGCTACGGCCTTTATGTAATGTGTTCTAAACTTGTTTACGGAGTTTCCTCCTTGCCCTAACCGATTTTCCGGCTACCGTGCTGCTCAGTGGTACGGGTTACTAGGCACCAGTCGTTGCGCCCGGCCTTTTTGGGTGCAGCACTAGTAGACATAAAAGCAGCCATAACAGCCGAGCCCGCCATCTTCCAGTTTCTTTGCGGTACGCACACGCAGCGATTAACTGTCTTGCAACCTGCTAATAATTGCGAGCAAGGTCACCCCATGTTGTTCAAGATCCGGCTCACCAGTCACCACCCGTGTGTGAAATTCTCATCCGTACTTCCGTGCGTCATCATGTCGGATGGAGAAGGACCCGTCGTTGAGCCGACGCTTGAATCGATGCAAGCAGACACGAAAGGCCCGGTTTCCATTGTTGCGCGAGCTTGAAACAACGTTAGCTCAATTGACGGCTCGTGGCCGTGTTGTTGATGGAGACGGAGTTCATGGCTATGGTTCCGGACAGCGCGTCATGGGACAGCCAATAGGAAGCGAGGGAGCCGCAGCAGAGCGCCCCGGCTTGCTATAGAGCCAGCTCACAACGGCCGTGTCAGAGGAAAAATCGTAGTGAGTAGTGACGAGGGCGACTATCTTGCAATGCCAGAGATACTGCAACGAGCAGAGTCGGGTTACGAGTCCGTTCGACCGGTCTGCCGAGTGTAGCATGCATGGGCTCTTTATTCCCCTGACCACCGACTTGACGAACGAGTACCTCAAGCAGGCCGGATGACAGGCGTCTGCCGGCCCCGGAGGAGTATCTTTGGATGTCATGTTTCGGAGGCCCTTTTTTTCGTAGCTCTCGACGAGCTACTACCCTACATCCCTTCTGCCAATCCAGACTTCACCCCCTACCTCGCGCGCGCTCGGAATCACGCCGAGGCCATCGACAAGGCGTTTCGCTTTCGTCTAGCCTTCATGCGGAGGCTTAACGAGGTCAAACGTGTGCTCGGTGACCAAGGTGTTCTGGACGTACCGCGAGCTCAGCATTTTCAGTCTGCCGCCGAACATCTGGGCTCTGCAATTTTCGGGGACTTGATGAAGGACTACGAGCGTCGCGTCTTCGAGGCGACTTTTAACCACGACAACAATTGCCAGCAGCGCAAAAGCTACCGCTACTGCTTGAGTGGCGGCAGCGGCTGCATGACGCGGAGATGGACGGGGGCATGGCGGCGGTCGCGGGCGTGGCCGCAAAGGTGAGCACGGGTGACGGTGTGGGGCGCCTTTCGTCGGAGTTGTTGGCGCTACCTTTGCGAGGCCACCTTTCGGTGACCGCCGTGCACGACGAACCCTATTAGCAGCAGCTATTAGCAGTCGAGCGATGAGCGCCATGTGTCCGGCCCTGACCCTCCCACCTTATAGACTTCATTTAGACCTTCCTCGGTGCGGCGCCTCCTACAGCTACAACCGAGTGCGGCTCGACCATCCGCACACCTGCACGTCGACATGGCGGCTCGACAATCCGCCTCCCGTACCATCTCATCGTCGCTGCGTCCGTCGGTTGTTACAATGCGTGTTACAACTGGTTCGCAACGACCAAGCTTCGTGCGTGTGCGTTATGCGCGTGAGAGGCGCTACGAGCGCGACGGGCGCGCGGGGCGGCCCTCCTCCCTGAACCTTGCCCCGCAAACCCGTACTGAAGTTGTTGCAAACCCGTCCAACAACTACCGACTAACCGCTGGGAACCTAACCGCTGCCGCCGAGTATTTTGCTAATATATGAACCGAACCCATGTTACTCCGTCGGCCAAGCGCCGTACTTACGTAATTGACAAGCCCGAAGCTGTCGCCCCTTGGGCTGCTTCACTCAAGTCTCGCTTACATGAGGCGTTCGGCTCAGACGAGTTGGGACAACGGACCTTCGACATGCTGTCCAACTCCCTCACCGCTCAGACGCTCAAGAGCCACGCTGGCAGATTGTTTCAGTTCGCGGAGTTCTGCGACTCCGAGAACATCAGCCAGCTGGAGGCGACCACTGCTACTGTCGTCCGGTACGTTGCTTGGATTGGTAAGCGGGGGCACATTGGGGCTAATAAGCTGTTACATCCCTACATGTCAGCAATCAACACGTTCTTTGAGCTACACAACCTCGATCCGATCGCCAAGGACAGCCTGCACCGTACCGCGGCTCGTCGTGGCATGCTGCTAAGGCAACGCCGCCTGCAGGCTGCCTCTTTGCGAGTCCCTCTGCCTGCTAATGTTGCGTACAGCTTCGTCGAGCGGGCAGAGTTGATTGTGTCTGCTCCCTTCCCCAAGTAGTACCAGTACGACTTCCGAGCCCTCATGGCATCGGTTGCCAACTCCCTGTTCTTTGCCAGGGGACTTAGTGGTGTGTCCTGCCGAGTGCGGGACGTGCATGTCGACGACTACAACAAAACCCTGCAGGTGTACCGCGAGAGGGGCCGCGCCGGTCGACGCGGTCCCGACGACATGCGCGTATTGCTCCTTCCAGTCTCGGAGCACCCCCGCATAGCTAGCGCGTCTCCTGCACCACTTCATCGAGCACGTACAGTCTGCCCCCTGGCCCATGCTGCCTTGGCCGAAACAAACTTTTGGGTGGTCACCCCGAGCGAGCATTCCAAGTCTTGAGCTGCCGCCAAAATGTCGGACTGGCTCTCTACGGCCGTTTGGGTTGTCTATGCTGCCCCCCCCCCCCCCCCCCCCCCCCCCCCTACTCGCCCCCGCCGGCACTTCTTGGAGCTCATATACAACCTTCGCAAGGGAGCAGCATCTGCCGCTAACGCCATCGGAACTCCACTGTCGACATTCGCTACCGAGACGGCTGGGCCACTATCTCCGACGTCGTTCCGGACTGCATCGACCCCAACGTCCTACCTTCGCCTGGCGCGTGGTTCTTCATCTTCGGTCACATTGCGTCCCTCCGCCACTTCCAAGTCCAACAAGACTCCGCAGCGGTGGCCTTCCCGTTGTCCCTTTCATGACCTGGCGCTACCCCTTCTCCGTCAATCTACCGCTCTCTCTGTCCGCTCATCACTGGCAACACCAGACTCAACTTTGAAATGTTCTAAACTTGTTTATGGGGTTTCCTCCTTTCCCTTACCGCTTTTTCGGCTACCTTGCTGCTTAGTGGTATGGGTTACTAGGCACCTGTCGTTGCGCCCTTTTTGGGTGCAGCACGAGTAGACAGAAAAGCAGCCATAACAGCTGAGCCTCCCATCTTCCAGTTTCGCTGCGTTACAGGCAGCGCCCCCCTGACTCCGTTTTCCCTCATCCACGCTTTCACTTATTCCTCCTTATATTCCTGCCAATTTCGGCTCTTGTTTGTGTAGACAGCATGTGAGACCTTTTTGGCATAACCAGACTCAGCTTTGAAACACCCGAATTCTACATTTATGCCCGAGTGGTCGCTACCTGTACCTGTAAGTATGTATCTGCTGTCAAGGGCGTGCTGTGTATTGTCGAGCAACGTGGCGCTCTGTGCGCGTTGTGGCAGGTCGATCACATAGCGCGGTGTGTTTTGACGGGATGAGTTGCGTGGGTTTTTATACCGCTGTGACACTGCTACCACCGGTAGTCGCTATATCTCCATCCACCAGCAGTAGCTAGCAGCATTTCAGCGTTCCAGTCCTCGTCGTAATTTCATACGAGGACTATCGCCTTCTGATGCTAGTCCTCGTATGAAATTACCTAAGCAGATACAAAGCGTGGCAGATTCTGAGACGGTATCGACCTGCCAGATAGCTTTTACGACAGCCAGATCATCAAACAAATTACTTGAAACGAGAAATATCCGAGTTAAGCCGGCACTTCCAACTCACCGATTGTACGTTTCAATCCTGTATGTTTTTCTGGGCCAGAAGTGTTACACAGCAAAGTACTATACTTCCACCGCCCCGTCGTCGTACTAAATAATGTCGGAATACCTTCACCGTACAAAATATGCCACAGGAGCCACAAAGCGTGCTGACGCTGTCCTATCCACCCCCATCCCGGCAAACGTTCACACGCCGCACGCGCCAGGAGGAAGCACCCGGACTCACTCCAGGACGTCCTTCACCTCGACAACGTCCTATTATCTCACTTGCTGCCCGCATCCTGCCAGATCGATTCGCCCGACACCCTCCTCCCTCCCCGAGCGCTCACTCCTAACTTTCCACAGCCATCATGTCTTCCTCCCTCGCCACCGCGGCAGCAGCCGCCTGCAGCAGCGCAGCTGCGCCTCGGCAATCCCGGGTTGGCGCCAAGGCGGCCGCCCCCCGCGCGCACCTCTCCCTCGCGGCGCCCTTGAATAGGTGCGCGCAGCGCAGCGCCGCTGCGCCGGCCTGCAGCGTCCCCTTTCCTCAACCCTTCGCCGCCGCCCACTCCAGCGGCCCACCTGGAGCATCAACTAGCGTTCTCCTGAAATCCCTCGCAGTGATGCGGCTGTGACGTCGCGCGGCGTGGCGCCTGATTCTGGCTCGGCCCACGCGTGTCGCTCAGCATAAGCTTTTGCGAAGTCGGCCATCTAGCGCCCTCGAGCGTGTGCCCCGCGTAGCTGATCACTGACCCGCCCCCGCCGCTGCTCCCGATGTCTCTTTGGACCGCAGGGCTGCCCTCCTGCGCGTGACCGCCGCCCCCAAGGCTGCGCGTCGCAGCGTTTCCGTGTCTGCCGCCGCGACCGTGATGGCTGCCACCAGTGCGCCCCCGCAGCCCCTCCGCGCCTGCCCCCGATGGATGGGCCCAAACGACCCCACTGCCAGCCTGACCCCCCTCCTGATCAGCATAGTCGGGCGCAATCATGCCCTGATTTCTCCTTTTAGCTCAAAGTTCCGCATGAAACAGCGCCTAGACAGACACCCAGCATTGCGAGCAGCTCTAGGGTGCCGTCCCTTCCAGCCCGGTGATGGACAGTGCGTACGGTATCACACAGTCCCTGATGACGGACAGTGCCTGCGACAAGCTGGGCCTCCGTTTCCTGGTATCCGGGAAAACAAATCTGGGATGTGCGCTACGCACACCTTCCCCTGACGTTGTGCCCCTTCCTTCCCTATGCCTGCAGAGGTCCCCACCGTCGCAGACACCAAGCGCGCGTTCATCGAGGCCTACCCCAAGCCGATGTCCGCCCTCTACAACACCGTCGTCCAGGAGTTCCTGGTGCAGCACCACCTCATGCGGTACCAGAGCATGTACGAGTACGACCCGGTGAGCCCCTTGACAACACCGTACTGTGTGCAATGCCGTGCACCATGTGATACATAGCGTTTCGTTACGCCGCACTCTGTGAAGTGCAATGCCCTGTGACTGGTGGCGTAGCTCCCTCAGTGGCAAGGCAGCCTGTATTGTGCTCCTGCTGACTGACCGCCTGTGCTACCTGTGCCGCAGATCATGGCGATGGGCTTCTGCAGCGTGTTTGACCAGGTGACGGAGGGCATGGGTGCCGCAGAGGTGCCCGCCATCTTCAAGGCCTACATCGAGGCGCTGGGCGAGGACCCCGCCAAGTACCGCGCCGACGCGGAGAAGCTGCAGAAGCTGGCTGGCGAGGCGAGCGCCGCCGACCTCAAGCCCGACGCCAGCGGCACCGAGCTGCAGAAGATTCTGGCGGCTGTGGCGGACTCCGAAAAGTTCTACTACACCAAGTGGTTCGGCATCGGCCTCTTCCGGATACTCGAGCTCGCGGGCGCCACAGAGCCCAAGGTGCGCCCAGGCAACAAGCGTAGCATCCGATTTGTGCATCACATCTCTACCCATGTTGATTGCTCTTCCACTGAGTGGGTCGTCGGCGATCGGTGGCTTCGTCATTCACAAAGTTCTGCCTTCACCGGTCGTAAGGGCATGTGACCGCCGATGGAAGCGTCCCTCACCTGGTGCCCTGTGGTTGCTCCGCCCCCCGACCCGCAGGCCCTGGAGACCCTGGTGGCCGACCTGGGCGTGAAGGCCGACAGCGTGAACAAGGACCTCATGATGTACAAGGGCGTGCTGTCCAAGATGAACGCGGCGCGCGAGCTCATGGCCGAGATGATGGCACGCGAGAAGAAGAAGCAGGCGGAGCGCGACGCGGAGAAGGCGGCCAAGGTGGGAGACGCCCCCTGCAGCCACCTGCTGACCAGAGTTCCGCGTCAAGGTGACATGTTCAGTCTTCCATGCTGACTGTGATACTAACATGGGCCCGGCCGGTGTTGCGTGCAGGCTGAGGCCGAGGCTGCGCCCGCTGAGGCGTCCTCTTAAGCTGCCGAATATCTCGGCAACCCGCTTATTTTTGTAGTAATCTGGAATATACCGGGCCGCGGTGACAGCCGCGCGGACCGCTCTACGCGGGGGAGGACTGAGGAACCGGGCTGGGAGGGACGGGGGCGGATGACGAAGGGCGGGCTTTAGCGCTAACCCGCGACCCGCCAGGGGGGCTTTGCTTCTGCCGCAGCAGCACGCCGAGCTGGGCGGCCCATGCTCTGCAATGATCGGCAGCCACCATGTAAGCACTCTTAACAAATGTCACCTTAAAAACACCCATTTTCCAATCTACGTCTAGATTCCAACAGGGTTTAGGTTCGGGGAAAGACTCGTTGCCATCTTACAAGCGGAGGCGCCACCGAACAAGGAGGTAAAGCGGCGACCACACAGAAACGACTGGTAACGCGGCTTTGCATGGCCTTGCGCGCCTTCATTATGGTTCATTTCGGTTCTCGGTTCCGACATCCCGCCCCCGATTGTGTCATCTCGTGGTGTGTAATCGCACAGGTAGCTAATGTCGCACAGGTAGCCAATGCGTGCCTGCACCGTCGGGAAATTGAAGGGACGCGCAAGATTGAGCGGCGCAGTATGTCAAACCTTGTGGTGGGAAAGTCTGGGCATGCTAGGGCTGCACGCGTATCAACAAACCGGAGCATGGAGCCCCGCACAAAAGCAACGGGGTGTATCTGTTCATTCATGGGGGTGTATATTGCTGGCTGTGCATGGTGGTATGGTGGGCAATGCCCCAAAGTAAAACACATTAGATACCGCTGTATGATTAAATACGGTCCGCGGGGCCAACAAATATTGAATTGGGTTGCGCCATCGCGTCGGAATGATCATGCTGTATTCGATATCCATTCTGTTATGGTTTTCATAGTATTTTCCCTCTTTACAGGGTTCAAAATCGTTTATCATACCGGGTGTGTACGGCAAGCAAACGCGATGATCAGCGCCGTTCTGAAGGTGTGCGTATGGGAACGATACACAGCCTCCTCGGACGTGGTGATAGCGCCCTCCCACCTCGGATGAACGCGCACCCGTAGTTGAGCACAGCCATGCCGATGAGGTCTAAACACGCTGAGCAGCCGGACCAGCTCGCGTGTGCACATGGAGCAATATCCAGCAGCACAATCATAACGCGTCCCACTTGCAAGACGGCAGGAGGTGGGGGGGGGGGGGGGGGGGGGGGGGGGGGCTGCCGAGTCACCGCCACACGGATTACCACTGCCGCGTCAGCGACTGCATCAACGCCCCGCTGCACATTGTGTGTGTTTTTTTTAATTGGATGCATGTGATGTTTTATGTTTGATGCATCTGATGCGTGTCATATCAGATCATATCACATCGTATCGTATCGTATCGTATCATATGGTATCATATCATAGGAACATAGATTCATGTGTCCTGGGTTTAGGGTTTCGTTCCTCCAGCGCATGTCTGCCCTGCCCAGGACCTAGTGTGAATTCAGAGGCCGGGGTGAGCCCTCACTCCCTCCCACATGCAAAGGCCTTGCAGGAGCATAGGGCCGCTCCGTATTTACTCTCTAAGAACCGCTCGTATCTTTCGATCACACATCAGGTCTATGTGATAGAACATATTTGGTCAATTACGTCATGATCGCATGGTTCGGGTGCTTTGCTTGGCTGCTTCTTGGCCATTCACACGCAGGAAATAAACCAACGGCTGCAGCAGTTGGTATCTAGTCATGCACAGGTAGCTATCTCGGGTTCGCAGTGGCCATGTGTGCCTTGATTGATCCGCCTGCAATGGCGCATTTATGTGATTTGTGGTGAAATGTAATCAGCTCCAGCAACATCGTCGTCATGACATATGTTGGCAAACCGCCTTTTGTAGTTGCAAGTGATTTACTTGTTGACATTTGATTCGAGCCCTGACCGGCACCGCACGTTCTGCCTCGCCAATCTAAGTACAAGGTGCCAGTGGCGACTCGAGCTACCCGCTTTCCTCGTTAGCCAGAGCAGAGGGCCTTTCAGAGGAGCTGGCGGCCTGCAAAATATGCCTGGATACCTGGATTCTTGGATACCTTAATACCAGCATTCCGGCAGGGTAGCAGTCTACATAATTTTCGGCCTTTACCCGTAGTTGATTTCAAATTGATTGATTTGAAATTTGAAAATCATCATATACCCGCCGGAGAAATTTGAGTATACCCTCGTTGCGCGCCGAGCGCCCGTTGATGCTTTCGAGTTCCGCGGTCGGAAAAAGCACACTGCCACCCGGTATCTTTCTCAGTCGCGTAGTATTCAACCTCACGACTTACGACTAACATAAACCCTACGAGTAATCCTTCCATATTATTACAGCCGTCTACAGGTAGACACGTAGTAAATATAATCCTTGTACGCGCGGGTGTCTCTCAGCCTGTCGTCGTGATGAGGCAACCCAGGCAGGTTGCAACTTCCGGACCCTGCGCTTATGTCAGAGTGGATCATTAGCTTTACCGCTCAATTACAATAGCGTTCGAGAGGCTTGATGTCTGCATCATTATTGCTTCGTTAGACATTCTGGGATCTCCAGAGCACACCTCACCCGAAGATAGAAAAGCCCGCACAGAACCAATCAGCCGAGGGCAATAGTCCTGGCCGCATCCGAGTATGATCCAAACACATGTTCATGTGTTTGTGCATAGCTGCATACTGATAATTATTTGGGGCAATCGCTGCTCCTGCGTGGTCAGGCAGCTCTTGCTGAGGCATTCTTGCCAGGGCACGCCTGAATTTTGCTTCCCGTTTCGGCAGCGCAAGAATAGCTTTGAGGGACCTATGGGGGTTGTGCATCAACGTCATTCTGTTTATCATACCGCTGACGACGTTGGTAGGAGGCGGTTCCTCTAGGCCCAGGAAGCGGTGCTTCCCCGCTTGGTTGTTGCCGGTGCATGCCGCGATAGGTGTGACACCCGATCATCCAGGTGCCCGGCTGCCCACATATCACAGTGTTGAACCTCGCCCACCCGTAGTGTTGAACCACTACCCGCCCGCGGGATGTCGTCAGTGGCGCGTCGGCAAAGCGAGCGTCGCCGGCCCGTAGACTGCCGAACACGACACAGCAAACTTTGATTTCATCCGATATGGTTTGCACTGCATAAGATCGCGAGGCGTACATCGTGGCTGCAAGCGCGCCGCCAAGCGAGCGGCGCGTGGTGCAGAGGGAGAAATAAGCCGCGCGGGCATCAATTCATACGCACATACGCGTTGATGACCGGCAGGACTGCGACGACTTGCGTAGCGAACCCGAAGTGGACCTTTCCCGGGGGACCGGGGACCTGAATGAGCTGAAAGTCCAGGTTTTGGAACCAGCTATCGATGTCGTTCGTCCCTCGGAACGCAACCCAGCACCGTTCCCGGCGCCGGTCCACCGCGAGTCATCAGCCGGCGACTACGCCGCGCGAGGTGGGGGTGCTAAATGCCTGCAGGTCGGAGTAAAGGCCAGAGAGGTAGCGTCGAATGGACCCTGGATCGTCCGCCACGCAAACTTTGGCACAAGCTCGGCCCACAGGTGGTGCTGCTATGTAACGACTCACATTAGTTGAGACCTCCTGAAGTGCGCCACAATGCGCAGCCGAGCATCGCCGACGTCTTAACTCCTTCGCTCGTCGTCATGCCGGCGGCCTAGGTCACACCAAGTCGCTGCTGAGCTTATGATCCTATGGTCCTTGCCGAAGGTGCTGGCATATCACAAGATAGAGTGCAGTCTCACTGCGAGATGTTGAAACACGACCGCACGGCAAACAAAGCTCATCTTCAGAGAACTAGTGCTCGCAGGCTTGCAGCAGCTGGTATTCACAGCAGTTATGCATGGATATACAATAAACTGTCTCATACATCGAGCGGCCATGCGTGCATTGATCTCCGTGTAACGACGTATTTCTGTGTTGATAATAGTTTCATGTAAGCTCTGCAATTCAATAATTCCGGCGATGTTAGTAACAAGTACGGGTGCCGAAGTACCTATAGGAAGGACACGGTTTAAGACATGTGGGGTCAGTAACCGCGCTTTCTTAGCTTTCGTTGTATATTCGTTGTGATATCGTATTCAAACGAGCAAGAAAAAAGCGACCACTTGCTTATAGCGTGGTGTCTTGTAGCCGTGTCGGCCCCCGTTTGGGACATGTTTTCAATACCAGCAAAAATGCGGCCATCGTAACATATCCGCTGGCAACCCGCGTTTTGTCTTCATAACTGACTGTTAGGAATGATGTCTACTAGAGCCGATCATCGACGGGCGAGGCGCGATCTGCCTCGCCGCTCTATCTGCTACAGCTACATGCCGACTCTTGGGCGCTAGGGAACAAAATCAGAGAAAAAAAAACTGCACGCGGAGACGGGGCCTTGCCCGTCACGCCAAGGAGGCCGCCGGGTAATATCATCGCAAGGCGCTCAACGGCTAGGAACCACTATTAGCACTCCGCGCATGCCGTCAGTCATCATGCCGACTGCGGGCCGGTCAACGCACTACGCCGGCCCCCAGCAGCAAGGCTCCGGGATCACCGCCGCGGCTCCGGGCGATGTTTGCCCGGTGGCCCGGCTCACACGGCGTTGGCCGGGACGGCGCTGCTGCACTGCCCCTCCGTGTACTTCGCTTGGGCGTACTGCATGCGCAGCAGCACCTCCTGCGCGGCGGGCGGGTGGCGGCAACGGGGCACGGGGAGGGTTAGCGTCCGTGGGCGGCACTAAAAGGCTGTAAAAGTGACGTCACCCCGGGCACTGCGGTGAGGGAGGGCGTGGAATCGCAACGAGGACAGGGTCAAGCGAAACCAGCGGCTGGAGAATGCGGGGGGGGGGGGGGGGGGGGGAGGGGGGGCAGCGGGGTGCCGCAGCAGCTGTGCCAGCGGGAAGGCGATGGGTGGCCGATCTGTGACAATTATAGGAGTACAATGTACTACCGGTTAGTACTAGTACGATGTGCACCTGAGACTTCGAGAGTACGTACGATGTAATGCTATTCTGAAAACACCGAAGCCTTTCGTCTTTGCAACACCACTGCACACCACCTTGTCTTTGTGTCATCAAGGGGGAGACGGTCTCAGATCAGCGCAGACATGATGTAAATAGTGATGACACTGTAATTAAGGGATTGCAACAGTTCGTGGTTTTATTGCAACAGTTCGTGGTTCGCCTTTAATGGGAGATGGAGCAATCAAATCATTATACACACTGCCTTCGCTGCAGTACCCTGTTAGCAATGGTTTCGGAGCATGTTTTGGTTGTCGGACAGCGCCGAGGGTGGGGTCGGTGGGGGTGGGCGACTGGGGCGTGTCAAGCAGGGTGAGGGGGCCCAAAGGATGGAGCCCGCATGGCACCCGATAGCCTCCGCATGGCCACCGTCCGCAAAATCCGGAGTTTGGACGGCAATCATCGAGGTGGACTGACTGGCGGGCCGGCAGGCCCGGGCAGGGGTTCGTGCGTCATCGCACCTGCAGGATCATCCCGGACAGCTGGATGCCGTCCACCAGCTGCTCCGGCGTCTGGATGGACTCCGGCCGGCTCCTGCGCAGCCACAGCAGCTTCTCCTGCGGGGGCGGGGCAGCAGGGGTGGCGCAACTCGGCTGTCAGAACATTCGCATCATGGCCGGCAAGGGGATACGTATCCAGTAGCGCTGCCAGCACGGGTCACTTCAGACCGTTCAGTGAATCAACTCAGCCGCAGGTTGCAAAAGAGGGGATCCGCCATCGGCAAAGAGGGGGGATGGAGAGCACCGGACTTTGGCGGGGGACGGGGGGACGCTCACCAGCGGCGAGGCGGGGATGTCGTTGCAGAGGAGCTCCGCCAGCCTGTGAGTAGGCGGGATGGGGAATGCCGTAAATCTCAGCTTGGTGGATGCGGCGGGTGATGCGCTCGCGGTTGCGTAGCGGAGAGGAAGAAGGAGAGGGGGGGGGGGGGGGGGGGGGGGGGGGGGCTGATAGGAGAATGTGAGTCAGTTGGATTTCATGGGGAGTGCGCAGGCGGGTGCGGGAGGCCTCGCACCCGTAGGCGATGTTGCCGGTGCGCCCGATGCCAGCAGCGCAGTGGATCATCACCCGCCCGGTCGCCTTTTTCTGCGCCGAGCGCCGAGCGATGGGGCGCATGTCAGCGCAGATAGCGTCAGGCTAGAGACCGGCGGGGAGGCGGATGCCGGCGAGGCCCCGGCAGGCATGGGTGGCACGCTGATGTGTTCATCTGAGGGAAGGCGTGCGGTGGCAAGCCGGGAAAGGACATCCTCAGCGATGGGACACGTGTCGCTGCTCCGGCAGCGGGGCTCACCGTGAAGCCCAGCTCCCTGGAGCCGGGGTCGTTGCCCGCCACCGCGTTGTACAGCATGCCCACCTGGCGCCGCGTCAGCTGCGCGGCGCTCTGATCCCACGACTGGATGTGCACCACCTGCCGGCGGGGCGCGGCGCAGCGTGCCCCCTCCACCTCTCAGCAGCAGCAGCAGCGAGTGGCAGCTGTAGGAGTCTCTCTGCATCGAGGCGCAATCCTTGACATGCATGCGCCGAGTCGGACAACCGGGCGGGGGGGGGGGGATATGGGGCGGGACTCTAACATGATGATGGAAC
>VCJN01001982.1:0-21207 GCA_006384855.1 Tetraselmis striata
ACGATTATTTACCGGAACATCACTTGCCTTCTGGTCCGGCGGGCGGGGCTTGCACTAATACTAACTGTAGTACAGTCGTCACCGGGCTCTACCGGGATTCACCGGGCTAACCGGGCCCCACGACACCCCCCGCGATGCGAGTATCGATATCGAAAGGCAGTATGGGATACCGCGCCGTAGGGGTCCACAAGGGGCAGGCCCATTTCGGCCACCAAGATCCCCGCAGGCGTAAACCAGGCGTACAGGTAGTGGGCCATAGCCCCGCAGAACCAGCCCTCCGTCACGGCTCGTGCTCCCAACGCTCCGCACTGACGAACAGCACTGCGTACCGACCGACAGACGGGCGTAGTTAGCACTCGGAAACGGCCAATGGGGCCGTCCTGTCACAGCTCAGGCTACCCACACCCGCCAGGATCCGGCGACCAGCTCACCTCACCTAAAGGGCCCGTATCACCGCGGCACCGAGGACTAACTTACAGAGGTCATGAAGGAAACCCACACGCGACAACGATGCAGTTTTCGTAAGGGGGGGCGACGTCCGCCGAGCGTTGCCGCAGAGATGGCACTATGCGTAACGCCCGCCGCCCGCGCCGCTATTTTCTATAAAATGCCCAGCCAGTAACGACGGCACACCACACCGGGCCCGACGGGCCACGACATGACAGGCCGTCTACATGCAACCATTACAGCCAATAGCTTAACCCAGTTCGGACGAAAACTCGCACGCGACGCGCGTGGTTTCTATGTATGTGTATATCAGCTATAGTATATACAGATACAGATATGTGTATGTGTATATATATACTGTGTATATGCATAGTATATATATAGCGTAAGCAAATGGGGTAGTTCGGACTTACAGTGGAAGACGGGGTCAAGGCCCGCCAGTTTCCCCACTGTAGGTCAAAAGGCTACACAATAAGACGAAAAACAAAGGTTCCCTCGAAAAAACAGTTCCACAATCTCGGGGTCTCACAGGTCGTGAGGCACCGTGGGACATACATAATACGCTCCCAGGTTCAAACGGATCAAAGGATCAAAACAAGGATCAAAAAGTTCCCTCGGAGAAAACAGTTCCCACAAGCTCGGGGTCTCACAGGTCGTGAGGCACCGTGGGACATACATAATACGCTCCAAGGTTTAAACGGATCAAAGGATCAAAACAAGGATCAAAAGGTTCCCTCGAAAAAACAGTTTCCACAAGCTCGGGGTCTCACAGGTCGTGAGGCACCGTGGGACATACATAATACGCTCCCAGGTTCAAACGGATCAAAGGATCAAAACAAGGATCAAAAGGTTACCACTCAGACGGATACACAGAACAGACTCAAGCAGTCCAATGGCTCCCGGACTCGCGGACTGCAGTGCCACTGGGTTCTCTGGATCATACGATCCGGAGGACCACAGAATTGGTCAAAAAGTCGAGCAGGCTATAGTGCTCACACGGTTCACAGTTTCAAAGCACAGACAGCGCGCAGCTACGTGCCCACACGCACCGGCAGTTTCCACAGCGGGCTCACCGGAGAGATCGCGGCACCCATCCAGCAAAACGCCGCAGCACAACAATACTAATCCGGATCCGCTATATTATTCTCCCTCGTCTATCTGTCCACCTGCACATATATGTTTCTACATATATATACATATACACATATACATACGCAGCACCATCCAAATGTTAATAAACATCAAAATGAACATAACGACACCCGCCCGCACAAACGCGCATAGCATTTCCCCACATACATACGCACACACATGGAAATATAACACACACGCATGCACGCCTATCACGATCTCTCGAAAAAAGATTCCAGATCAGGACATCATATCCAGTTTCCATCACAGCCGCGGTTTGCGGCAACATGATCAGCAAGCGCCATCCAGGGGCGACGCTACCCGGCACGAGCGAGGTTATGCGGGCGGATAAAACGCACCGTATTAAGGTGTTTCTCACACATCAGGACTCAGGAGCCAGGGCAAAAAATTGTCGAATAAAACCGGTCTCATCGCAAACATCAATCATCCACCCCCTCAATATCCAAAGATTGCGGGATATTCATGCTATACAGGCAGCATCAAGCCGGGATCCGGCGGTTCACACATGTGTTCCATGTTCACTGTCTCCAGGCCAACGGAAGGCAGGCGGCAGGCCCAAGCGAGGCAAGACCGCATTGCTCAACCAGCCGGAGGGCAGCGGCGACAAGGAAGTCACCGGAGATACCGATGATGAGATCGAGGAGATCGAGGGCACCGGGCATCCAGCCATCGGGACCACAGACGGCAGGCCCGAGCTCGAGGAAGCCGAGGTCCAGGCTCAGCAGCGCTAGTACATGCTCCAACAAGCCAGGGATCAACGCGCTGCAGATCAACTCGCCAGATCGGCGGCGGACTATGACGAATCAACCGCATGGGAAGCCATGAATCTCGCCCAGCGCGCATTCGCCCAGATGGAGCGCATGACGCCGCGCATCGCAGGGATCCAGATTGAGCTGGACTCCAACCAGTTCGCGGTCACCCAGCTCCAAGGCCAAGTGGCAGCCCTGTCCAAGCGGATCATGGACATGGCGGCAGGAGTCAACGGTCCGGCCAACGGTCAACGCGCAGCTCAGCGCACCAGCCTCACATCGGACCTGATCGAGATCCACGACACCAGAATGATCAGACCGATCACCATGTCACACCCACTGGCAGAGGTCCACCAGATCGTCACGTTCCTGAAATCGTTCTGCGAGGCAGAGCTCTTCAATCTGATCGTTGCTGAGATGGAAATTCTCATGGTCATCCAGAAGGGCAACACAGCCCTCAAGGACAACAACAAAGTGATCATGGCTCTCAAGGCGGACCACGAGATTGGGTACGAACGCAACCACATGCTCGAGACGTTGACCGGCATGTTCATGGACCGGTTCAATGTCAAGCACTCGTCGAAACGGGGTCCGCCTAACCGCGCCTAACACGGTACTTTTACTGTATCCGTACTCAATTTTACTGTACAATTACTGTATTCCGTATAACCTCGCGCCCAACCGCGCCTAACCCGCGCCTATATCCTCTTTCAGTCCGCTTCTCTCGGCGGTGGTCTCGAGTACCCGCGCCGCCATGACTGCCATGGCAGTACCCGTACGCAAATGGTACGTGATATGACGCCGTACCAGTACCGGGATATCGCGTATTCTAGTACAGCAGTTCTAGCGCAGCGACAGCAGTATGCGAGTGTGCCAGCAGTGTGCAGTGTGCACAGCGACAGCAGTGTGCAGTGTGCGCGTGTGCACAGCGACAGCAGTGTGCGCGCGCGCCGCTACATCGCGGCGCGGGCGCTGCGGGCGCTGCTCACTTCCATTAACCTCACCGCATCCTTCTGCCCCTCCCACTCGGCTGCCCCTCGTCAGAGGCCCACGCGCCCGTGCCCTGCAACAGGGCTATAAGACGCGCGTGAACTATTTATGTACGAGAATCCTTTATGCGGGCCGCGCGCACCGCGTCCAGCACACATACAGCAAACATCCTCACTCACCCCGAGCTGCACATAGCGCCCTCGCCGCCGGTGCGCGCGGCCATTGCGCATTACCCCCCCCGGAGGCGCAAAATTTATCCCATGGGTACACATTACTGGCGGTGGTCGGGCAGGTGGTGCCCACAGTGGTCAACACTGGCTGCGCACTCGGCCGCATCAGGTACGGACGCCACCCATTTTGCCCCAATAACTCACTACAGCCCACCCACGCCAAACAGAATCGGAGACATCTCGGCACCGATCCCACCCGACACGCACCCGATATCGCTAGAGGGAGGGGAAGCTGAGGTCGTTATCGTGGCGGATTTTTGAGTTCCTCCGTTGCTCTCTCGCATTGTCCGTTGATGCTACAGGGTGGAGGCCGAAAACCCGCCGCGCCGACGCAGCGCCCAATTGATATGGTGCGACGCGAGAACTGCGTTTCGGCCAACCAGCGCGCCGCTTCCGAATTATGCTGGAAGTGTGGCAAGTCCACCACAGTAGACGGACTAGCAGTGGTAGGCGAGGAGACGTTGGTCTCGGCTGTGACCGAGGCGATATACGACCGCTTGACGGCCACCCCATGCAGGGAGGCTTGAAGCCCGCGATGGCGACCATTCGCGGCCTGCCCGGGGACCTCGCTCCTCGTCTCGTTCTGCGAGGCACGACCGGACATGTGCCACGCAAGGTCCGCGTCACAGCCCGCGGCGGGAGAAAGAAGGCCACATACATGACCACATGTCGCCAGGGATTCGAGTCGGTCGCCATCTTCTAGGACGTGCACGGCGGGGCGCTGAAGGTTCGCAATCACAGAAGGCATGCGAAGAAGGCGCGGGCTGAGGCACGCGCAAATCTGCACTTGACGAGACGAGGAACGCACGATGGGGTGAGGATGACCGACATGGGGGGGCGGGGGGGGGGGGGGGGGCATCGTGTCTAAGTTGTACCTTCTGTCCCTTGAAGTGAAGGAGGAGCCATTTCGGGGCCAGTGCAGCAAGCTGAAGGTGTTCAAGGGGACTGTGTACTTCCACATCGGAGTGGCGGCAGCAACGGAGGACACCGACACGGAGCTGCCAACTGGCTACTCAGTGGGCCCAAGTAATCCAAAGGCATGGCCCTTCCTCACTGTCTTTGATGATCCCAAAGTATACGCAATGCGCGAGCTGCAGGCGCTTTGCGAGGCGCAATTTATGCACCTGGTGGGCGATAGCGATGCTCTGCGATGAGTGTTGGGCTGGGATTGCAGGCAGCGCACCAAACCCCCCACCGCTTCCCATGCAGACGGGTGGCTATGTATTCCGGTGGGAGGGGCCGCCGGGCAAGAGCGAGGCAGACAAGCTGGAACAGGAGGCGCTTTGAACTGTGCCCTCAGAGCGTGCGCGTGAGCCGGGTGAGCGCGCTTGGAAGCTGCGCGCTAAGGCGTGGTAGGAGCGCATGGAGCAAGAGTCAGCGGGTGCCTCAAACAACACCAGGGAAGGCCACTATTCAGCGCCCCGGAACTCACATCGGCGCAGTCCTGAAAGCTACGACAGCATTGACACCTGGGATGCGGCAACTTGCGGGCCACACGAAAAGAAGTACTATACATGCAGCGCAGGGCGGGGCGCGAAGCAACGATGGAGGGGGGAGGCATGACGTTCAGCATCGGTGAGGGGGGGCTGAGGGCAGGGGTGAGCTTAGCACCCGCCGCTCATGTTACATGGTTGTCTATGGCAAATCCAGTAAGGGCGGGAAGGGGAAGGGACACGCTCACTAGATGTAATTAATGCATTCACATCCTCCTTCGCTTCGTTGCCGCTTTCTGCCATCTCTGCCTTCACGGCTCATGCCTTTGCCCTGGGCAGGTGGGGCTGTGCACGATGGGTTGGTCCATGCATGTCACGGTGGTGTGCAATCAAGGTGCTTTGCGTCATGACTTGGCCAGTCCTGGAGAGCGTCACCTTGCCGGACTTGAGCAAGCGCTGGGGCTGGTGGTTGCTGCCGTTGCGGAAGCCCTCCTTGATGTCCATGTTTGCAGTGCTCCATGCACTAAGCGCTCAGCGCAGCAAGGTTGCCATGCAGTTCTATCCATCGGGGAAATGCCGTCATGCAACTTCATGCATGCACGGAGTGATGTCCTTTGCTGTCGCGATGTCCATGAAGGCTGCGAAGAACACCTCCGTAGCTGCCCGTAGCTTGTAGGGCAAGGTAAGTTATTTCGTTGTCGCTGAGCGCCACCTCAAAAACAGCGCGATGACTTCGCCTCCCGTTGTGTTTGCAGTTGGAGATGCGTGCTATCAACGCCTATGAGCACTGGACTGTGGGAGGGCCCGATCATCACTGTCTTCCAGTAGGACTCTGTCTTCCCGCCCAGGATTGTGCATGGCAGACTTGTCTCATATACATGGACAGAGGCCATCAGCATTGCCGGCAGGGGGCGGCGGCAAAGGGCCGCTGGTGACGCTGTGCCGAGGCAGATGATCAGGTGATGGGCCACCTGTGTTATATATTATTGCTGAAGCATCTTACATGTTGTTGTTGCTTCCCTGCACTTTGCGCTGATGCTGATAGTGCACTCCGGCACGGGTGGTGCTCCTACTTCAAGCACTCCCATGCCTACGACATCGCCGCCCTCGATGAGGATGATGGCGGTGTTGATGCCATGCAGTAGTAGCATATACGCAGCAACCGTGGCGTGTGTGAATTGAGCATATCCATATGTTGCGGGAGCAGTTGCGTAGTATGGCAGGCGCATGATACATATAGGCGTCGGTTGGGTCTGGGGTTTCCAAATGTAATGTTAAGCAATACTATCTTACGAAACATGGCCAATCTGCATTATGCTTGCACATGCCTGCTTCACTAATTTTCCTGACTAACTCACAACATATTTTTTCTGATACTGACAACATGGGTCAATGTTACGCATGGATGCCGCGGTGTACTGCGGTATCGTTGCGAGCAGGTATTGTCAACCGATGTTGACACAAAAGTTTGCATTTGTCTTTGCCGTTATACACATCTGTACTTTTGTGAATTTCATGTCATTTGTGGTATGTATGTTGATATGCATGTAATCTGTTCAGCAATAAGATTAATGTGAAACACGTTGTGCATTACATACAACAGCAGATGCATCGTAGTGTCATTGATAATGTTATTGTGACGCCCCGGGTACCGAGGTACCATTACCACTTGAGACTGATGTAGTGATATAAAGTACGTGATTAGCCACCAGCCGCGCGCGCACTTTCACTCTTCGGCACTTCCTCGCTCGCTGCTTCGCCTATTTATGCTGACCGCTTCGCATGAAGAGCATATCGCCCTGCTCGCCCCCCGTGCCACCAAGGCCTCCGTCAGCACCTTCCATGTCGCTGCCGGGACGGATGACGCGTCGTGGGAAGATATCATGCTGCCGAGAGGAGCACGCGAGCCCCCGCCTGTCCCGCGCGGCGCGCCCCTGCGCTACTACCTCACGACAGTCAGCGCCGATGACACGTCGAGCGTTTTTGACTGGTCAAACTGAACGGCCCGTCTGCCCACCCTAACTGACCGTGGAGGAGGAGCAAGCTGCCTTGCTTAAATCGATGAAGCCGACGCATGCAGCACGGGTTCTTTGCATACCCAGTGCAAAGGTGCGCTTGCCGGCCGGTTTGCCTGCTCATCGTGTAGCTGCCGATGTTGTCGCTGCCCGAGTGTCGGCGACTTAGTGTTTTTTCTTTCATCACTACCGCAGTCTGGAATCGACCAGAATGGCGCTCCGGTGCAAGACCTGTCTACCGGCTACAGCCCCCCTCCCCCGCTCGCTCGACGAGCTCATGTTCCCCGTGCGGCTAGATCCCCGGCGCTTCAGGACGCTACTGCGAGGATGCAGGCTGGACGCCAGAGGAAGCAAGCGCAACGGGAGCGCGCGGTGGCATCATGCCAGCCCCGTCAAACAAGCTCCCTAGCCGCGGGGCGCAGCAGATGGCAGCAACTGCCATGAATAGCATGCCCGCAGAAGTATCTGCGGGCAACAAGGGGCAGTCAGCACCCGAGCCGACAGCGGGCATAACACCACGTGCCGGCGCCAGGAAGAGGCCGGCGGCAGCGGAGCCAGCCGGCCGCAGGCCAGGGGGGGCGGGCACGGGCCGGGGGCGGTAGTAGACCCATTGTAGTTAAATTTCTAGTATTTCCCTAACACTTTATGCAGTTGCCGACCCCTCCGCCATAAATCCGAAAATTTCCGGTGCCTTGACGTTAAATTTGCCAGCTAGGAGTAGGCGCGCCCAAGTCCGCTTAACCACACCCCGAAGCTCGACGCTCATTGGCCGCTGATCCAGCCTGGCACCTCACCTTTATTAAATCACAAAACCAACCGTGACTACCGTGTAATGCATTTTTGCGGCCTTTGTTGTGTATCGACCAGTACCCTACTGCCCCGCCTGCTCGTCATCATCACTCGTCATCACGCGGGCATCTTCCGCGCGTACTCGTGAGGAGGCGCGCGCCTAATAGCAGATATGAAGGGCGGCGATTCCCGTGAAGTACAGTGACTCGTGTACTCGTGTCGTACTTTGTGCACTCGTGACTACCAGTACCCGCTACTCGCTTTAGTACTTTGATGCAGGGCTCCGCTGCCGTACTCATCCTTATCGCCAAGTTTAAAGTACTGTGACGCCTAACGTTAGGCGCGATATATACAGGCGACTACTCGCGCCTGGTAGTCGTTAAGCGCGGTTAAGCGGACCCCGTTTCGACGAGTGAGGGATCAGACGTCTCACTGGATTTCAACACGATCTCCACCATCACTGCTGCGCTGCGGAATATGTGCAAGCGTGCTATCGCTCTGGTCTCCGCCATGGACACCAGCGGCGTGGCAACGAACATGCAGACCACCCGAGTGGTTGCCAAGATGACCTACCCCTCGGATCACGCGGAGGGGTACAAGGGCCTCACATGGGCATCGGCTAAGGATCTGGCCAAGACATTCGTGGTCAGGTTCGCGTTCATTATGGGAAAGCGCCTAACGCGCAATCTCAAGATCCAGTCTCAGGCCAAGGCCGCAGCTCCGCATTACGAGGTAGGCGAAGGGTCCGGGGGGCCCAAACCCACAGTCCCCCCCAAGCCTACAGATCATCTCCGCGGCTCGCTGAAGGACAAGCGCTACGATCTGTGGCCAACCGGGAAATCGGCCACGGTGGAGAGAAAAACCGCGTGGTGCGCCAAAAACATGTGCGAAGGCGCCATGACTGGCACATGCACCTGACCCCCCGCAAGGTGCAACTTTCTCCACCACGTCTCCCCGCTGGGGTTAGACACGGACCAAGTGCTGAACATGATCAAGAACGGACGCGCCGCTAGGTCCAAGCACTAAATCCCCATATCGCAGGCACATATCTGACAAATAGGTTCCACTCCCCATCTGCGCCACGTGATCACCAATGCAGGCAGACTAGCACGGGCTCACAATCTGACATTGCGCCCCTGAGCAAGTCAAAGCCGGATCAACCACAGGCCTCACAGATCCACCAGTTTCCTGTTCGCCGGACCCCAGATCGGACGCACGGATCCCCACTGTAATCAGGCTCGTAAGCTTCTCTTGCCAACATCAATTACAAACTGCAAACGCGCCTAGTTTCTGCGCTCGCACAGAATATTCAAAAATAGATACAAATTCACCCGCAAGCGCAGGATCTGCGCACAGCCTCCAGCGTCAATAAATGGACCACAATCAATAAGGAACTAAGGCGCCACCTGGCTCACCTAGATCCCCAAAACCACACAGCGAGGATCGCTAATTAATAAGATCCCATGTTCGCTGTGCCGAAAATTCACAGGTTCAAACACCGGCAGCATGGATCCTGTCATGCAACGCCTTCTCAGCCAACACGGATGCATGTTGGAGACAGCCACCACGCGGGGCCGCGTCCGGCAGCCCAGGGAGTTCATGCATGAGGCAGGAGGATTTTCTGTGCTCGACATATGCGCTGGTTAGATCGTGCCAATTTATGGTCTCCACATGGCGGGAGGGCAGTTCAAAAAATACAGATACAACGACATCAATGACAGAGCCGGGGACCTCACGGCCTGGCGGCTCCAGCAACTCATGCAAGACGCACCGTCGCAATGGGACGCCAACTCTCTCAGCGATTGGGAGCAAGCTATCCCTATGGATCTCAAGGAGTTCGCCGCCGAGGCGGAATATGTATTCAGCCAGATCCCGGACTCGTTGCCAAACCTGGTGATCACAACTATACCGTGCGTGGACACATCGCTGGCTGGCGACGGTTTGGGTCTCAGAGGCCACCGATCGGGTTTGGTGTTCAAACTTATGGTGGTCATGCGGGCCCTCCGCAGCGCCTACACGGCGGCAGGATGGAAGCCCACAACACCGGGCGACGCGCCGTTCGCGTGGATACTGGAAACATCACCCATCTTCGAGACGGATACTCGACCGCTCATCTTGGAGGCCAAGCAAGTGTTCACCGACCTGCTCGGAAACCCGGTGCAACCGGACGCGGCCATGGCGGGATCAAGCGCTTACCGCAAAACCATGCTATTCTCCAACATGGGGAGGGAGGACCAATTCAACTCCATCCAGGATTGGACCCCGGTTCCAATGATCCGATCCCTTCAGGAATGTCTGCCGCCCAACTACAAACTGCAGACAGTGAAATCATGGCACATCACGCCACGCTGCCCGCACAACGTCTTGGGTAGTCCCGTGACAATGTCACCCAAGTATATGCGCTCCAAGGACTCATACGCCTTCAAACGCCACCGACACGGACGGGGCAGACACGGCGTGGGAGTAGTTCTCACCCGCGATCAACCAAGCGGCGCATGGGTACCAGCAGAGCCGCCAGTCCAACAGATCGAGCTCTCGATGGGTTTCCCCAGAAATTACAATCTGCAGGCCAGATGCCGCAGCAGCCCAGCTGAACCAGGAGAGCTAACCGCCGATAACACCGACCTCCTCACAACGCGGGAGCGGTGCGAATTCTACGGAGACGGATGGGACGCAAACCTGTCCATCAGACTATGGAGAACCATACTCAACTGGGACTCCCCGCCGTCGGACGGGCCGGACCCAGGCGAACCTACCAGAAACCACAAGCGCCGCGCGCCTGGTCCAGATCATGATGCAGACGCCCCGGCTATCAAGCGCCCAACCCCCGCAGATCTGGCGCCGCCACGCGCGGCCCCCGGGGGCACACCCAGCCAGGTCGCAACCCCCAGCAGGGGCCCAGTGACCAGAACAACCTGTCCCATCCAGTCGTCAGCCGCAAAGCTCACTGCGAGGGGCCCGTCAGGCCAAGCAGTTCCAGCCCCGGCGGTATGGCCGGAACAGAACGATTACCCGGTTAACGAGCAGCCCCACCACTCAGAACCAACAGATCAGAAGGCACAGATCGCAGCTGCCAACCACACGTTCACTCAGGCACGGGACAAGGACGGGGAAGATGCGGACGACGTATTTGACCGCCTGACACCAGCCCCCGCAGGCCTACGGCCGATTACACCAGCACCGCCATATCACCCCCCACCGGCGCTGCTCCACTCACTGCCGAAACCGCTCCGGCAATCCGACCCAGAAATGATCCGGGCACTAGCCCAACTGGATAAGGCTCACACTATGCTGGAGCAACGCCGTCAAGGCGTAGCCCCGCCCGAACCCACAGATGAGGAGTGGCTGCGGGAACTCCGCAGCGAGATCAGACCAGCGGAAAAGTTCGTCACCGGCAACCTGCATCGGTTTTTGCCCGTCTGGGAAAAATACATCGCCACCATGCCAGCGGCAGATCAGCAGCGACCGGTGGTCAAGCGCGTACTGCGCACCCTCCGGAGAGGACTCAAGTTCGATTTCGTCAATCCTCGCTGCGACACCCAGCGCTCACACCCGCGCTACAAGCGCAACATTAAACGAGTAGCCCGATCATTGGCGAGGGCCATGGGACCGGACCAGGTGGAGCCGTTGCTCAACCGGACCACACCGGGACGAGTTCACCTGCCAAATCTACCATCATACCACGAGAACCTGGATTTCGTACTCGAGCAGCGCGACGCTATGCTGATGGACGGACGGCTTCGTCGAAACAGTAATGCAACCTATTTTGCACCGAGGCACGCGGTGCATTGTGGTTAGGTCAAAATTAGGGTTTCCGGGCAGCAGTGGGATTGATAGCTAATTTGAATGGCGCTTGGTTTTATTTTGTGCCGAGTCGGGAAACCAATTCCGTCCAAACATGGACAAATCAAAAGAGTGAAGGAAACGGGATGGTTACAAGAAGTTTGCGCCGTCGGGGGCTGAAATTCCGTCCAAACTTGGACAAACTTAAGGGCGAGGATACGTTATGGCTACAAGCAGTTTGTGCCGTCGGGGGCTGAAACTTTGTCGAAGCCGGGACAAAACAGATGAGCGCCTAATTTTGTGGAAAAGTGTACTACATCCCATCTTCGATCACATAATCCCCTCGACGCTCAGCCGCCTCGAGTCTCCTCTTCTCCGCCTTTTCGCGCTCTGCCCGCTCCTCTTCCTCGGTCATTGGAACGGGTAAACCGGCCACTTCTCAAAGTCATGTGGACGCAGTCTTTGAGTCTCGTCCCATGGCTTCTCTTTGAACCATGAGGCCGTCCTGAACTTCATCCCAGCGATTTGCGTCTTCTGGTTGTCAATAAGGATCGCCTGCAAGTTCTTGTATGTGATCGAGTAGCTCGGATGCATATGGTCCCACCACACGGAAAAGGCCGCAGCAACCTAAACGGCGTGGCAAACCGCACAACGCGTTAAATTTTTATGTTGATCGCATTATGTCACTCACCCCGGTTGCACCCCTCACGCACCGCGGTTGTTCCGGTTCCGGCTGTGACGTCGACGATTGTTATCCCGTCTGTTGCTGCCATCTTCAGGTGCTTAGCGAAGAGAGCGATAGGCTTTTGGTACTTGTTCATTGTTTGTATGTTCTCGTCCTTCAATTTCGTAGTGTCTTTGAAGTGACCCAGCATAATGGATGTAGAGAACCTGGAAAGGCACAACCGGCTCAGCGACTTACCGGCTCAGCTGGGTAAATACAAGCCGGCTACTTTCCACGAATGAAGTCTCACCTTCGGGGATCAACGGAGCGGATGTTGTCAGCTATGATGCTGGGCGGGGGCTTCCTGACGTAGAGGTAGTACTCAGCGTCGTGACGCAGAGAACTGCCCATCTTCATCCTTGATCAGCCGCTGCCTCAAGATGTATACACAAATGAGACCGGGGCTCAAATAAGACTGCACAGATTGGGTGCAAATAACGCCACCGTTATATTATCATTTCAAGTCGACCGCCCGTTGCATGATTGTGGAATCGGGAGAGCCGCAATAAGGATCAAACGTAGTAGTCGCTACATTGTACAGCCCCGCGTCCGCAGACCCGCCGACCCGGGGCCCGGCGTCCGTCGTCGGACGTGCGGCGAGGCGGACGGGCGACGGTCGTCGGGCGTCCGGGTCAGGTCCACGCGGCGGGCTCGACGCTTCGCGCCATGAAACCCTACTTTGGCCTTCGCGGAATTATGACGGAATCTATAACGGATACAGTTTCAATCTATCTAATAATATATGCGAAATCGTTTCAACAGTCGGTGACAGGCAGACTAACGCACAGACTTACCCAATAATTAATATGGTAAGATAAATAGATTCTGTGATTTCTTTGTACATTTCCGCTTTCTCTTGCCGCTACTGGATGCGTATATGGGTACGGCGTGATGTGCCTGTTGGACCCAGGGTACCCCGGTACCCTGAATCCGCTTTTTCTCTCTGTGAAATCCGCATTTTTCAGTGAACAACTGACTGCCGTACATGTGCCTAACTTGGACCGTAAGGCAGAAGTACGGCACCCAGCTGTTACCAAAGCATGGCACCTAGGCATCTTTGCCAGTTGGCCTTCTTAGACGGAGAGGTGTCCTTCCTGATTGACACCTAGCCGGCTGGCATAAATTGCCAGCCTCGGCTCCTTGTAATTCAGTCAACTGTTCTTCCCAGAAATGTTCCGACTCACCCATTCTCTTTCGTGACAGTGCCACTCAGCCATCACCACGGCGACAGCGACTGCCTTTCGCCCATCGCCCACGGCTCACAGCAGCCCTTTGCCTTTCCAGCTTGCACATTGCTTGCTGGCACTCGACGTGACTCGACGCGTGCACGCCGACTCTCGCCGATTCTCCCCCACATCAGTGACAGTGCCTCTCAGCCATCACTTCGACAATCCCCCTCCGACAGGTTTTTGGGCCCTCCCCTTTGGTTCGACGTCTTGCCCCGTGCTCGACGCCTGCCAGAGGCTTCAACCTGCGTGTATCTCGAGCCTCGACGGCTTTCAACGATCGACGGCGACGTGCGACGACATTTCTCTTCCCACCCGCCCACCCTACAGTTATACATCTTCCACCTTCGAAATGTCTACTAGCATCAGCACCACCGGCATGATGAAGACCCCCCTGGCCAATTTGGCTCGGCAGAGTGCGATCAAGCCGGACCCTGGCGACGCCCCGCCACCGCCTAACTTCCGTGATTATACCATAATTTCTGACGACGCCTTCAGCATGGACGAGGCATCAGACAGTGACTCAGGTGACATCCAGCATATCAAGCCAGCTGCAGTGAAGCCAACACTCGACCTCAAGAACGTCCCCATCTGGGACAACACCATCTCTACGCGGGACAACGCTCAAGCTATCAAGATCGCTCTCGGCAGCGCCGGCTACCTTGACACCACCAAGGGCAAAGGCACCCGTCAGGAACAAATGATCCTTCTGGCAGCCCTGCGCCACGCAACGGCGCATTATCCCATGGCACTGGCCATCGTCAACAGCATCAGCATGGACTCCAGGAAGTGTGGATATGCGGCCTGGACGGCCCTATTTACTGAACTCCAGGGCTCGGCCATAGAGGAGCGCAGGCGCTTGGAGGAAGAAATCACAGCAGGCCAACTCCCGAATGAGCCGGTCCAAGTGTACGTTCGCCGCTGCCGAAACCTCTGGAATTTGTTGCGCAAGGCACATGGCCAGTGGACATTCGAGTACGTGGCCATCAACTACCTCATCCTAGGACTTCACCCAGCATACGATCACATTGTCGACGCCACCATCTCGGCAGCCAATGTCACCAAGCGGTTGGCAACCATCATAAATGCCGGACAGAACATGGAGGCGCGCACGCGTCAGCGTCAGCAGCGCGCCCGTTCACGCACGACAGCCCTCAATTCCTGCGACCCCAGGGACCAACTACATGCCACCAGGCCCAACATTGTCTGCAGCAGGTGTGACCGTCCAGGCCATGCTCAGCAGCAGTGTTTGGCCAGGCGCCATGCCAACGGCCTGCGTCTCCTGGGTGACACCGCCCCACCCAGCACCATGAACAACCCTAGCTATGGCCACTGTCAGCGCGCCCCTGCGAACCATCACGTCAACGACAACTATACCCACAACCTGCGCAACGACTGCAACCATCAAAACAGGCCCCAGCGGCAGCAATATTGGCCCACCCAGAGCGACAATGACGACCTGCAGCGCCAGCACCAGCCATTCGGCTTGGTCTCCCCGGCCGGACATCACCACCACGGACATCACCCGGCCAACAACGACTCCGACCAGCATCCGCCAGGATGCCAGGAGGCCTACCCGTTAATGGGTGTGTCCTCGTTGGCACCACACCACAGCGGCCTGCCCGTCATGCTCACCTCCACCACCACCGCCCCAGGAGGGGCAGCCACCGCAGCGCAGGAGGGGGAGGGCGCGGACGACGAAGACGATGAATTTCATGAATCCTGGCACGTCCCCTACTCCATCTTTGACGACAACTTCCAGTTCCCGTTCTCACACCCATGGCGTGCCCGCCACTTCCGCTCTCAACCCATTTTCACCCCAATTCAACCTCTATGCCTCGCTTCACCCGCATTCCCAACCTCAGCGGCACTGGCGGCCCACAACGCTCATACGGGGCAGGGCGCCCTCCGTGGAGACCTGCCACCGCCGCTCCCGATACTCACCGCTGCCCCGCTCCTCCATATGCCAAGCTCTTCTCTGGTAATTGAAAATCTCTTCTCGCCCTGCCATGGCCCACCGGCATTTGAGGTGGAGGCTGTGGTGGAATATGGCTTCTCCATCCACGCGTTCATCGGCGCCGACCCATCAACGGAGGCTCGCACTATGTGGCCACATCACCTACAGGTCATCAGCAGCAAATACCCGGGCCGCCTGCCTCCATCAGCATTTCAGGACTGTCATGACATGACCCCCATGAACATCAACGACATCACTATCACGGAGCTGGAGCAGCTGCGCACGTTCATCCTCGTCGTGTCAAGCACACCGTTACAGCCATGGTCAAGCACGGGCTCACGCCTTGACTGGCAGGACCATCGCTCTCGTGCCTTCGCCTCCGTCATCGGCTTCACCTGCTTCTACCTGTCATCTAAGCCCACACCAGTGCGCTATACTGCGCAGAATTTTCCGGACGCATTGGCCTTACCTGAAATACTCTCCTCACCTGGCGCATGCAACATCGTGCGCGCGGCGTCCTGCGGCTCGGCGGTTCACCGCGACATCCTTCTGTGGACCATTATCACTCAACCGCAAGACATCCGGAACTCTGGCGACAACGTCGCCGCCATCAAACTCGCCGACCCCGGCCCCTTCAGTGGCTGCCGCATCTACAACCCGGATACCGGGCGCAAGACCCCGCCTCTCTCCATGCCGGCCTTTCAGTTCTCCAACACTGCCTACCTGATGGACGCGTTTCAACCCTCGGGCCAGCAGGAGGGGCCCCACGCACCGCCACCTATGCTGCCATCGGCGGCGGCGCTTGCTTCGGCGCAGGAGGGGCCCCCACCTCCACATCACAACGAGCAGCACCCTCCGCACCATCAGGAGGGGCACGCCACGGCACTGTCGGCTCCTCACACCAGCAAACAGGCACAACTAACTTCCCATTATGTCGACCTCAGCGACTACCACCCAACACTGGTGGCATCCGCGATCGCGGCGGTTGTGCGCCCCCACTCAGCGCGGCTGACAGCCCTCGCCCTACCAGCACCCACTGTCCGCGTGTCCACGGCGCCGCGCAACTATCAGGAGGACATCTCCAGCACTCGCCCCGATGACTGGAAAAAAGTCCATGAACCATGAGATCAACTCTATCACCACGATGGCACATTTCGTCTGGGTCAACGTCCCTGAGCTTCGACGCAACAACGAGTCAGCGGTCATCCAACAGACAGCGTGGGCCTTCGCGGTGCAGCACGAGGATGGCAACATCATCAAGCGCGAGGCCAGAGTGGTCGTCCGCGGTGATCAACTCACTGCCGGCGAGAACTATGATGACACCAAGACCTATGCCCCAGTCATGAGCTTCATCGCCTTGCGCACCGCTATTGCTCTCGCGGTTCAACTCACCCGGGAGCTCTACCAGCTCGACGCCAGCTGTGTTCTCCTCAACGCTGACCGCAATGCAGATGACAATGACTACCTCCCCCTCGGCTGTGGCCGTAAGAACCGGGCTTGGACTCCTGTTGAGGCACTCTACGACCTGCCGCAGGCACCCAAGGCATGGTTTATGTGGACTTCTTCCTTTCCACGTGACTTCGCCTTCATCCGCTCCGAGCCGGGCGGCGTGATCCATCTTCATCGGGAAACCTGCATCAATGACATTCTGACTACCTTTCACATGACGGAGAGCAAGCCTCGCCGCCTCCCATGCACGTTGAATACCAACTTTCATAACCCTGCAGTCACCTACCATGCGCAGGTTCGGAGGCAGCGTGGCCATGTCTACTGTCGCAGCGGAGTTCCTGGCGCTCTGCGTGGTCTGCACATGTCTGGCGGTTATTTGCGTTCTTCTGTGCCAAGCTCAGCCACCCCACTACTGCCCCAGTGCAAGTATGCGGGGACAACCGCGCATGCATCGTTCAGGTGCAACATGGTATGATTACAGGCGCGCAACGCCACATTGACCTCAAGTTTCAGTATGCAGCCCAACTCTGCCAAGATGGCGTCATCGACATGCACTACACGCCTACCACAGACCAGCTCGCCGATTTCTTCACTAAAGCGCTGCCGCTGACTACCTTTCTTCGTTTCCGCGCTTTCCTGATGGGGTCCTCCGAGGAGCCCTGTGTTGCGCCTCTGCCGCCATCAGTCTTGCGCCCGCGGGATTCCACAGGATGAGGAGGGGTGTTGGACCCAGGGTACCCCGGTACCCTGAATCCGCTTTTTCTCTCTGTGAAATCCGCATTTTTCAGTGAACAACTGACTGCCGTACATGTGCCTAATTTGGACCGTAAGGCAGAAGTACGGCACCCAGCTGTTACCAAAGCATGGCACCTAGGCATCTTTGCCAGTTGGCCTTCTTAGACGGAGAGGTGTCCTTCCTGATTGACACCTAGCCGGCTGGCATAAATTGCCAGCCTCGGCTCCTTGTAATTCAGTCAACTGTTCTTCCCAGAAATGTTCCGACTCACCCATTCTCTTTCGTGACAGTGCCACTCAGCCATCAACACGGCGACAGCGACTGCCTTTCGTCCATCGCCCACGGCTCACAGCAGCCCTTTGCCTTTCCAGCTTGCACATTGCTTGCTGGCACTCGACGTGACTCGACGCGTGCACGCCGACTCTCGCCGATTCTCCCCCACATCAGTGACAGTGCCACTCAGCCATCACTTCGACAATCCCCCTCCGACAGTGCCGATATGTTCGCCGTAATACTTCATAGTAGCGGTCGCGCCTGGAACTGTTTCCAGTGTATGTTTCCGCGCCTACCGCTACCTGTGCTGGATGCATATCGGTATGGAGTGATTATGGTGATGCTCGTCGTAATCCGCCCTGCGCTAATCCTTACCGGTCGCGCCTGGAACTTATTCTACTCGCAATATAGTCGCTACGGGTACGCTACTCGCTAATCCCCTAGTGCCTCGGGGATTTTTGTATGTGAGGATAAATCCAACATGGTTTGTTATATCGTCATTCCGGGGCCGGTACGGTAAATAGGGGATTTTCTGCTGAAAGTAGGTACGCGACTCTACCGGTACCGCTAAGAGGGCGCTGCGGGCGGGACCCACAGAGCATACCCGCCCACCACATCAGCCAGCTCAATTGGCAGGATATAAGCTCATACACCATCCCGCGGCCAGTGGCCCGGGTCAACTACGGGGATAAGTCTACAGGCGGTAGCCGGGGCGGCGGACTTGGGGTGTGCCGCCCTAGCCTGCGCGGGCTTGCTTCAGGCGGCGGATGGCGGTCTCGTCACAGTGGAGGTGGTGCTCCCAGCAGTCCCGGCTGTGCACCGAGCTGGGCATGCACAAGGTGATGCCGCACTGCACGCAGTAATACGAGCTCCAGTGCTCCTCGCCCTCGTCACCGTACTAATTCTTACCCGCTACTGCTGCTCAATACCAGACGCTAATAATCGCTATCGATCTTGTGCTATACCGCCTCGCAGTCGCGCCACTGTAGGAGCCGTATTTTACATGGCGACCAATCCTTATATACGCTGATTGGGACATGCAGCGGATTCGTACATCATTCATTCGCGCTGCTGTATGTAGGTACTGTGCAATTACCCTATTACTCCCGGTATGGGCAGCACTGGACTACTGCTGGTAGTATGGGCACTGGTACGGGCCATACGAGACTACCCGTACCAGGTACCGCTCGTAGAGATCTTTACCAGTAACCCCGTCCCGTAGCGCTACAGGTACTGGTACCAGCAAGAGAATTAATTACATGAGCTAGCTGCAGAAGGCGAGAGAATAATATGGGCGGGTCGGGTTACGGAATCCTCCTGCTGTCGCTGTAGGTCGCTAGTGCGTCTGTGTATATGTACCGACTACTCGCTACCAATACAGGTACTACTCTGTGAGGATATATCCTATACCCTCACTAGCCCTAATCATCATAGCACATTAGGCGCGTAGCGCGCGCCCGTCGGATGACGGGCTGCCCCCGCGCCCTGTCGGCCGCATCGCGCCGCCTGATATATCAGGCACGGCGCCTGCTGGCCTGTAATCAGATCACACTTGACCACCACCATAGCGGAATAGCCACCACCAGCGCACATTCCCTCACATTTGGTGCTTCTACCTACTCGATCGCTCCCTCGCGAGCACTTCCCAACCATACTATAATTGTCTGTCGCACAGCGACTGCTGCGGGTGTTCGCAATTACCCCGCCGGAAGGCCATAATAGACCTCCTAGACAACCGCCGATACGTAGCGATCCTACCGAGACACAGCATAGGGTAGTCGAAACTTCTACACGACTACCTTTCTCGAATCATAACTCCACTCCCACTGTCAGTGGAAGCTTACTCTATTCGTCGCGCAAGACCGATATCACAAGAACAATGTTCTTCCTGCTCGGAGCTTGTTGATTACCCGGGCGCGACAACTACTGCGCGACGTGGATCACTTCCGACTCGTCACTACATGAGCCGAATTGAAGTTAGTGGCCTAACAGGTGATCCACCCACCCCTCCCCCACCCTATCATAAGCCCCTACCATAAAACATCGTCGACAAATTATAAGCTGTTGCATCTCGAAAGATATTGAGCCTGTGAAGGCCGGAAACAAAACAAAGCATAACCTGAATCATAACGTTGCCAAGAATGGCAGCTGCGGACGAAACAGTAACTAGTCACCTGAAACAGGTTGACGACGATGCCTCCTCCAAGAATGAGGATGATGAATCACAACTATATGAACCACCACCAAGATATGTGGCCGTCGTTTTGCATAACACGCCGGCCGATAATATAGACAAGCAACTTGATGTTGCTATCATATCATATTCACATCAGGGTCATGATTTCCATTGGTTACCATACATACGCAGAAATGAAAATGAAACAGCCATGGAGACAGCAGTCGATAGAGTTTGTCGGCGCCAGTTAGGCTTGACAGTCAAAGAGTCTTACCTACGCCTTATAACTGAGCAACGTGTGGATGTGACGAATGATAACATTCCACAGCAAACTCTCGATCTGCATCCATGGCCTCCTGAGTTTCACATTACTGTATTTGATCTGTGCGTCCCATCTAACCTTTTTTATCGGTTGGTACCAAAGAGGGCCGACTCAAATTATCCTGTGGTCACGGCGACTCGACGTCGAGAGCCGATCGCAGTGATACGTTATAACATATCATGGCGAAAGTTGTTTCACACAATATTTAACAGCCATGACAGTGAGATATCTTTCGATGGGGAGACGCATCAAAAGCTGGATCAGATTGTAGAGAGTTGTGGCAATTACCTCTACAAAATTGACCAGTTCTTCTTTTATAACTATATGCCTTTCTTGTAGGCCAAATATAGCCTGCTGACGATACCTGCTAAACTTGCTGGATGGATCATAGCCCAATTCACGATGCCCCTCAGGCTCACCAATTTCCTGAGGTGTTACCAATGAGTCATGCTTTGCCTGACCTTGGTGATATGCAATATAATGCAGGCCAACCACAAGAACAATCTGGCGGGCAGATGCAGCCAGAAGGGGAGGAAGAGATAACATCACAACCCTCCCAACAACATAACATTAACCGTACCTCAGGGCAGGGCACTGACAGCTCTAGTTCTGATGATGACAATAGAAGGCAGCATATGCCGACGATACAAACCAATGAGGTATTCCCAGATGGATACCAGACATACTATAATCTGCTGCGTGATGACAGCAACAATGCTCAAAACTTTATCCTGGGTTTTCAATCCAGTGATTCAA
>VCJN01001983.1:0-153057 GCA_006384855.1 Tetraselmis striata
TTTCGTGATTGTTTGATTTTTGATCATCCTTGGCATTGTTCACAAATTTCCGGACTAGCTCGTAGATTTTAAATATAGTATTGTATATACCTCCGTCCTCTTGAGGGTAAGTACCGGGAATCTCGAAAACGGTCCCGAATTTTCGGTCTTCTTCTTGGTCTCCTTCTTTTGGTGGGCCATACATACGATACGTAAAAAGTGGTTAGTATGAAACAGCGCAGGTTTTCATACGATATCTTCTCCCAGATTTCCGGGGTCGCTGGGTCGTATCCACTCACGGATTCTTTTTCCTCTTGTGTAAATGGTACGCATTTAGGATTGGTTATGTCTGTTTCGAAAACGGCGTTTGTATCTTCGTTTCCTATCAACGAACCTACAAAGGTTTTCCATGAATCGAAAAGTTTCTTATTTTTGGTATAACGCTCCGCTTCAAAAGCTGCGTCGTACCATAATTTTGTCGTTGGGCGGTGACGAAATTGGGCCTCTCGATATCGATATCGTCCTGTTCGAGATTCGCGTCGCCGGAACCTACCGCGGCATGCTCTGCGGCCAAGACGTCCCCATACGGACACACCTCGCCAAAGTGGACCGGAGAATCGACCCCAACTACGACTGTTTCGTATTCAACCGGCACACCCTCGACCGCGGGTGCATCACCTCCGTCCCGCCCGGGGTCACCGTCAACCTGCACAGCCTTTTCACAGACTCCGCCGTCGCACAAGTCCTCGTCAACGGCGAACGGCAGTTCATGGTGAACGGAACACGCCCCATGAACCATCTGTCCCACATCGTCATCGAAGCCATCCGCGAAAACGTATCCCGGAGGTTCCCCGGAATGCTCAATTACTTCAACAATTGCACCTTCGTTCTCAGCCAGTACACGGGCGGCGACGTCGGCAATAATGCTCTCGCCGACACCGAGGCGTGCATCAAGTTCATGGACTGGTTCCGCCGCGAGGGGCACGCGGCCGTCAAGTGCAAAAGAATCTTCTACATATACTCGCCGGAGGAGGGGGTATACACGCCCCTCGCGTGCAAGGAAGATCTCAAAGACTTTTTTGTGAACACGTTCCGCCGGTGCGGAGAATCCATGCTCCAAAAACACGCGACGTCCACCGCGCGCATGAAGGCGCTCATCGACCAGGTCCGAGCCGACATCCCCGTCGACCCCCACCTGCACGAACAGGCGGACAGGTCTAGCGCGGGACGCATCGCCTTCAAAAACGGGGTATACGACTTCGAAACGCGCAGGCTCCTGTCGTTCACGCCCGATATCGTCATGTTCAGCACAAGATATCGTCCAAGATATCGCCAACGACAACGCCAATAACATCATAGGGGCGATCACGAACCCCATCGGACTCCTGGGAGACGCCATCGGCGGGAAACAGAACGTGGAAAAATTCAACAGCGAAAGCAATGCGGGCGCGGCCGTCGGCGTGGTCATGCTCCTCCTGCTTATCAAATTCTACCGTGTGCCCGTAGTCGTAGCCGTCATGATGGCCATGCGGTGCGATGACGTCGTCGTTAATGTGATCGCCGCCCTGTGGGTCCCGCTGATTTACATCATCGCGCGCCTAATCTTCCCGTGCCCCAAAAAGCCGTAAGTAAACCCTCCTCCCCGGCCGAAGCGCCCTCTACGCGCCCTCTACGTGGCCCCCGGGATCACATGCCGTTGGCGGGCGGGCGCGTCTTCTTGCCGTTCCTCCGCATGTCGCCGTGCAGCCACTCCGCCAGCGCCTTCTGGTCTTTGGGAACCGCGGTCACGGGGTTGGTCATAAACGCGCACGGCCCGCTCAGAGTCGCTCGGAGTCCCTCGGAGTCGCTATCTCGCACGCTATCTCGCACGCTCTCTCGCAAGCGAAACGTGGCCAAGGTGGCCCTTTTGCGAAAGGTGCTTCGGCTCCATTACGCCATGGGCATCCTCGAGGGGATGAAAGGCGTCCAAAGCAACATCAACATGGAGTGCATCCGACAAATCATGGAAGGTATCGGATTCAAGTACGACGATGACCACATGGACGCGTCGTGCGAGTATACCATGCTTGCCAACAAGATACCATGCGTCGTACCATCGTTTTGTCGTTGGGCGGTGACGAAATTGGCCCGATATCGTCCTGTGGGGCTTGGTCCCGGTCGTGAATGACCTAATATCAATGCCCTACGTGTGCGGTGGATAGTGATCATACCAAGAGAGATGTGGTTTGAGTAGGGGGGCTGTGGTGCCCCATGCCTATTTGTGCACACGAGTGGCGCAATTTGTGGTTTTGAAACGCCATCGCCAGAAGCGCCATGCTTTTTTTTGCATGAATAAAGCGTTGACGGCAACGGCCCCCGCGTGGCGATATGGGGTGTATCGCGCTATCGCGGCATTTCCCCCGTACGACCCTGAATAACCCGCATGCACGCGCGCACGGCCTCAGTGCTGCCGCGCATGGGCATGTGGACCAAATTCGCAAATCCCATACTTATGTGGAAAAGTGTAGTATAGCACTAATTGCTGCGGTTATTCGGCATTCGCCGAACCCTGGGAAGACCACATAGTCGCTATATATATAGCGACTATATTTTTAGTTACATGAGCTAGCTGCAAGAGGCGATTACGAAACCACCCGAATAGGCAACAGGAAACATCCACTACAGCAGTTGCGAGGAACGATATATAAATATATATGGTCGCGATGTTTTCATTAAACGGATCCCTGGCGCGCTAGCAGCCTCTATTTGGTCGCTATAGTCGCTATATACATCATGAATATTATTTTTGTAATTATTTTATATTATTATGTACAGCGACGACAGTGCTGCTCATCAACATGCTGCAGCAAGCATGCAAGCAACCCGGGCGCGCCAAGGCCGATCACTGGCGCTGGCGTCGTAGCGTGGGCTCGTCATCCGAGCATCGCAAAGCTGAAGGGGTTACTGGGAAAGGGCTGAGGAGTACAGAGAAGACAGCGCGCCTGGCCGCCTGCAGCCCCCCCCCCCCCCCCCCCCCCTGGCAGGCCGACTTCGGGCGGTACAGCCTCCGCCGGGATGGGGCAGGCGCTGTCGGTGAGGGAGCTGCAGGCGGCGGTGGAGGCCGACTTTAGCGGGCAGCTGCGAGTGCTTTACGGTACGCACAGCGCCCACACAACGCGGGAAGGGGTGGGGGCGGGGGCTCATGGCTGCCGATGGGCTACCAGGCTCAGTGATAGTTGGACTTATACTCCACCAATCCCTCCACCCCCACCCCTCCCCCAACATACACACTCCTAAACCATCCCAACGGCACCTCCCATGCATGCTAGCACGGTGTAATGACCGCTGCCGCCCGCATGCCGCCATCAGAATGACCCTCAGCCTCCATCATGCCCCCCCTGTGCAGCCCTGCAGCCTCATGCGTACGGCTTCGCGACGCACTCCGTGTGCGAGCTGGCGCAGCCGGCGCCGCCGCTCCCGGACTGGTTGCCCACGCGACTGGTGGCGCACACCATCCCGTGCCGCAGCTTCAACCACCAGGGGCGCCAGGCTCATGCGGCATCTGCGGCAGAGGAGGCTGTAGAGGCAGCGGTGGATGTGCACGAGGGGGGGACAGGGGATACAGACAGCGACGATGTACTGTGCGGGCGGGAAGATGCCGTGGGGCTGGCTGCCTTCCTGGCGGAGCTGGATGAGGTCTCCCCCCCCCCCACTCCCCTTCTGTCTGCCTGGCGAGTAAACCCAGCGTCGGCTTTTGCCCTTGCGCGATGGTGGGGCTCTCATCCCTTGCCCGCCACCCCCCTGCAGGAATCCGAAGAGGGTGTGGACGTCTTTGCGCTTGCTGACCATGGTGCGCCCCCTCACCCCTCCCCCCCCCCCCCCCCCCCCCCCCCCTTCCCCCTCCAGCACAGCACCTTTCCAGCTCCCCTCCCCTCCCCTCCCCTCGCCTTCCATGTTGGTCAGACGCCTGCCTCCGTCAGCCCCAGCGCGCCGTCCCAGCCAGCAGCGCCCGGCTTGCAGCATTCTGCCTGCAACACTGGGCCGGAGTGGGCTCAGGTGCCTCCACCGGCGCTGGTGACACGCTGCGCATGCGACACAGCCCAAGCACGCGTGGCCGTGACATCCGATTGGGTCCGCGGGCCGCCGGAATCATGACTCGATTCGCCCCATCGACTCTGCGATCCATTGCTAGATTCGGTGTGAATTCGGAAATATTTCTAGATGCATGTAGTTGTGCATTCTAATCGATTTCCGTTACGGCTGCGCACGCACCTGTATGAACCCTTATTGCAAGCCTCAGATTGGGCTTGCATCCAACCTGTGATAACGTTTGTCATAGCTCCGCTATAGTGTCATCTGTATTTGACTTCTGGCATGCAGGGCGGGGCTCTAATTCGCAGTGTTCTCAGTACCTAGCGTTCGCATCACCGCGGCCATATATATGCGTAGGGGAGCCGACGCACCCATTAGACCCCTTATTATTATAAGCCTAAGCTTCGAGTTAGGCTCGCATCCAACCTATGAGAACAGCTGCATAGCTCCGCTACAGTTTCGTCTGCACTTGACCCCTGGCAGGCAGGGCGGGGTCTGGTTAGCAGATGCGTTATTATAACCATGTTGGCACCCGTGAGGGTGAGAAGCAATAATACGTAGCAAATCGGCTGCGGGTAGCAAGAGCCCCCCCCCCCCCCCCCTCTCCTGTGCCCCCCCCCCCCCCCCCTCTCCCCCCTTGTACCTCCAGGCTGCCGGGTCGCTGCCCCCTCTCCGCTCAGCCTCGCGTCCCCAGCGGATAGCACCGGCACCGTGCCCACAGCCGCGCCAATGCTGGCCTGGGTGGAGACGCTCTTCCCGGGCTGCCCTCTGCTGCGGCTGGGCAGCAAGCTGGAGGAGGAGGAGGCAGATGGGGAGGAAACACAGGGAAAGCAGGAGGACGACGGTGACGGGGAGGAGGAGGAGCAGGAGGAGGCGGGGGAAGAGGAGCAGACGCAGGCGGCGAGCGAGGGAGGCGGGGGGGACGCAGAGGGAAAGCAGGAAGAGGGCGGTGACGGGGAGGAGGAGGAGGGGGCTGGCACAGAGGAGGTGGCTGGTAAGGGGGAAGGCAGGCTTGAGGGAGCCGAAGCTGCGGGTAGCTGGCTGATGCGCCACGATGGCCGGTTCCACCTGCTCCCGCCCCTCGCCGCTGCATGGGCGCCCGCCGCCAGCCACCTGCACCTGCTCTACCCTGCCGCACGCTTTGACGTGGCGAGCATGCTGCGCTTCAGCCCCGCCGCGCTGGGTGTGCCCCTCCCCTCCCCCCCCCCCCCCCCCAAAAATGTTGAAGCCCCACGGCCCGCATGATGAACTGTGCAAGGGACAGAATCGGTTCTACCATTGCTGCGCCGCTGCCCATGAGCATTGTTATGATGTTGCTACTGCTGCGCGGAGTCCGGTGCCGCTGTCTCACGCTGGCCAATCCCCTCCGCAGGCGAGGAGGAGCAGGTGCGGCTGCTGCTGTACCAGCTGCTGCTCGCGCTGGACTGCCTGCACCGCGCCGGCACCTGGCACGGCCGCGTGCACGCGGGCAACCTGCTGCTGCCGGAGTACGGCGGGCTGTGGCTCTCGGGCTGGCGCGGCGCTGGGCGCCTGTACCACTGCGCCTCCTGCAGGTGGGCCAGGCGCCTCGCACCTCAGCGCCCCAATCGCCCACCAGCCAATCCGACACCTCTCCGACTCTCACACTGCCGACATCCTCCGCCACCTTCCACTTGCACCATCAGCGTCAATTTCACCCATGCACACGTACTATCAAAGAACGGGTGCCAACGCGCCTACCCGTATAAGAGCCCTTTTTATAACCCCAAATTGCCCTTGCATGTAAGTGTATATATATATATACACATATATATATGTATGTGTGTATATATATACATATATGCATATATATGTTTGTATATGCATAAATACATATATACATCCATATATATGTCTATATGTATTTACATATATATGTATACATAAAAGATGTATATATATGTATTTTTATATAAATGTATATATATGTTTGTATGTATGTAGTATAGCATATACATAATATGTCTTATGGTAACATTCCCTGCAGTTTGTGTATAATTTCGTCTGCAATGGGTCTCTGGCAGGCAGAGCAGGTTCTGGTTTGCAGCAGTGTTCTTATGGCCGTGCTGGCACCCGCAGCCAATTGGAGGCGGGCCTGCCACCTTCCCATGTGCGCCGAGCCTGCCAGGGACTGACAGGGAGGGGGCTGCGGGTGCGGTGCTGTGCAGTGCCGCCGAGCCGCCGAGCCCCAGCACACCCCAGCAGGACGGTGCAGCGCCCGCCCCGTCGCCGCCGCTGCCAGCGGGCGACTGGGCGGTGCCGTGGGCGGTGCTGCCGGTGGGGGTGTACACTGCGGCGTGGCGGGCGCGCGCGCTGAGCAACCTGGACTACCTGCTGGCGCTCAACCGGCTGGCGGGCCGCACGATGGGCAACGACGCGTGCCACCCCATCGTGCCCTGGGTCATCGACATGAGCACTGCGCCGGAGGAGGGGGGCGGAGGCGCTGGGTGGCGCGACCTCCGCAAGACCAAGTGGCGCCTGACCAAGGTGCGCCACGCTCACCGAGCTTGCGCCTCCTGTCATTCCTCTCCCTTGGGTAGCTCACTGCGCGGTCCGCGCTAAATAACGGACGCCCGGTCCCCTCCTGTGGGGCCGCTGCCGCACGGCAGGGCGATGAGCAGCTGGACGCCACCTATGCCACAGCCGACATCCCGCACCACATCTCTGACGAGGCGCTGTCCGAGCTGGCGCTGTGCATCTACAAGGCAGGCGCACCCCCCTGTCTCTTCCCCCAACTTGCGGCACCCTCCTCCTCACCTGCCTGAACCCCGCTCTCTTGTGTCACCTTTGCCGGCCACGCTCACCGCACGACTCTCCCGCCGCGGTGCAATTCCTCCTCTCAACTGCTATCGAATGAATTATTATGATAGGTACCACTCGGCAGAAGGGCGGAGAGAGTAATGACCTTCTGTGGAGCTGTAGATGGTTTAGGAGCATCACCGCATTGTACCGCATCTAAACAATCTACTAAGATGGAATAACTTCAGCAATAAGAATAACAATAAAGGAATAAAAGCATAAAATAGCGGAATATATCGATAGAATAGAAATGAAAAAAAACACTAGCCGGGTGGCAGCAAATTGAAGACGGCCAGGCCCCGCGATGTTAAATTATTTGCCACCTACGCGCTAGTATACGAATACATAATGATGAGCACTGACAGCGGCGATACAAGCATCGATTAGTGATTAATACACAGGATACCATGCATCTTCCCAAAAGCTAACCGAAGGATCCAGCTAAGCCCAAGCTAAAGGAATGCAAACAACAGGGCTAGGCTTACAAGTTGTTTAGTCGGGGTCATCGGATAGAGACTTAACTAATGGACAATCCATTCCCCGCTCTGTAGGTTAGCAGAGGTAACTTTGGCTGTTGCAGTCTTCGTATTATGACTGCACCTGGCCTTTAAAGGGCTGCATGCTACGGGCTACGGCCGACCCTATGCGGGTTCATGCACCCGGGTTCATGTATGATAGCCGTCCCGTGTAGTTAGAAGACTGGCAGGAATAAAGCTGTGACACATTTCAAAGTTAATTTTTTATGGCTCCAGGCTCGCCGGCTGCCCAAGGCGCAGCTGACGCGGGTGGTGCGCGCCGTGTACGAGCCCAACGAGTACCCCGCCACCATGGGCCGCCTGTACGCGTGGAGCCCGGACGAAGCCATCCCGGAGTTTTATACCGACGCGGCCGTCTTCCGCTCCATCCACCCCGACATGCCCGACCTCGCGGTGCCGCCCTGGGCTGCCGGCCCCGAAGACTTTGTGGAGCGCCACCGGTGAGGAACACTGCCTGTCTTTTCACCCGCCCTCTCTCCCCCATTCACACCCCTGGATCCTGGATAGTGGGGTATTTGTGATTGGTTTTGGCAACACCTCTCAGCTGCTGCTCCACGGCCTCAGCCAGCCCCTCCTGATTGCACTGCCATGTGCCCTCCATTTCCCCCGGCAGCGCAGCGCTGGAGAGCGAGTGGGTGTCCTCGCAGCTGCACCACTGGGTGGACCTGCAGTTCGGCTGGAAGATGTCCGGCCCCGCGGCGGTGGCGGCCAAGAACGTGGTGCTCTCCTCGCAGGCGGCGGCCGCGGGGCTGGGGCCGCAGCCCCTCCGCGGCGCGCATCCCGGGCAGGGCCGCTTCCAGATCTTCCGCGCGCCGCACCCGCCGCGCGCCGCGGCGCCCGCGAGCGCCGACCCCGCGGCCCTGCGGCAGCTGGAGGACGGCGTGCGCTTTGGATGCCTGGCGGGCGGAGCTGCGCCTGGCGGTGCCTGGGCGGCGGCCGCCGACAGCAGGTACGGCTCTACCCCGACGCCACATTTAGTTCTAGCTGGTAATGTTGTCATCCACCAGCTAGGCCGGCGATAACGTTAACCTCTGATCGAAGCGCCGGCTGTCGAGGTGTTGCCGACCCAGGACCAGTTGGGGCGCGGTCTCGTAATGCTGAGTCGAGCTGGCTTGGCCTTGGGTGGCTGCAGGGTGGCGATCTGGGAGGGGCAGGCCGATGACGTCGCCGGCGTGGGCGCGGTCGCTGCCCAGCTGCTCTCCGGCCAGCTGCTGCTGCCCGGCGCGGAGGAAGGCGGTCCTGCTGCCGCCGCGTCCCGGCTGCTGCCTTCGCTGCCGATTGCGGCGCAGCCCCTGGTGGCGGCCTGCTTGGCGAGCGACCCCGCGGCGCGGCCCAGCGTCCGCCTGCTGCTCGCCAGCAGCTTGTTCTCGCCGCGGCTGCGTGGCGCGGCACGGCTGCTGGCAGAGCTGCGGCGTCGGGGGAGCTGCTGCGTCGTCGGCGGCGGTCCTGCCGCTGTGCTGGATCCCGGGCGCGACCTCTGCGCGCTGGGCAGCATCGCCGCGGAGGGCTTGCTGGACACTGCTTCCGAAGAGGGCGCTCTTCCGCTTTGCGCGCCGCAGCTCGCTGCGCTGCTGGTGGCCGCGGCCCCAATAAGTGCGCCTCCCCCCACCCCCCACCCCCACGTCCCCAAACAGCAATGTTTGCTTTTAGCAATAGCAGCCGTGTGTGACGAGTACCGGCACCCGTTCTCGCCGCTGCTGCCGTCGACAGCCAATGTTTGGGCAGCTGACGTCGGCTGACCCAATATCACTATACCAGCGTCGGCTGTCCCGATAGAGTCGCAATTGGCTGCCCTAAGATATCGGATCCCCGACATTTATGAACGGTCCGCGGCTGATACTGTCGAGTCAGCAGCACCTGGTCTAAGACTCGTCCTTTTCGCCGCTGGCCGCAGCGGACGCAAGGGTGGCCGCCTGTGGCGCCGAGGTGGCGCGCTCTATGGCGGAGCTGCTGTCGCCGGCCGAGGTGGAACGCCACCTGCTGCCGGCGCTGGAGGCCGCCGCGGGCGCCGCCTCGCCGGCCGTCCTCGCGGGCCTGCTCTCGCCGGGGCTGCACGAGGCGCTGATCGGCACGTTGGGCACGCCGCGCTACCTCGACACGGGGCTCCCCTGGCTGCTGGAAGCGGCCTGCCGGAACGAGGACGGCGGCGGCCAGGAGGCGCTGGCGTCCGCCGCGGCCGCGCTCGGCAGCCTCGCGACACGGCTACCGCTGCCGTTGCTGCTGCAGGCGCTACTGCGCCCGCTGATGGCCAGCCTGGGCCACTGCCGCGGCCTCGCCGGACCAATGCTTGCCGTGGCGGCAGCGCTCCCGGAGGCCTTCCTTACCCCCGCCATCCTGAGCCCTCTCCTGGCGAGTCTGCAGGCCGCCACGCGGGTAATGCGCCCCCCCCCCCCCCCCCCCCCGGGCCCCCCACTCTCTTCCCTGCTTTTTACCTTGACCATTTACAGCAAGTAAGCTACTAATACGCTCTTATCAGTATATACTTTATATATCGCCATGTTTACAGGTATTGTATGCATCGTTTCTATTGTGTATAATTAGTTCCTATATTACAACCCGCACCATCACCACCACCACTACTACTACTACTACTACTACTACTACGAAGTATCACGCGCACAGTAAATCAACTTGTAATAGTCATGCGATATATGTCGCACAACCATTAGCATGCCGGCAGTAGATGCACATGCCGTCGGAAAGCTCTGGACCCAGCGACTAAAATCGGAAGCTCGTTGTCACATGCCAACCACACCGTTGCATCACTCTCCCGGCTCATTTGGCGCAAGCCTCCAGCCATCTTCAGCCCGCTCCACTGCTGCGCATGAAAGTACCCATGCATCTTCCTAGCCAGTACTTATGCACTCACACCCATGCTTCTGCCCCCGGCCCCTCTGATCACGGTGCCTATAGCAGGCGGGAGACAGCGGTGCGCCAGCCGCCCGCCAGCCGCCGACCTCCCCCTCCAACGGCGCCACCACGGGCACTATTGCGGCCGGGAACGCCATCGCCGCCATTGCCGGGCTGATCGGCCGCCTCCCGCCACAGGTGTGCCCCCCGGCCCTGCCGCTGGCCAGAGAACCACGCCCTGTTGTGAGTCACCCGGCGCCTTTGAGCGCAGCCGGCTGCCTGGGGTCGCGGCCTTTGTCCTCTCGGCCCACTGCGGTGCTGGCTGGTCTCATGTTCTGTTCATCTTCAGTTGTACTCTCTCTCTCTCTCTCTCTCTCGCCCCCCCACAGTCTCCCCCTTTCTGTTGGACAATGCAAAACGCCGTCTTTACAAGTCATCCTGCTCATGAATACCATCGTCATGGACCCCCCCTCCCCCTCCCGCGGGTACACAACCTATCGCAACAAAGTTCTCCACGCCTGCACTTGAGAGTCTCCTCCTCTTGTGGCCCTTCCATCGAGGGCGCCATCGCACGATAGCGCGCGGCTCGGGTGTCAGCGTTTGCGGTGATCTGATGTGTTGTTGGGTGGGGTTCGGACTGTTGGTATATACAGTGCGGGCGGCCTCACATTGCAGTTCCATGTCCATAACAGCGTCGTCGATCAGGAGACGTCGGGAGAGAGGCTGTCCTGGCGACGATCAACAGGGGGGCCGTGGGTGGCGGGTACATCATTCGCAGGCAGCGTCGATGCGTTTTGTCTGTTTCAATTTCGTTTCAGTATACGGGTGTTTACGCACCTATTATAATAGCATTTTAATGTCATATTATATTCTAATATAATATGGCGTATAGTATAATATTATATAGTATAATATTATATCGCATATTATGATAATAGTTCTAATATGACAACTCGTATCATACGCCTCCCATCCGGCCTCGCATGCAGCCTATGAGAACATCCGCCATTGATCACGCGTTGAAGGCCACACCCATGTAGCCACTACGCAACCCGCTTTCACACTATCCGATCTGCCAGCATCCTCGCCACCACCCAAGCGCCCCTGGTCACTCAGTCAGTACCCACACATGTACTGCCCAATGAGTTAGTCATGGGACGACGACCCATGTGAATAAGCACCAGATTCTTGGGGAAATGGGGTGGAATTCATGTACCATGTGATGGGTCTACCACACATAGAAACTATGAGTTTTCATTATCAGGGTGGCGTCCGCTCTTCTTCGGCTTGCCTTAGTTGTTGTGCCTCAGCGCTTGGTGCAAAACTGTGTGATCGGTCACTGCTGTCTGCCATGCGGTGTTGATGCCAAATATGTTGAGGGGCTTCCTGACTGCGGGGCCATAGGTCATAGGTCATATTGGGGCTGCCCCTAGGGCGCTTATGATGCGCCCATTATGACAGCATGTGGTGGGGTAGGCCCTCAAAATCCATCCGGTTGACATGTCCAGGCCAGCCGAGCCGAGGTTGACATGGCGGGCCATGTAGTCGGCAACGGAGCAGACCCCTCGTTCCTTGCGCAACTTCTCCGCAGAGATGTTGGCATATCTCTAGGCGTCCTTGCGTGTGACTCGTGACATGTCCCGCGTGCATTGAGCATGGAAAAGCCAAAGACGGGAGTACAAAGCCGCAGACAGGATTAAGCCTCACCACCGCACGAGAGGATATGGAGAGGGTGACGGCGGGGTAGACAGGTCGTCACGGGCAACACCGCTGACCTACATGCGGGGTGACGTCCGACGGCCAGGTGCTGCTGGAATGCCTGCTGGGCGCAGCGCCGTCGCCGGCCCCCGCGTCTCCAGATGGCCAAGAGGGCGACGCCAGCAGCGGCGGCGGCAGCGGTGGCGGCGGGTCGTCCGGGGCGCCGTCGACGGGGGCGGCCGATGCCGGGACCGGATGCGTGCTGTTGGGGCTGCTCCTCAGCCCGCCGCCGGCGCTGCACCGCCAGGCACTGGCGCTGGAGCAGGTGCGCCGCCTCTCCGGCCCATACCTTTCACCTCAACCCAACCCGTACATGCATCTTCTACACGCAGCCTTGTCATTTCCGCCCGGGGGGCTCAAGACCACGGGGACGCCAACATGAAATTTGAATTTTGTTACAGCTTGATTCATGCCAATCTTCCGACTACAGGCCAGTTGTCTTACGGCCCGGCTGCTTGCACCCGCATAGGGTCGGCCGTAGCCCGTAGCATGCAGCCCTCTGAAGGCCAGGTCCCTAAACTATTGAGGTGGTAAAGAACATTGTGGTGGAATTATCTCCTCGCTTCCAGATCGAGCAAGAGAGAGAGAGAGTGCTGGGGGGGCTAGAGGGCACGATGTGGTTCAGAAGCACCAATACATCTCGCTTGGGTGACTCTGTTGCTACATTTCGCATTGTCTTTACAAGCGTAATAACCCTCTGAAAGACTGAACATGTACCAATACCATTGATGCGCGATTAGTACCGCTGCACTGCAAGTATAGCCACGTGGCCTCTTGAGGCCCCACCCTCACCCTCACCCTCACCCTACGCGCCTTCATTGGTGAACCCTATGCGGGCTGATCAGGGGTGAAGTCTTCCCGGATGCTGTGTTAGGACAGCTTGTCAAGATTCAAGAGATTGATTCAGTTGTAACAAGTTTCAGATTTCAAGCCTCCAATCGGGCTGTGCATGCAGCCTATAAGAAGAACATCCGCAATATCTCCGCTGTAGGTCCGTCTACACTTGAACTCTGGCAGGCAGGGCGCCGGGCTCTTATTCGCAGTGCTCGTAGTACCGCGACAGCACCCGTAAGTGAGGAAGACCACCTACACAAGACTGCATGAGGGAAATTAGGTGCCAATAGAGGAATCGCCAAAAGTAAAGCGTTGTGTATTGCCAATTGTGGAACCTCAACCTCCGCCTTTATTGAAGTCCAATCCCCCCTTCCACACACACACACACACCTGCGTAGGGTTGCCATGTTGCGCTCGCATTCTGTTGACTGCCCCCCCTTGCCTGACACTCGGCGCCGCGCCGTGCAGGCGGCGGGAGCGCTGGTGCACGCGGTGCAGGCGGCGGACCGCGAGGGGCAGTGCGCCCTGGCTGCGCTGCTGCCGGCGCTCAACCGCCTGCTGTGCCTCCCGCGCCACCTGCGCGCCGCCTACGGCGTGCGCGGCGACGGCGGCCAGGAGGACAGCGGCTACTGGGCGGTGGTGCACGTGCTTTACCCCGGGGTGAGCCCCCCCCCTCCTCCCCCTCCCCCTCTTTCCTGCTTCCGTCATCAAACAAGTCGGGTAGCCCCTATTCCACGTGGGTGCCGACGCGGCACTAAGAGCACAGGGAATCAGGGCCTGCCTTGCCTGCCAGAGGTCAAACGTAGAGAAAGTATAGCGGAACTATGGCGGATGTTCTGATAGGTAACATGCAAGCTCAATTTGATAATAACTTGTAATAACGGCGCTTATATGGGTGCTTCGGCACCCGTTTTTAACAGTAAAGTCTAAATGGGATCAGCCCTCAGGGTGTGGCATGTTGCCGCGTTGTCAGGCGGGCGGCTTGTTTTCTACTGCGCATCTAGCGGTGGCCAGGTGCAGTGCGCAGGGGGGGGGGGGGGGGAAAGGTGCCGACGCGGTGACGCGAACAGTGCAAATACAAGCACCGTTCTTGCCTGCCAGGCTTTTACCCGAGGTTTTCGCATTACCGCGTCCGCACCCTGGCCCCCGTGCGCACTGCACCTGGCCTCCGCTGGATGCGCAGCTGAAAACACGCCGCCCACCTGACAACCCGGCACTATGCCACGTGCTGAGGGCTGATCCCATTTACCCGCTATTATCAAAGTACGGGTGCCCACGCACCTGTAAGGACCCTTACTCTTATACGCCTCCAATGGGGCTCACATCCAATCTATACGAACATCCGCTATATTTCCGCTATACTTTCGTCTGCATTTGACTTCTGACAGGCAGGGCCAGGTTCTTATTCGCAGTGCTCTTATTACCGCGTCGGCACCCGTAGACACGCATTCGCTACGCATGGGTGCGCTGTTTTGGCTGTTACAGAATCGCGCCCTGCGTTGTCTGTGGGGAGGATGTTGCCTTCACTGCCACGCCCGTTTTGCCGCATCACCGCCGCTGCACCGGTGTGTCGATGTCGCCCAGCGCGCCGGCTGAGCGGTCCCCGCCATGTGTCCCCGTCCCTGGCAGATGGCGCAGGTGGTGGGGCTGCAGGTGCTGCGCGCCAGCGTGAGCCAGTGGGCGATGCTGGAGCACTCGCTGCGCCAGAGGTGCGGCGCCCGCGGCTGATGGGCGGATACCATGCGTTGCCCCCCTTCTGGCTGCGTTGCCCCCCCTCCTCCCAACACCCGCAGTGGTACCATGTACCAAGGTGCCCCACTAGCCGTAGCGTCTGCCATATCCGCGGACGCACGACGGCCGGGAAGCCCATAACATACCTGGTCAGCTAGGGTTTCATATACTGGTTTCGACCCCATGGGCCGCCCATGCGCTGGTGACAGCGCCCCACGCGGTAATACGAAGATGCGACGGCACGCTCAAAGAACACACCCTTGGGGGTACTGTACCTACATGCGCAACCGCGGTATTGACAACAGCGCGAACTAGACGCCGCCCTGTCTGCCAGAGGTCCAATGTAGACGGGACTCGAGCGGAACTATAATAGCGAATTCTCTTATAGGTTGCATGCGAGCCCGATTCGAGGCTTATAATGATAGAAGTTGTTCTTATAGGTGCACCCGTATTTGTATTTGTTAATCGCGGCGGCTAAATGGGAGCAGCCTTCAGCGCGTGGCATGTTGCCGGGTTGCCAGGTGGGCGGCGTGTGTACTACTGCGGTGGCCAGGTGCAATGCGCAGGGGGGAGGGGGGGGGGGGGGGCGGCAGGCTGCGGACGCGGCAACACTAAGAGCACCGCGAATACGAACCCGCCCTGCCTGCCAGAGGTCGAATGTAGACAAAGATAACGGATGTTGTGATAGACTAGCATGCAAGCCTGATTGGAGGCTTATAATAGAAAGTGTTCTTACAGGTGCGTTGGCATCCGTACGCATACATTTCCGCGCGGCAATATGGCTGCTCGCAGCAGCCGACACTTTCCTCGACCCGCTTTCCAGCCCGGAGACTGCGACAAATGCTTCTATGGCAGCGCACGGCGTGACACGGGATCGCTGAGTTGCAATGGGGGACACGGCAGCCAGCAGGCCGGTGTATGTACGGAGACGCGTGGCGGCCAATAGAGTTTACCCAGGGTAGGAAAACTGAACTCCTCGTACAGCATTGTGCAGAGCTCAGAGCTCAGTTTTGCTTGGGGTTTGCGCACGCGTGGTGTCACAAACATCTCGTTGTTCAGGTCAAGAGCCGGCCGGAAGATAGCGACTACGGGTGCCGCCGCAGTAGCCAGTCTCCGGGGCCTAATTGTTTTGCCCCCAAAAACGGAAATTGTCCGATTTTTCCTGTCCTGGGTAAATGATATAGAACTCAAGTGCCACAGGGGCACCAACACACCAGCAACGCCGCCCTGACAACGGCGCGGCGGTTCGTCGGTTTGCTGTGCACGGCCGTAGATAAGGACATGACACGGTTGCTTCCCTGTAACATCTAATTTTACCTGCGGTTCCAAGAAAAGAATGATCTGTTTTGCAGCAACAAGTCGGAAGATCCGTGTGGTATTCGTGTTATGTTCTGATATGTTTTAAAATGAATGCGGCCTTTTCTAGTCGCGGGGTGGTCAAACACGCTATTGTACCGCAAACCCAAAACGTGAGTACGGTATATCCCTTCCCTTGCGGCCACATCTCTAGGCTCAGAGCTCCGGCCTTGTGTCGCTGCCGTGGCAGCGCCCTGAGATCGCCGCGCCCGCCATGCCGTGCCGCAGGTTTGACTGGGTGCCGGCCCTGGGTGCTCGGCGGCGCACGGACTCGCCGCAGCGAGCGCCCAAGGTGCCCGCGAGCTACTCGGCGCCTCAGGTGCGGCTCAGATGCGCTTTGCGCTCCTCAACGTTGAAATTGAAGTTCGTGACAACTTTAGCCATTCTCCAACTACACAGCAGACCATGAGGCCAGCCATCATACGGCCTGGCTGCATTCACTCGCATAGTGTCTGCCATACCCCATAGCATGCCACCCTCTCAAGGCCAAGTCCCTACCCTACTGGGCGTGGTGCCCGTCTCTTTTTTTTTGTTTTTGATATTTTAAATGCCCCTCCCAATCTAACCCGCACCCTCTTCCTCTGCGGCTAGGCTTTTCGTATACAGACCCGCCGGCTGATCTTGTACTGATAGATGCCGCGCGCTATCCAGGCTCTCCTGAATAAGGCCATGCTCTTAGGGATCGCGGGGTGAGTGTGTAGCTATATCACCATGTCACAGCTACAGTATGCGAAATTCCGACCCAGAACTCCAACCCTGAAACCCCCAAGAAACTGAACTGAACTCCAACCCTGAAACCCAGTCCCACTATAATGGTACATGCGCATTGTGGAACATCAGCAAGGGGCAATAGTCATGCAGTCTCCTCCGTCCTCACTGACGGATTGTAGTGATTAGTACATCAGAGTTTCGTCCACGAGCCACTCCCATTATGCTGGCGCTGCTCCGGAAACACCCCATACAAGTGCCGGCATTGATCCGTTTTCATCACCATGAAAAGCTCCGAAACCATGTTCTTTTACGCGGGTACATCCCACCCGTAATGGCCGCTCTTGATACACATCCACCAGGCTCTGTACCTTATAGTATGTGTAGATTCGTGCTCCGAAACCATCCACACCAGAACCGGCGTTGATCCGTTTGCATCGCAGTGAAAAGCTCCGATACCGTGTTTCTGTAACCCAGATACACACACCTGCAACGACGGCCAGTGCTACACATCCACCAGGGTCCGTACCTTACACCATAGGGATATTGTGCTCCGAAACCAATTCACACCAGTACCGGCGTCGAGCCGTTTGCATCACCATGAAAAGCTCCAATGCCGTAATTCGTCACGCGGATACATCCCACCCGTTACAACGGCCATTGGCACACATCCACCAGGGTCCGTACCTTAACACCATGGGGATATTTGCGCTCCGAAACCATCCCATGCACGTACCGGGGTTGATCCGTTTGCATCACAATGAAAAACTCCTATACCATATTTCTTTTACGGGAGTACATCCCACCTGTATCAACAGCCCTTGCCACACATCCACTAGGCTCTATAGCTTATACCATGTGGCTCCGAAACCATTCCATACCAGTACCGACGTTGATCCGTTTGCATTGCCATGAAAAGCTCCGATACCGCAGTTCTTAAACGCGGATATATCCCACCCGTAACAACAGCTCTTGCCACACATCCAGCATGCTCTGTAGCTTATGCCATGTGGCGATTATTGCTCCGAAATCATCCACACCAGCACCGCGTCGGTCCGGTTTCATCACCACAAAAGCTCCAATACTGTAATTCTTACACGGGGATACATCCCAGCCGCAACGACGGCACGTGCCACACATCCACCAGGCTCCGTACCTTATATCATTATATTTGTGCTCCGAAGCCATCCTACACCAGGAAAGGCGAAGGCGTTCACCCGTTCGCATCACAATGAAAAGCTCCGATGCCATATTTCGATAACGCGGATACATCCCACCCGCAACGACGGCCATTGCCAGACAACCACCAGGCTCTGTAGCTTATACTATGTGGCGATCAATGCTCCGAATCCCACACAAGTACCGGCGTTGATCCATTTGAATCACCATGAAAAGCTCCGAAACCGTATTTTCAAACGCGGATACATCCCATCCGTAACCACAGCACTTGCCACACATGCCACCTGGCTCTGTAGCTTATACTAGCTTGTAATGTGGCAATTTATGCTCCGAAGCCATCCCACACCAGTACTAGCGTTGATCCGTTTGCATCGCCATGAAATGCTCCAAAACCCAATTTCTTAACCCGTAACGCCGGCAATTGCCACTTATCCACCATGCTCCGTAGCTTCTAACCTGTGGCGATTTATGCTCTGAAACCATCCACACCAGTACCTACGTCAAACTGTTTGCATCACCATGAAAAGCTCCGAAACCATGTTTTTTTGACGCGGATACACCCCATCCGTAATGACAGCCCTTGCACACATCCATCACGCTCCGTAACTAACATCATTGTGGAAATTAGTGCTTCCAAATTATCCCATACAAGTACGGGCAGTGATCCGTTTGCATCACCATAAAAAGCTCCGAAAGCGTGTTTCTGTAATGCGGATACATTCTACAAGTAACGACGGCACTTGCCACACATCCACCAGGCTCCGTAGCTTATACCATGTGGAAATTAGTGCTCCGAAACCACGCCACCTCAAGGGCAGCCTTCCAATACCACTACATACCTCGTGCACCAGCAGCATTGATACCAACAAGTAGTATATTTGACCATGTTTTGTAGTCATCAGTGCAACGCCTGCTAGAACCCACTGGTGCTCCACAACCATGCCGGCCAGGGAAAAATATGGTGTCGCTCCGAATTGACAGCTGTGGATGCCGGCGCACCTATAAGAACGCTTATTAGAATTATGAGCCTCAGGTTGGGCTTGCGTGCAACCTATACACACATTTGCTATAGTTCGGCTTCAACAGTTTCATCTACATTTAGATCTATGGCGGGAGGGGCGGGTTCTTATCCGCCGTGTTCTTACGATACCATGTCAAAACTCGGAATGCTGCGAATCCACAACTTGAGGCAGCAGTCCGCTGCCATCGCTAAACAATGCCACGGCATGTGTACGAAAAACCATCCATGAGGAATCACGGTAAAGGTTTGACGCGGCGGATGCCACAATGTGTGTCGCCTCCCGGACGTTCCCCTGACGTGGGCCGGCGCGGTGCGCAGGCCACGAGCCAAGAGCTGCAGGCGCTGCTCCTGGAGGACGTCGGCTGGAGCGTCCCCTTCCAGCATCAAGCGCCAGCAGCGGCGCCCGCACCGACAGCGGGCCCCGACGCCGCTTCCTTGCCGCTCTCGTCGCAGCAGCCGCTCGTCTCCCCCGGCCGCAGCGCCGGCTCGGCCCACCGGCAGCCCAAAGTCCGTGTTGCACTCAATCCCACCCAATCCCATCCCACCCCATCCCATCCGCTGTGCCAGCATTGGCATTAGCACAAGCAGGGACACCATTATCCTGGTTACCATCACACTGCCATATACACATAGCGATATGCCACATACTCCGGCAAGTATTATAGTATGTATTATTAGTACACATAATAGCATCCGGGAGGTAGAGGAAGAGGTATTATGCAGCATGGGTGTTTTAGTCCGAATGTGTCCGGCGGACGGCGCGGGGCATCCGCACCCTTGCGGTGTCCCTCTCTCGCCGGTGTTGATGCCCTTGCCCGTGTGTCGCTAGTAGGATCAGCCGGGAACAGCACTCGGGCGCCGCAGAGTGACGCACATCAGCGTGGTGGTTGGCGTGGCGGTTGGCAGCACGCGACAAACGGGCGAGCCGAGAGCTGAGCTGGAGCGTGTGGGTTTGTGTTTGTCCTCGCAGGCTGCGCCGCCGCGACTGCCGGGCGTCATCAGCGGCGGTGGTGGAGGCGGGGACGGCGGCAGCCTGGACCGCGGCTGGCGGTGGCTGCTGCCCAGCGGGGACTCCGACGGCGTAACCTGGCCGGGCTTCGAGCCCGCCGCCGCGCCGGGCAGCGGCCGTGGGGGCTGGCGGCCGCCCTGGGCGATGTCGCTCACGCCGCTCCACGCGTGGCCCGCGCACCGCGACAAGCTGCGCACGCTCGCGGTGGACGACGACGAGTGGGTGGTCGTCACCTCTGGCCGCGGCACCGTGGGGGGTCAGGCGACGGAGGTGCGCCCCGCCGCTTGTTGCTGGCGAATTGCTGCGGGTGCCGACGCACCTGTAAAAACTCTTGTTATGATAAGCCTCGAATTGAGGATGCAACATATAAGAACATTCGCTCATAGGGCTCCGCCATAGTTTCGTCTACATTGGGCCTCTAGCCGGCACCAGTAGGCTCTGTTTACGTCCTATTCATAGTCCGCATCCTACGAAGATATAAAATCCTGTATCAGCTATCTTTTGGAATCGATTGATTTGCGGATCTCAATTGCATATCACCTCCTTGCTCTTTTTTTTGTTGTGATTGTGGTGCCCCTTTAGATTGCCACCAATTAAGATGGGTACATACACGCAGCCTTGTTGAGGTTATCGGGGTGTGTTAACGCGTTTGTTGGACAGCTACACTCGTGTGCCTTGTTTTTTGCGAGTGTTCCAGTTTTGTGGCAATCGTTGCCACCGAGGCTACAAAGTCACGAATTTGTGGATTCGTGGAATGCATGATCAGCATTCATTGTGTGACCACATTTCTATCTTTCATCTGCAGACGATACGTCCGCAGGTGGTTCGGTGGCCAGAAACCTTTGAACGACACGCATGGGTAGCCCGAGTCTGCAGCATTGATGACTATGGTCCGACTGTGTCGCACCCTGAGAATAGATACGAACCCGCTGCTCGACTGCCACGCAGGTGTGCCGAGCGTGGGGGCTGGCGGACTGCCAGGCGGGCGTGCAGTACCGCAGCCACGCGGCGCCGGTTAGCCGCCTGGCGCTGCTGCCCGGCTCTGAAGCGGTGGTGGCTTCGCTGGACACCGGCGGCGCGCTGCACCTATGGTCGGCGCTCAGCGGTCGCCCGCTCGCGGTCGTGTCGGACAGCAGCCGGTCGATCAGTGCGCGAGGTGCGGCTTCGTGCGCCCCTCGGCGTGCTCTCTAAGAATGGAACGAGTCGCACATCCGTCCTAGCTTGCAGACGCAAATTCCGACAATTTATCGACACTAGGACCCTTGTCGACTAACTTCGCCGAGTCACTCGTTTGGCATGACTGGTTGTTTAAACGGCGATCCCCTGGCCTGCATGGCACGATTTTCTTCAAGCTGACTTCCTAGGACCCATGGTGCTGCCGTGAAATGCGTCAGAAATCGACTTGACGACTATGACAGTGGAGCTGTCGTCAACACAGGGTGATAGGGCGGTCCGCAACTGGATTGCTGCCTGATATGCCCAGCCTGGAGGCGATGCGATAACGGTTTATTGTTGCCACCGCTGTCGCAGGGGCGAAAAGAATCCCATAAGGATAGGGCTTGTCGTGTATCGGTGATAAATTGTGGACACAGTCATCGACAATTTTGCTGTGTCGAACAACCGAACCCAGGGTTGTTGAAACTTTGCGACGAGTCACCCGGACTTTGATCTTACCTGGCTGCCCGAGCCGGAATCGTTGCCGGCGGTTTTTACATCATATCGGCTAGGGACTCCTACTGCATTTTCTACAGCCATGCGCGCGTGTCGTCTGAGCCCCCCCCCCCCCCCCCCCCCCCCGCGCGCGCTTGTTCGCCGGTGACCCGTTGCCCTATGCAGCTGCCGCGACGTCGGTGCCCGTACGCCGCATCGGCAGCGCCGATCAGGTGAGCGGCAACGTCGCCGCTCCGCTAGAGGACGGCGCACCGGGCGGCGAGGGCATCAGCCGGCCCGCGCAAGGCTCCCGTGGGTTAAGCTGCCTGGCGGCTGGCGGAGCGTACCTGGGCGCCGGCCATGCTCTGCTCGCCGGCACCGCCGACGGCCGGCTGCATCTGCTGGATGCGGCGCGCGCGGATGCCGCCGGCGCTGGACGCTGGACCGAATTCCGCGTGGCGTACGAAGACAGCAGTGCGTGCCCGACGACTACTGCCCCCATCATCGCCGCCCACCGCAGTTTGTCGTTCGTGTGGCTCGCAGATACAATCAGTATTGTACAAATGCCAGTGAGCTTGGGTTTGGGCCCGATGCGAATGTCTGTCCTGTCTGCCCTCCCGGAACTAGCGGCATTGTACTGGTCCACGAAAACCCCTCTTAATTCAAAGCAAGTACGACGATGTCCTCCGCCATTTCCGGTAGTAAAATCACTTTCGGGCAATCTAGATACAGCATATTGTGAGCGGCAACATCTATGCTGTGCACGTCTGCTCGACGTGGAGAATCTGCGTCGCCGCGTATACATGGTCCCGAGTTTCGCATTTGCCCGATGGGCGGGGGTTTACGTGCTTGTTTGCTGCGCCTCGTCCCAGTTTTACCGGTATGCGAGGTACACCCTAATCCGTCAGCCAATGATAACTATCGCCAGGTCAGTTTATTGTGTCGCCGCTCTCGATTTTTGCTTGCTGCACCGACGTCGACCAGCGCCCCCACGCCCCCGTCCAACTCGGAGCGTTCCACTGGGTAGCACCGCGGCTACAGCCTGCCTAACGCCGCGGGCGTATTTTTGTCGACGCGGCGACGTCGACATCATGGCTGTCGATCGTTTTAACTCTGTAGGAGCCACTGGTAAACTGAAATTTCACAATACTAGCGGTCGATTGCAATTTCAGAATGCATGGATATCTTGGCATGCAGCTGATAGTTCCAGACGACTCGGCGGCGACGCGAGTCGACGACTGCTGCGGGTCACGTGCGACGAGGTGTAGTAACCTGGCCGGCAGAATACAGCATGCCACAAAATCTACGTCGCGAATAATCCCGGAGTCATTCCGATGCCGCTATCGTACTCATGCAGCACAGTCATACGTATCATTCTCCGGCAAGAGTCGTCTTCATGGTGTTCTTGGTTCTCGGATGGGTTGATCGCTCGTGGAAACGCTACGTGCACTGAGCCCATGCTGTGCCTCTACACCCCCCCCCCCCCCCCAAACACCCACACACACACGGCACATGCACGACATGGCCACCCACCAGCCGCTACCTCCGAGCCGGGGGCCGCCGCGCTGTCCACGGTCGCAGTCACCCCGCTCGGCTGCGCCGCCGTGGGCACCGCCGGCGGGCGGCTGGCGCTGCTGGACGCACGCAGCGGGCGGGTGGAGGTTGCCTGGAGCGCGCATGGTGGGGAGGTCACGTCGCTGGTGGCGGCAGAGGGCGGCCACCGGCTGCTGAGCGCCTCGGCGGACAGCACCGTCAAGCTGTGGGACCTGCGCCGAGCGGCCCCCCCCGCCAGCAGGGCCCCGCCGACATCGACGCTGGTGCCGATGCTGAGCCCAAGTGAGCCCCCCCCCCTATCATTCTTCAACTAACCACGAGCTTCCCATCAAAGGGATGCGGTGTGTGCGCCCCCGCGTGACTTTCTAGAGCTCTCCAAGCCCTTGGTGGCCTCCAGTCCGTCTTTCTACCCTCCTCGCTGTCCGCTCTCACGGTACTCTCTCATCTGCCGCTGGTTACGCCCCCCCCTTCTTTTACCCCTGGCTCCAAACCCACAGCGATGCTCCACCAGTGGCGCTGCGCGTCCCCGCCAGCCGGGCTGCACACGCTCGGCTCCCAGGCACTCTGCTACGCGGGGGTGCAGGTGGGCGTCCTGCAGCTGCAGGTGACCCCCCCCCTCCCCCCACCCCGCCATGCGCTGTTGCCCCCCATTTGCATCCTGCCTGCCGAGCGGCCACACGTTCCCGCCCGCGCCTCGTGCACACACACCAACAATAATAACAACAACAATAATAACAATATCAACGATAGCAATACCAACAACAACAACAACAATGATAATACAACCATAACAACAAATAAATAATAATATTAAAAACAACAACAATAATAATACAACCATAACAACAAAATAATAACAATGACAATGACAATGACAAAGAAATCAACAAGCACGAGCACAACAACAACAACAACAACAACGGTCCCAGGTGATGATGGCCATGCGCATGGCACACGCCCCGGTCACATAGGCCAACCCCTTCACGTCCCCGCAGTCCCAGCGCATGATTACCCAACGGCACTGGGTGCTTACGGACGATGTGGCGCGGCCCCCTTGATGCTGTAGGCCCCCTTTGGCGGCGGCTTTCGCGCGGTGCGGCGCCGCGCAGCCGTCAAGGGACAGCCGCGCGAGTCGGCCATCAGCGGGATCGCGCTGCTACCCAACAGCCAGCTGCTGCTGGTGGGCACGGAGGACGGGCAGATCCGGATCTGTGTGTAGCCCCTCCCCGCGCCCACTTGCCACCGCATCCCTCATGTCAGCTGCCAAAGCTGCAAAACACGAGCGCTGCATGGATGGGCGCTGCCTAGGTCCGAGCGGTGAGGAAAAGTGTGGCCTGTAATAAAATCTGTCTTTCAGCATGGGCTGTCTGGTAGCTGATGGCGGCACAGGTAGCGCGATCTATGTTGCTGTATAATGCCGATGCCGTTGCCCGCATGGATGGGCATCAGACTTGCTTCCTTGGATGGGGGGCGGAGCTCAGAACTATCCAACAATGGCTTTATATATTCTAGCATGTCACCATGCAATGACTATCACACTCTTTGCACCACTGGGTTGGTGCGATAACTGCACTGTTCACATATTGCGCCAATAACACTGGCAGCAAACGCTACAGATCGGCAGTAGGGATGCTATTTCCAGATGGGATATAGCAACGTATACCACATGGATTGCTTTGGTCTTTGAGCTGTAAATCATACCATGTGCTCGGTGCATACAATCCAGCACGCCTTACCGCTACTTGAGTTAAAACAATCACCATCTCAGACGACTTTTTGACGGTTTCTACAATGATAGATTGACAGTTTCCGAGAAATATTCGATATATATATATGTATAATAAATAGCTATATGTGTATATATGCATATATGTAACATATATGTATATAGCAATATTTGATATAGCTGAAATAGCATAATATGTATATTATATATCCGTATGTGTATATATCGACGTCCACGTTGAATTGCCTGCCTGTATGTCTGCGCTTCATCCAACAGCAACGGTGGGCAACCCGCTCATTGAAGGAAATCGTGATTTTGAATGATTCCTTTATTTTGGGATGGGTCCCACCCCGCCCCGCTTTATGGCACCCTGGATACGATCTTACTCACTTACATGGAATGTTCCTGCTGGGAAAGTTTCCCAGCATTATTCATCAATTGATTTGATATGGTCCGCCATCACATTGAGTTTTACTTTGCTGAGAGCTCATGCTTAAACGATATAACGCACTACGACCGAAAATACGTAAATTAGTCGTCGCTGATCCGCACGAGACGCATATGGGGCTTGCTAAGACGCCATAGACGCATGGGCCGACGCCCGTACGAGTAATATGGCAGACCAACAGGGGTCAGTGCCGGGTATTTTGATGGCAGCAGCATTTCTGTTATATTAGAAAGTAAGCCCACAGAGTGAGTCACTGTAAGGATTCCCGTTTATTTAGTCAATTTAGTCTTATTGCGAATTGCCTCCGAATATACTGATGATGTATATTGTCACATAGAACATTTTAAAGACGTAAAGGCACAACGCCAACTCGTAGCAAATATGACCACTGCATGGAAAAGGACCCCACGTATACGAATCAAGTCACAGCCGACTCATTGAAGGCGGACGGCGGGATGGCGGCGAGGGTGAAAGGGCGAGATGGAGAAGGGCGGGCGAGACTACGGCGGATGTTGCGAACTAAGCATGCTGTGTTGTGGCAGTAGCACCCCGCCGATATATAGGCCACCAGCCCGTGAGTACGAACATGTTGATGATAGGTGTCGTAAGTACTTAATCTATCGCGGCGCTCAATACAAATTAATATGTGTTACGACAAACTGACAAGTCTCCGTCATCATTGTTGAATTGGTGATTTAGTGTTGTTACCGCATCACACGAACGTGCAAGTTATCGCTATCCGCATCTCGCTACCCGCAAATGTAGTACGCTCAAATCCATCCATCACCAGCATGTCAAGGAGCGTCGGCCTACCCAGTGCTTTTCCGTGAGTGGATCGCTGCCTAAAAGGCCGTTGTAGAGACGCTGCAACCGTTTCACTGTTGCCACTCCCTGTCCCGGGGGCGAAAAATCACCAGCATATCCCGCTAGGACGATACCACTGCCGCCGCGCATAGTTAACCCCGAGCTAATAATAATGATGATGATGATGATGATGATGCAGCACGAACGCATAGGATATAATAGCAAACTTCCAAAGCGTTGGATGAGCAATAATACGCGTTGCCTGCGCGCTGCTAGATGCAAAGACATGCACGACGACCCAGGGCTATATGAAGAATGAGTGCTTTCTATGCCACAGCATGTGCACGCGTGCTATGAAATAAATGTCATATATATTTGCTGCGAATATCGATCACCGCCTTACCGCACCGCCTTGGGCTCGTCGCCCCACTTTCCCAATAGCTCCGAATAAACCAGTACATACGAGGAATCTTATGCAATAACACCATGTATGTAATACGGTGACACGACCTCTATAATGAACTAACTTTCGGGCCCCCTCCCCCTGTTCACTACAGGAGTGGGTTCATTAAAGGGGAATGAGTAAAGTACTAACACGCCTGTTTGTGCCCCCCTCCCCTCCTACACCATAGGGGTAGGTCCACTATCTATGCGGGGGATTCACTACAGAGGTAGTGTCACTGTAATAGTTAATGGGTTTGGTTGCAGGGATGAACGTATACAATATCAATTAATACAGCGTCTTGAGAATGCACGGAAAGTACCGAGGAAGGAAAACGCGCAGTATAGTAAAATATATTATAGATAGTAGTAAGGAGCCTTCTATTCTTACATATATGATATGTGTCGCTTTATGTCGTCGCCGACCGCAACGTCGAGGAGGAGCAGTCAGGGAATCGGCGCAGCGCGAGCGCAGTAGCAAGCGGCGAGCTACCGATCGCTGCCTAAACGGCCGTCGTAGAGACGCTGCAAGGGTTTTCACTGTTGCCAGTCCTGTCCTGGGGGCGAAAAAAAGCGGCGAGCTACCCTTTAGCACGCGCACTGTCGTAATTTGAAGAGCACTACCGGCAGAAAATTATTGAATTCAGTATAAAAAGTTCGCCCCGGGACATTGGCCGAAGACGCCCCAGCAGTTGACTACCTCATCTTGCGCCAACTGCGGTTGTACAGCAGCCCACAAAAGTCTTTGCGCATAGAAATTCGCGCGTATCCTCGCCTTGGTACGCAACCTTGTAATCCAGTGTATGCAAGCCTCCTACGCCAAGGAGGCAGCCGTTTCTTCCGGTTATCGCACTGTCGAATTGCTCTTCGGCAATGGCATTGTTTGGCACATGGCTAAAACCACTGAAAAAGCGGGTCCGTGATGAATAGGGGGCCACTTGTTGGCGGCGTAGCTACCATCCGTTGCATATGCCCGCGCGCTGCGGGTGGTGGGTGGACGTATGCATGCGCTGTAAGACGACCGAGCTTCAGCAGCCCATTCCATGCTCGCTACCGATGCAATGCATCGCATTTCTATGAGAGTATGCCAGTAATACCGCCGTCGTGATGGGGCCAATCATCCCACAAAATTCTAAGCTGCAAGATACGCGCCGTTGGCCGCGCCTCGCTGGGTGAAAGTAGCACACATAAAGTGCCTTCGATTCCGTAGGTGCATGCTTATACCGCCCGCACCGTAGGCTGAGCGCGGGCTGCCTGGCCCCCTCGACAACAATGTCGCCACTGTTGCACGTGTCTGCGCGCATATTGTTAACACATGCCACCCATCATCCAAGGGGAAAAGTCAAAATGATGACGGGGTCCGCGCGCGCGACGTGGAGACCTATCCAAGGGGTCCTCGCGCCTGGGAGCTTGCGTGGAAGGGCACATTACATGCCCCCATCATGCGCCCCCACCCACAGTAAGTGGGCTGACTGGGATACCAAAACATGGGGGTAACTTTGACAAGCCATAACATTTATTCGACGTTTTATCAGATTGGGCAGAAAATCAGTGCGTCGGAAAGCGCAAAGTCATGGGCTTTCCATCGCACTATAATTCTCAGCCCGATCTGATAAAACGTCGAAATGTTATGAATTAAAACGTGATCGCAATATTACTGCTTCTTGCAGGGCGAACATCCATTTTGCGAAGGTCGCATGCAGCCCGCTAGCTGACCATAGACTCCAAAACATGCGCCGCGCGGCATGGGGTAGGTGGCCAACACATGTATCTCGGCGACCATGCAAGAAAAACACGGTTCTTTATGTCCAAATGTCGGCGTGCCGTGCGCTCAAACCGTTCACAGGCTGGCCGTGCAGCACTTGTTACACTGGTAGTGCCGCACAACAGGCGCCGCGCGCGCCACGCGCGCCGTCGCATTTGCCCTAGCACACTGTACACGCTCTTTCATGGTTATCCTCGCAATGGCTGCAACGGCGTAGACTCTGCGTGGGTTTACAGACTAGAAGCGACCAAACCCAAATCATACCCATAAAACATGCAGACTTCTGTTGATGTAGGTCTGGCATAGCCCTTAGACCATTTCCCCATTCGAACTACCCCTAAGGGCTGATGCATCGACCGTGTAGTCGCTAAACCCAGGACACGCGCTGGGCCGATATTGCCGAAATAGCGATGATACCTGTACGTTCACTAGGAATCGAACCCGCGACGACTCGCACACGAGACGGCCGCTGAACCGAGCGCAGCGGATAAGGAATGTACAGGTACCTTGCTACCTGTACTGCTTCAATATTAAATATTGCTGGATAGCGACTACCCCCTCCTTGATGATATTATTGATATTATCGCGCACTAGGATATTATTGATATTATCGCGCACAGTAGGAAGGTGCGCCCTCGTAGTTCCTGTATTCCTAACCGCACCGCCGTACTAGCTCTCGGGCGAGGCCACCGCAACTAGTCACCGCCGCCGCGAACCAGCGACGCCCATGCCCCACCGCAGACTTGTATTTCCCTATACTCGAGATCAGAGGCTCTATACTCAAACCCGCGTCTGCGCTGTTGACGGTCGTGGCGACAACTTGCAGAGGGACACCTACTGCAGGGAAGTATGAGCTACCAGCAAATGCAAGACGGCAAACCGCATTCCGTGCACTCGTTTTTGCAGTCGCAGGACCTGGAGGATCTCAAGGTGTGCGCAGCCACCCTGCCCAGGTGGGAAGTTGTCATGAGAGGCGGGGCGATTCGGCCCGCCAGCCCTCAAAGTCGCCGCCACATCCTGCGCCTTGGTCGGGGCTTCAGACGAGGCGAGGCCACTCGCGACGACGACGCACGAGGCGACTGTCGTACTCGTCGGTTCTAACCACGTGGCCTGCTGCGCGTCGTTCCGGGCCGCGCCGCGAACTACAGGTCGCGGGTGAAACCGTTCCGCTTTAGTAGTACCTGTAGTTGTTTATACCTGTTTTATATAATATATATGCATATACCAATATGTATTAATACCTACCGTACATAATATGTATTTATGATTCCATCCACATATATATGGATATATCCTGGATATGTGATATATGGAAAGCGCGTACTACGATCAATATTAATATACAGGCTCGCAGGTACACAGCGGTACCCGTCCTATCGCGTCGCTACGCGTACGAATCCGTCCTATCGCGTACGCCCTGTCGCTGTTCGTGCTGCTACCCTGCGGCCCGCCCTCGCACAAGGTCGTGCCGGCGGCCCCGAGCGAACCCGCCTTGTCCGCCGCGCTGCCCTCGCGTCCTACGGCCTGGCGGCTCACGGTGGATCGAATGTCGCATACCGCAGGAATCCCCCCTTGTCGGCGAGAAAACCAGCAGCTTCCGCGACTTGCTCTGCTTCAATGCCGCCATAACATCTATCACCTCTTGCGGTGCGCCTCCCCCCCTCCCTCCCCGCCCCCCCCCCCCCCCCCCCCCCGCCCCGAGCCCAGCCTTTCCTCGACTGCCCGTCAAGCTGAGGCTCTACGCACATGCCCTCTGTTCTCAGGCTTCGCGCCGCTTTTCGCGCCCGCGCTATGCTTCTGCACCGGCATGTATGACGGCGCATACCTCCAGCTCACGCACGAGCAGATCGAGTTCAGCCAGCCCACACCCAGCTGCTGTGTGCTCGCGAAGACCAAGCGCACCGTGCGCTACGAGAATGTGACAGACACGACGCTGGAGGTGCTTAAGCCTCATGCTTTTCCCGTAATTACGCTACCAGGCTCTTTTCCTTCATGCTACGGCAAACTAAGCTGGACGACTCGTCCCCCCCCGCCCCCCCCCCCCCCCCCTGTTCCCCTGTCGAAACCCATGGACAGGACGACTGCTGCCTGCAGTTGTTTGGGCTGAAGAAGCTAATAGTCCAGACAGCTGGCACCGGCGGCACCGGCGAGGCGGCACTGGCGGGCGTGCAGGCCGCTTTCCTGCGGGATCCCGACGCTTTCAAGCTGGCCATCGACCATGCGGTGCGGCGCCAATGCCTGGCCGCGCTGCCTGTGAACTGCAGCTCCCTTGCCACCGGAATCGCCGGTGTACTTGTCCTGACACGCTCTGGGTACTCTGCCGAGGCTCAGGTCAAGCTGAACAAGGCCATGAGCGCGCCTGCGGCCCAGGGCATGGGGCGCGACGCGGTGCCCAAGGCGGCGCAGGTGCAGCGCGCCAAGCTGGAGCGCATCAACGAGCTGGCGGCGGCCAAGGTGCTGACTGTGGCTCAGGCGGAGGAGCTGCGCGTCCACGCGCTGCTGGCGGAGGAGAACCACGTGCTGCAGCTGGCCGGCATGCACCAGCTGGTGCAGCAGGGCATGCTGACGCCGCAGCACCTGGAGGCAGCAGTGCAGGCGGTGCTGGCCAAGGCGCGCAAGTGAGCGGAGGGCCACCGATCAGGTTATCTGTCAGCTGCGGCAGCATTGCTGGCTGGGTCAGTCCTGCCACTGGACAGCACGACCACCAAACGGGGCTAGACTGTGCAAACCTCCCATCCCCTGTACCGCGGACTTTCCTCCTCTTGACTGCTGTCCAACCAGCTCGTGTGCGACCGTCGCTCTTCACGTACACATGCGGGGGGCTTTTGAAACCTCACATTGGCACGTCAAGTACCCACCTAATTGCGGCATCGAGTGGCATGCATCATGGTCAGACGCCCGTCAGCAACACAGCCCAGGTGATGGCAGGAACCTCTAGTTCCCCCGCTCCCCATGGGTTGGGCACGGGTCACACTGCTGGGCGGCGCACAGTGGCTTTGTCGAGGTGACATGGTGCGGTCATCCACTCGCAACACATTTGAGCTGCGAGGTCGATGACATCACTGGTAGATGAGACGGTGCTTATGATGAAGGTGCAGGTTGTCGTGTACATAGATGTTGTTGGGTGCGTCTGGCGGTAGTGCAGCTCCCTGGAAATAGCAGGCCACCTATATTTCCAGTGCTGCTATGGCAGCAACGGGCATCAGGTTCACAAGCACGTACACACACAAAGACAAGCGGCACGTCAGTAGATACTATGATGATGACAACATCTGCAAACTACTGCAATATAATGGCATTGATACTCCTTACTCTTAGGCAATCAGGATTCAATATCCTGGTCTAGGAGACAACCCCCCCGATTTTGCCCCGTATATATCACGATATATCCGATATATCACGGTACGATGTACGGTACGTCGTACACCGTACACCGTACGGTGTCCCAACCACCGTACGGTGTTGAGCTCGCAGGACAAAAGCGTCGTATGAGCTCGCAGGACAAAAGCGCACGCGCGATGCGCGCGCTCTGGTAAGCCTTCAACAGCCCTTATAGTACTTTCGACAGTGTTTAGGATGTCGAACGGAATATCGCGTGTCGAACCAACGCTCCCCCCCCCCCCCCCCCCCCCCCCCCCTCCGCGCCCTTCAGTATTTTCCCCGACATCTACTTACATGGGGTAGCTGCAAAAGGCGATCAGGAAATCACCCGAAAAGGCAGTAGGAAACGCCCACTATGGCGATTGCGAGATGGAAGCAGCACCACAAGAGGATGTTGAATGAGCATGAGCACATGCAACCGACTTGGCCGTTTGCACTCCGGCAGAGAGAATGCCGCCCAAGGTGCCATGCACGCAAGCAGAGCCCCGCTGCAACAACCCCCGCCGTGTGCGCGACAGGTGATGGCGGAACTCAGCAGGCCGGCTGGTGACAAAGTTCCGAAGAGCTTGTACATATTGACCACGAAGAAAGCACGAAATCGAGGCGGAAGGACCGCCAGGGAAGTTGCGCACAACAAGCAACACCGCGAAGATAGACCACTATCGTCAAAGCCAATTTTCCTAGGCGGCCGCGGTCACCAAGCAACCACAAAAGGGTAGAACCGATGAACACCTTGCACCGGCGCAGCAGACGCCCGGTCCTCCTCCAACTTGCCATGTTCCGCCTCATTCGCCGCGATCCCCGCGTTGCACCATCGGAGGTCGTTGCCCCAATTGGGGGTCGTGGAGGACACCCATGCGAAATCGGTCATGTAATCGCACGCCGGGCCACCCCACCCCGCCAGCGTCAAATCCGACGGCCGCGAGCGGTCAGGCGGGCGCAACTCACTCGTCTCAAGAGTCAAGTCGCCGGCTCCCGAGCGGTCCCGGTCGAGCACCGCCCCCGCTTCAGTCGCCACGGAAGCCTACAGATTTTCAAAGCGATATGCATGCGGTGCTTGCAGTTCGCGACGGGGCAGATGGGCAGGTGATCCACAACGAAATTTGTAGCGTTCCGGTCCGAGCCATCCGTAGAGCGAAACCACAAAGGATCAATACCTTTATCATAATTGACCCGATACGTGGTCTCAAACGATAATGTTAACATCACTATCCCTTACCGCGTATTGATGAAACTCCTGATTGCCTCATTATCATGTCAATACCGCACTCGGACGATGCTGCACACCACATAACATACGGAACATGCTAAACTGAATATGCACTACGTGCTGAAAAATCCGGATTTGTAGGGTTGTATTCGTTTATAGTTAAAGTACGGGCTAACGGCACACGCACAATTGACCTATGCGCCCCCACCGTGGCGGCCCAACTTGAGCACTTGCGGCTCAAATCTGCTTATGCGCTATGTCGCAAGCTTCATGACGCACCGCTGGCAACATAATGCCCATCTTCTGCATTTGCACGCACTATCTTGTACACGTGACGGGCCCTTCCCATGTATAATACGCACAGATAGTCCTTCCACAGTTTGACTAAAACGGTGTAAGTAAATACGCAATAGTGGTAAAGTTTTGGCGAATGCAGCTCTACTACTCGACCGCCGCGGCCGATTGCTGGCCGGCGGCAGGCTACGGGTAGTCGCAATATTCTCTATAAATTTGTTTTTCGCCCGGGGGAAGGACTGGTAATAGTGAAACCCTTGCGCGGTGAGCCTCTCTACGACGGCCGTTTAGGCCATGATCCAGTTTCGGAAAGCCCTCGGAAGGCGCGATGCTCCGTTATATGAGATAATTCTTAGTCATCAATCAAGTTTCCGAAGCATTATGATGATGCAATTGAAGGCTAGCGACAGAATTTCCAACACTGTTGGATCACCGTCTGACACTATTGGAACACTGCTATGAAAATACCCTGCATAATAGTGACCACGAAAAGGTCTGCCCTGCCCGCTTGGGCGTCGACCCATTAATCGTATAGGGTAACGCGAGTTGGGGCAAGCCCCATCCCGCGGAGCAAAGTAATGATCTAATAAATTAGCTTATGGGGTTTCCTCCTTTCCGAATCGCTTTCTAGTTGCATGTGATGTTAGAGTTGTACGGGTTACTAGTTGAAAAACCCGTCGCTGCGCCCCTTTATGTGCAGAACCAACGGACATAGAAACAACCGCAACATCTGAGGATGCCATGTTTCAGTTTCTATGTGTTCCACACAACGATTAACATTCCCGTAACCTGTTGCGGACAAGGTCACATGTTCAAAGACCGAAGTCGGCTCGTCCATACGTCTGTGCGTTACCATCCCAGATGGAGAAGAGCGACCCCGTCGCCGAGCCGACGCTCGAATCGCTTCAAGGACATGCACGCCCCATCTGCGTTGTTGCTGGAGCTCAGCTCGTCGCTAGCTTAATTGACGGCTCGCGAGCGCGATGTCGATGGAGACGGGGTACATGGCGGCTCTAGGTCTAGGCAGCGCGGCGCGTGACAGCCGACATGCGGCGGGGAGGGGGGCGCAATGCTCCCCGACTTGCTGGAGCCAGCCCAGAGCGGCCGTGTCGGTTCAAAAGCCGCGAGTGACAAGGACAACTATCTCGAGGTACCAAAGCTACCGCAGAGAGCAGAGCATGTATGGTTACGAGGACGTTCAACCGGTCTGCCGGGCGCCCATGTTGATCCCGCGTCGAAACTACAGACATGACAAACGATTACCTCAAGAAGGATGACCGACGACTGCCTGCCGAGGAGGAGTGCATTTGAATAACGCGCTTTGGGGCTCACACCGCCGCTTTTTTCGTGGCTCTCGACGAGTTGCTGCCCGACATTCCAAACGCAAACCATGGGTTCGCCTCCTACCTCGCGCGTGCTCGTAACCACGCACGCCGAGGCCATCGACAAGGCGATTCGTTTTAGTCTAGCCTTCTTCCGGAGGCTGAACGAGTTCAAGCGTGTGCACGGTGACCAGAGGTGTGGGACGTGTCCCGGGCTCAACATTTCCAGCCCGCAGCGGAGCATCTAGGTTCAACGGTCTTCGGCGACCTGACACGTGACTACGGGCAGGAAGCCAAAAACGCGAGCATAAAAGTATTGTATCACGATGCTCGGATTTTGGCTCTGTTTTTGAGCCCTACCCGAGCACGATCGCGTATTGTAGATTGTGTCGTGAACGGTTTTATAACGGCACGCCACCTCTTCACTTGCCATGCGCTTTCATGCGCCCCCGCCTATGTTTGGGCAGCAAGCAAGTCCCTCAGACCGTACTCCGCCTCCCCGCTCCCCCCCCCCCCCCCCCCCCCACCCCCCACCCCCTACCCGAGTTTTTTTTCCATTACCAGCAGCGAGTAGCGAGTACCAGTACCAGTACCTCCCAACCGTGGGATCGTAATCGGACGGCTGTGTAATTAAGGACCGTGGGTGGGTGGATTATAGTACGTAGTAGTACATGCCAGTAGATAAGCGCTTTAGTCATGCACCTATAGGTCCGATCCGCTTCACTATACGGGTACCCGTACGGCAATAAAGCTCACCGCCGAAAAATCGACGCTTCGCTGGATAATGCAAAGTTGTTGGTCCACGTTAGAGCATTTATGGACTCGAGTCCGAGGCACAACGGGTTGCATCTAGAAGCCCGTGACGTGGCCTAACACTGGGCCCCTATTATATGTCTGAAAACACGTTTTTTGGCCCGTAGACCCCTTAAACGTCACCGAATCGCAAATCTGAGCGCAAAAATTAGGGAAGGTTGTTTAGAGATCTGGTCCTCTGAATGATGTGAGAGCGCTTTTGCTATGGCTTCTCCAACGCGACCTCGTATGCCTCAATCCGACGCCGTTTCGCATATATGCCCCTTGGCACGCCTCCCAAAACTGCGATTGCAGCACAATATTCCCGACATTGACAGAGCTCGGATTCGTCGACCCTCTCGTGTAGAGACTCCTTTTTACTCATTAAAAAGCAGGGAGTGGTCGCATGACACCACTATGTCGACGAATTTCGAAGAAAAATGTACCTACAGTTGTCAACAAACGATATTTTATATGCTCCAAAACCGCTGACAGTGCTGAAATTGGGGCACTGTTGCGGCGCGTCTGCCACTTTGTCTGCGACTTCTATGCGTAAAAGTAAGCGATATTTCCCGGTTAGCGACGATACAATACACCCAGCTACGATTGAGCATACTTGCGGTTGGTCGAATGTCATATACACCCTCCACATAAGTCCGGGTTTTGCATTTTCGATCGCAAAGCGCATGCATGTATGGGCGAGGATAACGCCGGCTGCATGTGCATATATGCTAACTACAGTGGGAATAGTTCGGGCGAACGCCTATCGCGCGCTTCATACCCACCCGCGCGACAACACGACCATTTGTGGGCGCCCTTTAAAAAACGCGAAATCAGTGCATGATGCGTTGGCGCCGGAAAATCGTGGGTTGCGCCAACCGTCCAAACCTATGGAAAAAGCGGCACTCGTCGCACCAAACTCGGTGAATACGCCCCTTGGCACAAGTTGCACACACCGTGCGTGTAGGCCACTGAAAGCATGTCGCTATAGGCACGACGTGACACCCCAACGACAAGTTGGCCACTGTGGGGAGCAGTTTTGGGGTGAAAATGCTGCTGTTTCTGTGGCGAACGCACGTAGGAGAGGCGCTCGATGGGCCCCTTGGCGTAGGGCGATGCTCCACTATGGGGGCGCGTGGTGGAATGCCAGTTGCACCGTTTCGTGGGCGGGGTGGCGTGGTATGGGCGTGGACTTTAATTAATATGAAATTCCTTGAAAAATGCTGTGGAAAATGGCATTTTGGCTGGTAGATGTGTGTATCGCTAGGAGGCGGCACATGCCAAGCGTTGGTGGTCCGTGGTCATCCACACACATAACGCTCTCGCACAGCCGAGTATGGGGCTTAGACACGCACTTGGCGCAAAGCCACGCGCCCGACATGGGTGGGCACATGAGGCAGTTAGGGGCAACTTGGATGATCATCTTTGGGGAATTTTTCCGGGGCCCCAAAAACTCGATTTTTTGATTTTGAAAGATTGGGTTCGACGCAGATTTGAACGAGCAATTGCGTGGTATTTTTAAAACAATTTTCTGAGCAAACCCTGAGAAGTTATAGCGTTTTAAAGCCAAGGGGGTGTTGCTGAGCGTGGCCGACACTGATGCCATGCAAGTATCGCAACGCGACATGTACTAGCCGCCGCCCACACGGCTGCACCCCAACCAAATGCACCCGAGCCCCTCGCCAATGTGTTTCCTCACGCGTTCATGGCCATCCCGCCGTTTGGATGCCTATGCACGCGCGTCGGCGTGTGCGTGATACCGACCCTGGTTTTTTGTGCAGTTGCAGGCGACGCCCATCCACGCACCAAGTGCAGCGTGACACCCTAGCTAGTCAAAGGTCTTTAAGCTTCGGTTTGAGCCACTCGTCACGCAGATTTTACAAAACCCTCTGAGATTCCAGGGTTTCAACTCATGTACCCTAGGTTCAGGTACCCTAGACTTCTGAAGTCTTGAGACTGCTAAAAAGGGACCCCAAACTTATGTGCAGGGGTGTAGTAATATTGCCATTTATCATTACAACATTGAATTTTTTTTTCGCGTGTCGTATGACTTTGGGGGGGCAAGACTTTTGTGGGCAGGTGTATACAGGCAGACATGCATGTACATATATATTTCTCGCCTTGATATGCTGCGCGGCATGGCGCGCGCGCAGACACGGTCGCGCCTTCAATAAGCCCCGCCATCGTCCAGTACCTGTAGACGTCTGGCGTACGCCGCCACCACGCGCCCGGCGGATACGGTGCGGGCGGCCCGCAGCCACCATTGGTACCGCCGCACCGTGCGCGGCCCATCAACCACCGTGGGCGCCGCACACTCACCACCCCGCGCGCCTGGCCAACCATCCCAGCACCTCCCGCCCTTCCAGCAGGTCCGGAGCGCGATATTTCCTCGCTTGTTCGGCAGCGGGACTTCCGTCCCGACGCCCCCGGCTAGACACCACGCGTCGGCATCAGCGACTCGCGCCTATCCGATCTGGCCGCGCCGCCGACGAGCCGCCGCCGAATTCCGCGCCACCGTGACGGATTATTGTCAGTATCAAGCGGAATTTATCTGTGATATAGTCGTTATTATTTCGTAATACATTTTCGCGTCTTTTTGCAGCTAACACAGTAAAGCTCGCCGACACAGCCAACTCGCCGCCGGCGCGAAGTCCTGTCTGGGCAGCCCCCACGCGCGGACTCCTGACTGAAGGTGCACGCCAGCAGCCCACTCTGCCACCTCCCGTTGCCTTCCCCCCTCCTCGCGCCCCCCCGGGCAGCAGTGGCGGCGGAGTCCCAGCCCGGTCTGTTCTAAGTCTGTTCTCCCCGAGCGCGCCAACTGCTCGAAAACAAAAAATGAAGTTATTGTCAGCCGTCTCCCCCGACTTTCCCCCGACAAGCGCAGCATGCGCAAAAAACGGGCCAGCGCTCTGTCCGCGCGGCAGGGACTAGCACGGGTGCGCCGGTGCTGCCGGCCCGCCTGCCACAGGAGGCTGACTAGAGGCTCGACGGGGCGGGTGATGCTGCGCAGGGCGTCACAACACAGTCGGCCGGGGCCGAGCGATCGCTATCTGCGCGCGAGCCGATGTCCTCTGCCCCCTCGGGCTTTCTCTCGGGTCTGTACGAGACGGTGCGCGCCTGGCTGCGGTCCTGCGGTGATCGCATTGGTGGGTCGGTGCTTTTGAGGAATGAGGGCTTGGTGCTGGGGGATGCGCGTTGGGACTGGGATGAGGCCGCGCACGGGGTGTTCCGCCGCGGTTGAGGGATGCGCCTCCTGGCGTCCTCATTTGGCCCCCCCCCCCCCCCCCCCCCCCCCCCAGGTCGCCAACTGCATCGGGCCAGTCATGTCAGGAACGCCAGTGCCGCGCACCGGGGAGTTGCACAACGTGCTGGACGCCGCGGACGGGGACCAGCCGATGCACGCGCCGGCCGGCCCGACCGCGGCGGGGGCGTCGTCGGCGGGCGATGGCGCGGATCTCGCGGGCTCCCTGCACGGTGAGCCGGCCAGCCAGCCAGCCAGTCAGCCAACCCACGGACCCAATTCCCTGTTGCGGGTAGGGAGCGATGGCAGTGTTCTGGAGAGGTCTCTCTGGGGCCTCCACGGCCTCCGATCCCCCGCCCTGTCGTTTCCTAGCACTTGTCCTGCGCGAGAGTGACCCCCCCCCCCCCCCCCCTGTCCGTGATGTGGCCGCCGCCAGCGGAGCAGCAGGCGCGGCTGCAGGCGGAGGCGGACGTCGCGGACCGCGAGCGCCGGCTGTCGGTGGCACAGATCCAGCTGGCGGAGTATGCGTCGCAGAAGGAGAGCGACGCAAGCTCGCTGCTGGGCGACGCGCAGGAGCTGCGGCGGCAGCTGCTCGGCCTGCTCGGCGGCGGCGGCGGGGAGGGCGAGCCGCAGCAGCTGCGCGAGCGCGCGGAGCAGCTGTGCGCCAAGATGGGGGAGTACGTGCGCGAGTCGAAGGCGTTTGCGGAACAGCAGCGATCGGACCTCGAGAATGCCAAGCGCGGCTCGGAGCAGGTGGGTGACTGAGAGAGGGTCGGGGGGGGGGGGGGGGGAGAAGGGGTTGGGAGAGGGGGGGAAGCGGTTGGAGGATTAGGTTACACTTAATTTCCTGGATGGGCCTTTGGGATACCTTGCATCCCATCTGCCGCGGAGGATGTCGGGTTCAACTGATCGGTTTATCGCCCACTGCGTACCCCTCATTGCGGTGCCGCTTGGTAGACTCTACCCGGCAGTGATGTGGAGATGAAGCGGCCGCGGGAGGCTGAGGCGGCGGAGGCGGAGGAGGTGCGATGCCCTCATACCCCCCCCCCCCCCCCCCCCCCCCTCTTTGGGGCTACCACGCAAAGGCTGTCTCCTGTGCTAGCGATGCCAGCGCTTCTTCGGATGACAATGGGTTGGGGTTTTGGGGGGGGGGGGGGGGGGGGGGAGGGGGGGGGGGAAGAAGCACCGCAAGGGGAATGTGTCATTGGGCACAAACCAGGAATGGGTCATCAGGGTTCTTATTTTTCGCGCGACATCAGTCTCAGGATATTTTTGTCTCCTGTGAAACATAAGGATGGGGCGCGGGGGGGGGGGGGGGGGGGGGGGGGGGGTCGTGCTTTATGTTATTGTTTCGACCTCATCCTCGCGCAAAACGGAACTTGTACTATATTCATTTGGAAATCTATGAAAATGTGATAACGCCGCCATTGCCTACAGTCTGCACTTCAAGCACGGCAAACACATCATTGTGCTCGCTAGTCGCGAATCCAGTTTAATTCATGTTCCTGGTGGTAATGGTGAGCCACCTCGTGTTGTCAGTCAAGCATCCTAGAATATCCTGCTCCAGGAGTAGGATACTTTGGGATCCTTGTTGTAACATGGTTTGCTGTGGTGCCCAGGCGGACGGGGAGGCCATGGAAGAGGCGGAGCCCGCGGGGCCGCCCTCCAGCGTGTCCACCTCGGAGACGGACTTCAAGGAGCGCGCCAAGTACATCCCGCTGCGCCTCAACATGGAGGAGCGCCGCCTGCTGCGCCTGCTTGAGGCATGCCTCAGCGTCAGCGAGTACACCGACAAGGTATCCCCCTTCCCCCCCCCTTCCCTCTCTTCTCCTCCTCTTTTGCCAAAGTCATGGCTGTGGAATGTTGGCGAAATGTTTGCACACTGCCTTGCATACCACCGCCTCTCCTGATCCCTCCATCTCCAGTATATATAATGTCATATATGCTATCCCCGTTATACCATGTTTTTCAGGATTTTATCCTAATTTATTCCGTTTAATCCTGTGAATCACCAGCTTTATCTTACATAATATCCTATTTATCCTGTGTGATCTCATTGTTCTTTGCTTTATCTTAAACATTGTCCTTTTGGGTCATCCCCCCCCCCCCCCCCCCCCCCCCTCCTCCGGCTTGGGACCCTCTCGCCCTTTGCCTAATGTACAATGGAGTGTGGGCAAAATGATGGCAAGCTGTCTTGTATACCACACCCTCTCTTGATTCCTCTATCTCATGTTGGTATGATAGCCCATTATATACCGTGTTCCTCAGGATTTCGTCCTAATTAATTCCGTTTAATCCCGCAAATCACCGGCTTTATTCTACATAACATCCCATTTATCCCATTTTTGTCTGCATATCTTGAAGAATGCCCTTTTGGCCCCCCGCCCCCCTCGGCCCTTCTCTTGGACACGCATGTAGGTGGACATCCAGACGTGGCGCAGCAAGACGGCGCGCATACACGCGCAGATCAAGGACATCTGCGCCATCCTCTCTGGCCTGGTGGTGGCGCAGAACTACAAGAAAGGGCAGCAGCTGGTGCAGGACCGCAACTTTGCGGACAACGCGGTGTTCTTTCAGGTGAACCCCCCCCCCCCCCTTGGGGCGCAATTATCCCTTGGGGGTGAGGACATGCTGCGGAGGTTGATGCAGGGCGTAGGGCACTGTTTCCACGGCGATGGGCTGATGTCGCGGCTCATGCCTCCCGCAGGATTGCTTTGAGGTGGGCAGGCGGCACAAGGTGATGAACCCGGAGAAGATGAGGTGCGCTGACGGGGCCGCTGGCGAGGATAGGGGAAGGCAGCAGCGATTGGAAGTGGGGGTTGTGTGTGTGGGTGTGTGTGTGTGTGGGGGGGGGGGGCGGGGGGCTTGCTGCGGCCCTCTTCATTCCTGCGGCACAGCGGAATACAGCCAACAGTGCACCAAATACTATAGCCTTATAGCCGCCCTATAGCCTTTCTCCAGCCCTAAAATATGTTGGAGTACACACCAACACCCCAAGCAACCGCATGCGCATACCATGCCTTGTGTGTGTTTGTGCTTGTGTGTGTGTCGGGCGGGGGGGGGGGGGGGGGGGGGATGAGAGCCACCATGAAAGTGAGAGTGAGGGCAAGTCTATATTGGCGGGAATGTGACAGATGGGGTTGGATAATAGGTTGGGTGTGTGGCAAACCAACATTTGATGGCAAGTGCACGGCCGCCGTGACGCCATGGCTTGAGGTCATCCGGGAAAAGATAAGGAAAGCAGTTTAGGCAAAGCAAGTGCGACAACTAAGGGGCTGGAGGGGGGGCCGGGGGGGATTACTCGGATCACATCCCGCAGTCACCTTGTTTGTCCTAGGTCTCACCCAACCTTGCTTTGTGACTGACCCCCCCCCCCCCCCCCTCTCCCCCCTCCCGGTGCTCGCAGGTCGGACTACGGCAAGCTGATCTACATGCTGCAGGACTCCCAGGACAACCAGATCCAGAGCCTGCTGGAGTTTCAGTGCGTCCGGCCGCTGCGCACGGTGCACAGCCTGCTGGAGGCTGCCGGCGGGCTGGCGCTGCTGGACGACCCCCTCATGTCCGCCGCCACGGCGGAGATCATCGCGGGTGACCGTCCGCGCATTGCGGTGCGTTGCCCCCTCCCCTCCCCCTTTTTACTATAATGCGTAATAAAAGACTTGTTGCTATTACAAGTATCGGGATACAGCCCGATTTTTTAAAAATCCCTGTGTTTATGGCTCAAACTAATCTAATAATAAAATATTGCATTTGTGGAAATCGGCACACTTTTTCCTTGAGTCTATGTTTCTGAGCACAAAATGCGGACCAGCGCCATAAGGTGCCTTCTCACATCGGGACTCCTCAAAATCGGCCCTCGCATCCCTCAACGCATGTATTATCCCCCTCCCCATAATCCCCCAGGTGCAGCGCGACATCAAGAACAAGGAACGCGCCCGGGAGGCGCTGGCCAAGAAGTACAGCTCGAGCCAGCTGAGTCAGGTTGCCCCCCCCTTCACCCTTCCCCCTCTCTCCGTCCTCCCTCTTGTTTTTTCGGGCAAACTCCCCCTCCCGCTCCCAATCAGCAAACCGCCGGCTCGAGAACGGATGGTGAGACATCAACGCGGCCAGCCCCCCCTTCTCGTTTCTGCACGCGCGTCAACATGCAATACTAGAAGTGTTCATACATCTACCTACAGTAAGGAAGGGCAGATGCTTCCGCACTTCCCTATGTGTATTTTATACACACATACGGGTGCCGACGCGGTATCAAGACCACGAAGCAAGTACGATCCCGACCTGCCTGCCAGAGATCGAATGCGGACGAAATTGTAGCGAAACTAATGCGAATATCATCAGGCGGCATGCAAGCCCGCTTTGAGACTTCTGACAAGGGCTCTTATAGGTGACCCCTAGGGGATTATATTCGTGCCTATCCAAGACACATCATCCACACATACGTGGAGCTTGTAGGATAATCCACTCCTTCGAAAACATGTCCCTGTCTGTAGCCCGTTAGCCTGTTCTTTGAGTACGGCCTGTTAATACGCGAAAGGCGGCTCCCTCACCAGAGAGTTCTCAGGTGTCTGACGCATGACACTGGGCTCCCCCCCCCCCCCCCCCCCCTTTGCACCAATCCCCCCCCTGCTACCCTGTTAGGACAACATCCTGCTGTGCCTCTACTCCATCGGCGACAACAACTCGTACCTCCTCTTCAACCGCGACCCCGTGGACAAGATGATCAGCTACCTGAAGGAGTACTTCAGGTGACGCTGCTCCCCATCCCGTCCTCCGCCACATGCTCCAAGATTGTCCGCAAAGCTCGCAAAGAACCCGCCTCCGTGATTCCGATTCGCACTGTTCTTGTTACCGCGTCGTCACCCGAGGGCGAACACCCTGCGTCGGGTACCTAACCCCCCCCCCCCCCCCCCCCCCCCCCCCTCTCTCCTCTCTATGTAGGCCCGACATTTCCGAGCCCGGCTACTCCCTCGCCATCTCGGGCGGCTCCAACGGCGCCCGCCTGACGCACAACCACGAGAGGCAGTACAATTACGTGCTGCAGTCGCTGTCGCTGTGGCGCGAGATCAGTAACGACATGTTCAAGCTGTGGTACCTCGCAGAGAGCGACCTCCTGAAAGACAACAACTCGTACCGCCTCACGGACACCGGGCAGGGGCTCAACCGCGTGCAGCAGGCGCCGCAGGTGCGTTGGCCATACCCCAGTGATGTCTTCAAACACGAACAAGCTGCAGCTTGTCGTCGTCCACATGCCGCCGACGTGAATGAATTACCTTTCACCTGAGTATAGGCGTTGTAGGATTTCTGTGGTTCGGATTCACTGCGGTGCACGTTTTTGACCATCGGCGAAGAGAGTAAGGAAACAATATTTATCTCGACATTTAGTCGCTATATCCGTATTTATCTCGACATTTATATCCGTGGAAACCACAAAAACTCCGGCTGATGCCCTAATTTTATGGTCATGTTGTTAGTATAGAGGTTTGATTACACCGGGACATTCTTCCCCGACAATGGTTAAATGGTATCGCAAATCGGCGAATTACGTTTTCAAGATTCAGAGAATCGGAGATCTCATATAAAGTGTTTATCGACCCTGGCTTGTCCTGCTCGTGGAACCACAATCAATACGGGTTTAAAACCCGTACTCTGTGACTAGTGATAATTTGTTGCCCACTGAAAGCCCTAGCGTTAAATCTAGGTCTTACTTTCCTCCTTTCAATGACCCCTCTTGCCCCCCCCCCCCCCCCCCCCCACTGCAGACTTCCAACGCGATCCACCTCATCCTGGCGCGCTGCCAGAGGCAGATTGGCTCGTGGGTGGGGTCGTCGGTGGTGCACCTGGGCGACCACAACGTGCCCAACGCGCTCATGTTCATCGACAAGTACACGCAGGTGCCGCGCATCCTGAACCCCGTCGTGCTTATCGTGGAGGAGATCCCAAAGCTGGCGCGCGACCCCAACATCGCCGCCTACATCGACGCCACCTTTGGCAGCACGGAGGCCTGCCGCCGCGCTATTCTGGCCGACTTTTTCCGCCACGCCTTTGACGGCAGCGGAGCGGACAACTTCTTCGACGCCGGCTCGTGCATCGACGGCCGCCTCACGTCGGCGTGGAACTGGTGCAGTAAGGTGGAGAAGAAGAAGTACCACCCGCTGTTCAAGATGGCCGGCTTTGTGGGCTTTGACGGCGAGTTTCAGAAGTAGCGCACCGGCCCACCGGCTCCGGCCCTATGCTGGGTCGAGCACCAGGCCCTGCGGTCCGAGTGGCAACAATACCGAGGCTGACCCTAGGCAGTGGCAGCTGCTGCTCCCGATGTCCCCCCTGCCGTGAGTTCTATTAAACAAATTTTCCGAACGAGTCGATGCAGCAACTCCCCTGTGCCGACCGCGCCGAGAGGAGGGCATAAAGTCCGTACGCTCGCTGCTGCGGGTGCCGAAACCATGAAAAGAAGGCTCTGCTGTTCTGCGGTGCCTTGGGTGCCCTGCACTCAATCGCCAACCATTAAGGCTGACACGAGGCATGCCAGTCCTCCAGCACCGGTCGCTGCATACATGCCTGACCCCCAGCCGTTCCTTGGATGCACTCCCATTCATCCACAATATTTCTCTTGTACCTCCGAACATAAAAGGATGCCTTCACTGCCTCCTGAAATTGCCAACAGAAATTTTAAATGTTGGCATTGGCGTGCTTGCTGACGAGCACGTGTCACGGCATAAATGAATTCGGCCCCTGCTATTCTCGACGGCCTGCTCGATGTGCCCCACAGCCGGCTTCTTGGGTTAATGATAGTGCAAGCGGTAACTACTGAGCCCTACTCCGCGCGGCGCAGCACAGCTTCGCGGTGTCGCTCGCAGCTGCGGCATTTGTCCGTTATCGCCTCGTGATATCCGCTGAAAGAAACGCGGCTACCGCCAGGCACCACCACTCGCAGGCATCGCTCACAGGGCGGCGGCGGCGCTGGGGCGGCGCGTGAGGAGCTTCATGCGGATGTGGTGGTGGATGAGGTCGATCGCCGGCAGATTCTCTGCGCCTCGAGGCACCTGCCGACATGCACATGGCGCCGTCAACGACAAGGAAAAAGCTCACTAAACGGCCCACCCTTTTGGTTGTTCTCATATTGGCTCTCTTTTGATTCGCTGATTCTTTGTGAACTATTGTATATCTAGGCGATCCTAACTTTCCTGTAGTGCCGCTTCTGCTGTGTAATAACTTAACGGCCCATCTGAGTTAGGGGCGGAAGAGAGGAGAAAGCGAAAGGAGCAGATAAAGGGGGGGGGGGGGGGGGCATGGGGGGAGGGACGGGGGAACACCGGGAGAGGGCTTGGAAGATGGCGATGGAGAGGGACATGCGGAGAGGGGGGGGGGGGGGACAAGAGGAAAAGGATGAGGGAGAAAGGGGGAGGGGCGCGATTGTTGCCCAACATGCACACACAAAGTGGTGGCGGGGAGGAGGCGTTAAGTGATGAGTCAGAGGATGCTTACGATGATGTCGGCGTGCTTCTTGGTGGGCAAAATGAACGAGTCGAACGAGGGCTTGACCGTCTCCTCGTACTGGTCCAGGACCTGTTGGCGGGCCATTGGGCAGCTCAGCAGGGCACCAACCCAAGTGAGATAACTCGATGCTGAGGAACGGGGGGGCACGGGGCTAGGGGCCAGGGGCGTGGGGAAAAAGGGGGAGGGGGGGACCTGGATGATGTCGCGCCCGCGCTCCACAATGTCGCGGCGCACTCTGTGTGAACATGCTCTGCAGGAGTGAGCACTGATGTCGGGGCTGGGTGGGTGGGTGGAGAGGGGGCTAGCCGGAGCTGTACCTCCGCGCCAGCCGGGTGTCCGCATCCGTGTCAACAAAGATCTTCAGGTCGAAGAGGCCCCGCACCTCGGGCTGCAGCGCAGGGATGGGCATAGATCCCAGGGGACGCTCGTGTCTTTTAATTGAAACCGGATGAAATGGCCAGAGGTAGACTGTTTAGAGAGGCGGTATCTTGTATGAATGGAGGTGTGTCTGTAAACTCACAAATCAATGTTTAATTCATATTGACTGAACAGCCATGCCAATATAATCTCTTCGAGATACATTGTCTTAGTCAAGATATATCACAAAATACTTAACCAAAATACTTGGTCATTTTTGAAAGGGAAATGAACGCTACATGTATCCATGTCCCGTGAGGTCGAAATGTGGATCGTTTTAAGGATATATTGAGGTGACATGCCCGATCTTACAAGCTGCGGCTACACGCTCATGGCGAGTAGCGCCTAAGTCTGCGATCTGACAGACCAGGGATCCATATTGGAGGGGGAGCCCGGGTCTGTCACTGGGGTGGTGGAATAGTGATTTCAATCTTAAAGGGTTGAATTTCAGGCTGGGACTTTGGGTTCACGGTAAGGTATTTAGGGTTTGAGTTTTTTAGGGTTTTTATGACTTTAGGGTTTGTTTTTTGGACTTTTGGATTTAGGTTGTGGGTACATATGAATGGCTTCAAGCGGAGCCAAATAGCCTCACCAATTTAAGAGTTTCACTATTTCTAAGACATTGTATCACACCTATATCTAACAAAAGGAGCGTGTCATTACTTCATCAGGGAATGGCGGCATGCACACAGGCTAGGGTGAAGCGGCAGCACGGTGGCTACTCCTGCATAGGGGCTGGGGACGGCGCGTGGCAGCGGCCGCTTGCCTGGTGGAACGCCATGATGCCGTCAAAGAGGATGACGTCCGCAAACGGCACGTGTGTGGACTGCGGCAGCCGCGCGCTCGTCACAAAGTCGTACTGCGGGATGTCAACCGGGGCGCCGCGCTTGAGAGCCTGCGCGGCGGCGTGCACCGCACACGTGGTAGCTCAGCGCGTGAAAATGCAACGACCAGGCACCAGACTGGCGGCGGTGACGACGATGACTTTGTAAGTAAACAAAAAATATAGATATGGATATAGATACATAACTATATATATGTATACATATAGATATAGGTATATTAATATTAATATAAACATAATCATACATAAATACAATTATAAATACATACATTATGTATATATATACATTACATTATATATACACTCGTACACACATTCGCTCACCGCCAATACGGGTGTCGGCGCAGGAAGGAGAGCACTGCGATCAAGAACCTGCCCTGCCTGCCAGTGGTAAAATGCAGACGAAACTATAGCGGAACTAAAAGGAAAGCTCTTGAAGGTGGCATGCAATTGCATGCCCAGTTTGAGGCTTAAAATTGTAAGGGTTCCTCGAGGTTCATCGGCATAGTTTAAAACGAAAACTGGACAACTCCCAGTAAGCAATGTTAGCGTATAACTCACAGAAACCAATCCAATAAGGGAAAAAGACGAAGCATGCTTTTCGAGAGAGAGAGAGAGAGAGAGAGAGAGAGGAGAGAGAGAGACAGAGCGTGGTAAGAGGGGGGTGGGGGGTGGGGGAGAGCAAGAGATGCAGGCCCACCTCCAAGCTGGAGTGGATCTCCGTGAAGTCGAAGGCGTCCGGGTGGTCAAAGTTGTAGTGAGAGATGTTGGCGGCTTGCTCGGGCGTGAGGTCCTTGTAGAAGCAGTCCTGCGAGATGTTCACAACCCCCTGGTGCTCCTGCCGCCCAGGTATGTGCAGTCAGCGACACTGAGCCCCCCCCCCCCCCCCCCCCCCCGGCGAACGGGACACTCAGGCGAATCCGGGAGACATCACACCCTATGACCCCGCTTTGGGTTTGCTACATAAATACATACATACATACTTATAGAAATGTAATACATACAAGTATACAAAAATATATAACATATACAATCATACACATCCACTATTATGACCCGCCTGCCTGATACAAATACAGCAGGGAATCTCCAACTGGGTGGTGCAAAACAATGCATGATGTTGGTGACCTGTTGACTCAACTTTATAATGTTACGGGTGCTCTTTTGCTGTCTCCCGGTGGTTACCCTGCCATCCGCCCGGCGATATCGCCACCAAGCAGCCAAGGCAGGGGCGCGCCTCACCAGCTCCATGTCAGACTGCAGCAGCTCGATGATGCGCCGGCACACGGAGGTCTTCCCCGACGCCGTCCCGCCGCAGACGCCAATGAGGAACGGCGGGTGCGGCTCCGCGCCGGTGCCCGCATGCCCGCCGGAGCCGGCTTGCGCCGGGGTTAGCGCAGCTGGGGCCACCGGTCGCGCGGATCGCAGAGGCGGGGAGCGCCACTGCCCGCGGATGACGGTGGCGCGCGCGACGGAGCTGCTGCCGCCCACCTGCGTTACCTCGGCGCCGACGCTCTCCGTGTGCGAGCTCGCCGCCAGGGGGCTGCACCTCCTGCCGCCGCCCGCCAAGTTTGCGGTGAGGGTGAGGGCGGCGGGCGTCGCACACTGCAGGGCCGCTGGCCACTGGGGACACACAGGCCGGCACTGTCAGCATCACATATGGATCTCGCACTACAATGTGGTAACCCCCCCCCCCCCCCCCCCAAAAAAAAAAAAACACAAATGTAGTAAGTCTTACAAAGCTATGCAAGGAGCGGGCCATCCACTCCATTGATGACTACACGACCGGATGGCAGCTCGGCTGGTCTGGACATGCCAGCCGGATGAGCTTGGAGCGCCTACCCTGCCGCATGTTGTCACATCATGGGTGTCTCACAAGCGCCCTAGGGGCAGCCCCAATATGACCCATTGGTTCAGAAGGCTCGCAGAATGTTTGGCATCGACACCGAATGGCTGTCAATAGTGACCGATCACACAGCTTGGCACCAAGCTCGAAACAATCTGTGATTGATTCCTTGAGAAGACAGGTGTAATACTGACTGACTGGCTGACTGACTTTGCACATAGTGACCAAAACGGCTGCCATAAATGGCCACAGTGGCTGCTATGCCTTTGGCACGGCGAAAGCGCTGTGAGTGAAACCAGCGGGACAAAGGGCCAAAGTGGCGAGGCGCTTCACAGACCAGGACAGAAGACCGCGCACGTCGCCTCCCGCCCAGCGCGCCCGCCCCTGCCTGCAGCCCCACCCCGACACCCGACATATCGCCGCCGTGGCAGTAGTCGCCGCTCCGCTCGCCTCGCAGCGCCCCGCCACCCGCGCCCACCCACCGGCTCCCCGCCTCTTGCGCGTGTGGGGAGGGACGCAGCGGGCTTTGCTGTACAGTGTCGGAGCAGTCGTCAACTGTTGGCGCGGGATAGCGATAGATAGTCGATGTGCCCATGGACTACGCATTGGGCGACTGCGGAGAGAATTGCGGTGCGCAGCGGCACCGCCGACTACCCTGCACGACGTCGGGCCGGCGGTCGGATGAGGCGGCGCGGTGACGGCGGCGCGCGCTTATTCGTATGCCTACCGTACCATACTTACGTACATGCCTATATTGGTATGTCGATTAGGTTATTCCCGCTGCTACGCTCGAGGCTGATGATGGCCGTGGTAGGTACCAGTAGTTGAGTACAACTGAGCATCGCGCCTACCCAGGGCTTTCCCTAACTGGATCGCTGCCCAAACGGCCGTCGTAGGGACGCTGCAAGGGTTTCACTGGTGCCAGTCCTGTTCCGGGGGGAAAATGTCTTACCTGCTGTTGTCTTACCAGCGAAAATGAAGGCCAGTAGTAGTGACAAATCAACCGCTAAAAGCAGTACGAACTAAACGATAAACCCAAGCCCCCTAAAAGTCTCTCGTAGTGCAATACGAGGCGGGATGGATACGGGTACCTGGTACCTACTCGATCTGTCGTAGTACCTGCGGGTAACCTGTTACCCTGGTACCCGGTACCTCGGCCAGACTACTGCCTGAAACCTGATACAGCCCTGACGAAAGCATAAAACCTGAAAACCCTGATGGACCATACAAGCAACACCATCAATGACCGTATCATGTATCTAGTTATGTATATGTATATTTACATATGTATGTCTATATTGATGATTTTTCTAAATAATGATATATATATATATATTATATATATATATATATATATATATATATGACACTGTCGTAGGGTAGTCGAAGAAAAAGGAAAAAGTGGGGATGCTGCCAAAAACATGGTATTACTTATAATAAAATATGTAATCTATATTATAATATGGGAATTTCTATCCACATCCCAGGGATACAAGACTGACAACAACGTGAAAACCGGAAAACGTGGTATAAGCGGAAGATGGGCGGGATGGGGCTTGCCCCGACTCGTTCGCATTACTCGAATGGGCCGACGCCCAAACTGGTAGGGCGGACTTTTTGTGGTCAGTGCCGGGTATTTTGATGGCAGTGTTTTGGATGGTAAATCCAACAGTGTTGGACATTCCGTCACATGCCTTTGATTAGTCTTACAAAATGCTATGGCAATTTGCTTGTTGACTATAACGGAGCGTCGCCTACCCATGGCTTTCCGCAACTGGATCGCTGCCTAATCGGACGCGAGTCGTAGTAAACGCCGCAAGTTTCAATGTTGCCAATCGTGTCCCGGGGGCGAAAAAAGCGGAGGATTCGGGTTCCGAAGCGTCCATAATAGAAACATGGATTACTCTATCTAAACGGTATGGTCCACCATACGTAGCAACTCCATGCATGTTATGCCGCACGGGCGTTCACTAATGCGCATAGTATTGCGAAGTTAGTAACAACTACTAGACGCCCCGGCGGGACGCCCGCCCCGCCCACCGCCGGCTGCGCGCGGCATCCCGCACACCTGCCCCCCCCCCCCCCCCCCCCCCGCGCGCCCACCCAACAAGGCCCGGTTCGGCTGGAATAGGACAGGTATGCGCCCCTCTGCCCCCGCCATCGCGGTCATTTATCCCCATGACGTGCGGGCGGTGGGCGAGTTCGGGAGGGTCACTGCATAGTGTTTTCTCAGGCCGAACCAAGCCGCCGCATGTCCCATCTCTCGCTGGTTTAGCCGCTACCCCAACCAAGTGCGCATGCTCAAAGGGTCGCAAGATGAACATGCACCCAAGGTCGTTTGCGAGGCGGCCGTTTGCGGCGCTGCTCGTGGCGTGGCGGTCGGGGGTCGGAGGGGGCAGGGGGTTAACTCAAGCATACAAAACACCCCCCCCCCCCCCCCCCCCCGTGCGTCGCGCATGTATAGAAAGGGGCAGTCGGGAAATTTTTCGGAAAGCAGATGAAAACGTCCTCTTGGGGGATGCCTGCGCCCGCCAATGAATTGATGTATTGTTCTATCTCATCTGTGAGGTCAACACTCGTCCGGTTATGGAAGGACTTCACGAGATCCGTATGTGGCTCATGATTGTGCGTCTTCCGGAATGATTGCTGCACAACAATCTCACACATGCCGGAATGCTTCATCCGGAGGCGGACGTTCATCCTGCATAAGGAGAAGCATTATATCCCACCGATGCCACACATTTACTACTATTTAACAATGAAACTGCAAACTTGCTACGAAACATAGCACTGGAATATCATGGCTGGGAAATACTCCCACTTATTGAATGGGCATTGCTCTTCCCTTGGGATGAGGGAGAACTGGCTGTCCTTCGCACGTCGCTGAGAGGAATCTAGAGAGTTGTCCCCACCCGCATTGTCACTGACCTTCCTCCCTTTACATTTGCGCACGCGAGTGGCCGTTCCGGCTTTCAGATCGGCACTTTTATGAATAAGGGTGAAACCATAAGCTAGGTCCAAGTTCTATTATTGCCACTCTTCTCGAAATGTACGGAGCATTGTGGCTTGGGAGAGTTCCGGCTCGACATGGCAACCTATAAATAATCCATACTTGGGCATTTGAAATTTGAAATTTGTTATATCTGAATCAAGTTTTCGTCTTGACAAGATGTCTTTACCCAACACCAAGGAAGGGCCCGCTCCACACCAACCCGCATAAAGTCCGCTTAATTAAAGCGCGTACGGCGGTGCCACGTAGGCCACGTGGCTATGTTGCAGTACTACATGTACCTACGGATTTACATTAGTGGTACGGCACCATACACGTGAGTCATACGGGGGTTTATTACTCTCGTACAAGGGCGCCAGCCTGAAATCGCTAGCCCGGTCGTAGAAACCGTGATCACGTGACCGCTCCGTATATGCGCATGTTCCCGCCGTTATTCTGCTCCGGAACTCGCAGCATGCTCCAGCGCTCACTGTGGTCCACCGACCGCAGCCAAGCAGTGAGGCCGCTCGGCTGCCGCGCTGCTGAGATCAGGCCCCGCCTTGAGTTGCTGCCAGCGGTGTCCCATACATCCTCGAGTTTGGAGGTGAAGGCGGGGAAAACACCCCCCGGAACCGCTAGCAGCTGTATGCTCTCCGATCGCAGTGTTCAGCACACCTGTGCCGCATCGCCCAACGCGCGGCAGCCACTTGCCCACGCTCCTCGCCGAGGTCACCGCCCGAGGGCGGCTTCCTGGCCCCGTGCTCGGATGGATTTATTTCAGCCGCCAACGTGCAAGGTTGTGCCGAGTAATATGTAACGCGGCCCCCGTGCGGGCAGGTCGCACCAACATAGTACGAAAACACGATTTTATTTCGAACAACCCTCGCGAGTAGGCTGCCCCCGACCGAGTCGTACATACCCCCTTCGGCACCCGTAGGCGGATCTCCGAGAGGCCGACGCAAGGCCGAGGTCGTACAGCATGAATTATTTTTAGCACCCCCCCGTACAAGGCTGCTACCCGGGTTATCAGCCGAAGCCGCCCCAACACTTGACTTCTTGCGCAAACTGCGGCACTCGTAGCTTTGACCCTTGGTCGCTAGATCATTACCATATTGAGGGACTGGCAACAGTGTAACCCTTGCCGCGTCTCTACGACGGCCGGTTAGGCAGCGATCCAGTTCTGGAAAGCCTTGGGTATGTAGGCGACGCTCCGTAAGAGTCAACAAGCAAATTGCCGAAGCATTTTGCAAGACTAATTGCAGGCCAGTGACGGAATTTCCAGCACTTTTGGATCACTGTCTAAAACGTGGCCATCAAAATACCCGGCACTGACCACGAAAGGTCCACCCTACCCGTTTGGGCGTCGGCCCATTCGAGTAATGCAAGTTGGGGCAAGCCCCATTCCGCGGGGCAAAGCACCTCGGGAGGGCGATGCATGTGCAACAAAAAAGGCAATGTGAGGGAGGGCCCGGCGCAAGAACTGGAAAACTTTCCCATTATTTCCTAGTAAAATCCAGGGCGCCGTTAAGGGAACGAGGGACCCCGCCCAAAATAAAGGCAGTGAACTCCTCAGATGTTGACGCAATAATCTGACTGCTAACAAAATCCCTAAACTCTAACATCCCCAAATTATGTCGGTGATACCCTCACCGCGGGCACACCACCAACATATGTTGGAAAGTCTCATATTCACTTCCGCCACATGCAGGGCAATGTTCAAGAAACCGCTCCGGCATGGCATGAATCCGGGCCAATCGGCGGGCAGCAGGAAATGTCCGAGTGCGTAATTGTATAACAATATGTGCAGCCTAGCCACAACCCCCGCGGGGACCCCCGCACAATACTGTGGCAACGAGTTCGACGCATAAGACGCCTTGACATATATACCCAAGGTTTTAGTACGGGCTAACGCCGCCGACTATTCGTAACGCGCCCACACCAATCCTTTACTAGTTTAGCGGCATCGCGCGCGGATTTTTCTAACGGATTAAAACTATCCTAGTGCGACCCCTACGGTCTTTAGTGGTTTCAAGCGGTTACTATCGGGTTTCGGTACGGGCTGCCCCATCGCCCGCGAGCCCAGCGCTCCCGGCCGGGGAGCTACTTAGGACAGCCACCAACAGCTCGTCTGCCATCTTCCAGCTCGCTGCCTCGCTGCCTTCGGCAGCGGCTTCGCGTACTTGTGCGCGCGAGGGTCACTGAGGCTGAACTAGTCCGCACCGAGGTTCATCCACCCGGTTGTGAGTCGTCGTGCCGCGCACATGGGTTACAATATCAGGCAGCGACAGACAACCCCTCGGTAATGTGGTTTTCCCTACTCGTGCGCCCGAGGTCGTTTCCGTTTTTGCCCTGGCTTTGGAGTTGGGACGTTTTCGGGTAGCGATGCGCACGGCAAGGAATAGGAGTAGGGGTCCCCGTTGAGGGCGTTTAAACCTCAACACTCGAAGTCGAGTTGCAGTACATGCCTTCGGGGCTCCTGCAGTGAACCGCCCTCTCGCAGTAGTCATCTCTTGAGGTTTAGGTGAGGTGGACACGCTCGGCACCATGGCCGCTGCTCGTCACGGTTGTTACCGACGACAACTACGCCCACCGCAACAAATCGGTGCGGACGGAGGAGGACGTCCGTGTTGTCGGGGCGACCACTTGTTGTCCCGCAAGACACTGCAACCCGGCGGTCCGCGTGTCCTCGCAACATGGCGTCGTGCTGGCATCAACGGTCGTTACATGCTGTGGTTTTGCGGAACTACTCGCGTAATTGGTATGTTACGGGTAAAGCCGCTCATGCGCCGGTGTTTTGAGAGGGCTCGTTGCCCTCGCCCCAATCATGCTTCAGCAACTACGCTTGCTGTGGTCGCAGTGGGAGGCGTTTGTGCGGCTCGTTCCGATGCGGTTCCGAGCGACGCCTCCTAATGCAACGACAACCTGCAACTGCCCGCCGGGGGGCAGCTCTACCACCTGGCGTGCCTGGCGTCTCGTGGTGTACGTAACTACCCCGGGCCAACTCTGGGTTTGGGACTTCGGCGACCGTCGCTGATGCAGCAGCAGCGGCCGCCTCGTCTTCACCCTCGCCCCGACATCATTGGCATCGTTACGGGCCGGCCTAGGCTACACGGGCCTCTGCGCCGGCCCACCCGCTTCCAAACGTCATGGCAGCAACGCATCTGTGACAACACGAGCTGGCCGCCGGGGGACAGCTCCGCCACCCATCGCGACTTAATGTGCGTTTCGTGGCATCATCCTAAGCACGCGCTTTGTGGGGTGGTCAGCTGGTGCAGCAACGGTGGCCGGCTCACCGCTCTCCGCGAAGAAAGACCCACGGCGACAGCTTACGGAGTCGGCGGGTCTTTTGCGACGTCGCCGACAACCGACCCCGACACACCTAAGAGCCGGTACGACACGACCACACGTTCCCGCGCCCCGGTTGTGCGTTTTACCCGCCGCTCCTCGCGCAAGGGGGCGAAACAACCGCCGATGGTGATGGCAGTAACATTACATCGCTGTCATCGTGGGTTGTTGCGTGTCCACCCCTCGTAACGTGCATCGCCAGTTACCATGGCGTAAGGTACATCGCACCTGTAGTTCACGTGGCTGTACGCGGCGCGCTCGCGCGCACGTGCGCGCAGCTGTACTCGTCCTACTCGTGCCTGTGCCGCTGCTTTGCTGGGCGCTCCTCGCCAACTTGACAACTTCTACCCCTGCTTCTATTGGTATGCTATTCCGGCTCGTGCCGCACGCACCATGGCGCGCGGCCAATGCTATATGCCAATGCTAAGGCGCCTTAATTCCGCGACACGTCCGGCCTATGCCATGCCGCCGGCGTCAACATCTGCCCGTCTGATGCGCATGCGCCTCAATCGAGGACCTCTTGGCGCGAGACCCCTTCAACAACTCAAGACATCTTATGCCTTCGTCTGGTCGGCACGCCTGCCGACTGCCTACACTCGCAGTCGTAAACGAACCGCGTGTAAACTGGCAAAACCAGACTCGAATGCATGATTGAAATGTTCTAAACGTGTTATGGGGTTTACTTACGGATTAAAACTGTCCTAGTGCGACATGCTTGTACGGTCTTTAGTGGTTTCAAGCGGTTACCATCGGGTTTTGGTGCGGGCTGCCCCATCGCCCGCGAGCCCAGCGCTCCCACCCGGCCGGGGAGCTACTTAGGACAGCCACCAGCAGCTCGTCTGCCATCTTCCAGCTCGCTGCATTCGGCAGTGCCCTCCCGTTTTCCGCCTCCGCCCTGCGGGCTCCTCCTCCGACATTCCCTGCCCTTTCGCTAAACCTTCCTAGCCATGCAATGGCGCTTTTCCGTGTAAAGCAGCCTCCGCATCCTTTTTGGCAAAACCAGACTCGAATGCATGATTGAAACCTTCTTACCCTGTCGTCTACTATGTGACGCCTACGTAATATAAATTCGAGTTAATGACCGAACCCAAATACCTCTATTCATTTACAATCGGTGACCCCCCCCCCCCCCCCCCCCCTCCCCCATCGGGCAGCTTGTTCGCGTAACGCGGTCCAGTTGGAATATCGGCCTTATATATGCCATCACTCACCGCATAAGTACCCCAAACCCAGTAAAATGATCCTTTGCCGAGTGCGAGAAGTGGCCGAACATGGCATACAAGTTATCGAACGAGCCTGTGAGACCAACAACGTCATCCGCGTGTAACTGACATGGCACCCGCAGTGGTTGCCTTGCCGCTAATGTGCCGGTGCACCCTGGTACATTACACCCTAGATGTTCTACCCCATCGAACACATCGTTAATAAATATGTTAAAATAGGATGGGCGAAGCGGTGCACCCTGGTACATCACACCCTATATGTTCTCTCCCATCGAATATATTGTTCATAAATATGTTAAATAGGATGGGGGGGAAGCGGGGCACCCCTGTCGGAGGCCATGCTCAATGGGTATGGGGTCTGATAGTGTTCCCGGGGCCACCCTTGTCTTAAACCGCACCATACTATCCTTGTATAATTTTTAAATGAAGGTAAGCATAAGACCCGTAACTCCTATAGCTTGTAGTTTTAGGAATAAAAGCTCAATCATCATGATGTACGGTGTCATGCGCCTTCCTAAAGTCAATAAATCCCGTGTATGTGGGTAGACCTAATGACCTAACGAATGGTGATGACGAGACGCGATATCGAACAAGCTGGCGACTTGCATGGGGCCCTCCTCATTCCGCATAAACCCGCTTGCCAACGGCGGATTATCCCTTTAGCATGACATACATAATCCTGCAAGCTTTGGGTAAATACCAAGGTTGGGCAACAGTCCACTTTCCAGTACTGCAGGCTGCAGGCAGGCTGCAATACATGCTGCAATTCTGCACGCAGGATGCAGGTAGGCTGCAGCGCAGGCTGAAGTCAACATGCTGCACTACTGCATGCCGCAGTAGCACTGGAACTGCTGATTGATTACAGGGAAGGGCGGGGCAGTGAAGGGCATTTTTGGGGGACACTTTGGGTACGTAACTGCACTGCAGCCCCTTTTCGGGAAGTACTGTAGGCTGCCGTGCAGTACCTTAACTGCAGGCTGCACTTTCTGCAGCCTGCAGTGCAGTAGATACTGCAGCCCAACCCGCCTGGTAATTACAGTCATCAAGTGTTTCATAAGCGGCACCCATAATCGAAATACCCCTATAATTGTCCAAATCCATATTCCGGCCGAGTCGCCCTTTTTTGGCACCGATACTATGGCCGAGCTACGCCATTGCAAGGGGATATAGTTCTTAGTCCATATCCCGTTAATCAAAGCCAGTAGCAATGCGCCGCCCTTGCCAGAATGGCGGCTATTTGGGACGTATATCACCGATTTTAAAGCCTCCGCAGTACTCCCATCCTGCCCATGGGCCTTATTATTTTTTAAACGCCAAAGAGCCGTAACTAGTTTCTCCCATGCTACAGGCCCATTAAGCCCGTTTAGTGCGGGGGCAATGGGTGGCGATGTTCCGTGGCGGTGCTCCCACGCCGCACGGTATGTCGCAACCCGTTGTGCTAGGGGTTGTGTGGGGGTCACACATCAGCTCCCGATAGTGCCGCGCCCAGCACGCATTGATTTCGCCCGGCTCACACACACGTGCACGCGTGGCCCGGACCCTGAACCGCTTTTAGGCTTTTAGGCGGCTTGCGGTGTTGATTTTTTAGTACGTCTATTTTTAGCACTTTTAGCAGTGGATTTCTTACTGCCCTTCTTGTAATTCAAACCAGTTCTGTATAGTATCTTCAGTAGTCTCTCTACTGATCTGTTCTAAACTAGTTTATGTGGTTTCTCTACCTGTACGAGATAGCCCTGGCGCGGCGCCCGTAGCGCGTGTGTGCGCGCGCACGATTGCGGGGGCCGGTCAGAGCCACCACCTGCCTTCACGGCGGACCGACCGGTCACTCTCCTTTGCTGTGGCACGCTCCATCGAGCGCACCACAGCAAAGTCGCGGCAATTTTGCCGCGCAGGGTGCCGGTCTTCCGCCATCGTACCATGTACGGTGAGCGACGCCTTTCGGGGCCCCCCCTGGGAGAAACCCGTTAGGGTTTGTGTGGTTAATGTACGCGCGCCACTTGCGACGTGCTAACTACTACCCGCGAACGAGCTGCTGATTACTCGCCCAACGCGAGGAGAGGACGAAGCTGCAGCGCTTCCCCATTCAGTGGAACAAGGTCCAAGACCTTCGACCAGTGTCGACCAACAGTAACCCCTGGCTGCCCTTTCCCGTGTGGGCATGGCTCGATCTGTACGGGCCCCTACTCGGCGTAGGTGTCGCGATGCGCTCCGATTGGGGCGTATGCCGGCGTATGCCCGTCGTCTAGTACAGATTCGAGTACAAAGTGACAGTACACTGCCAGTGGCCAAGCCAGCGCCCAGTGGCACATGGCTACTCCCACGCCGCGGCACTCCTACTGTGCCGCGCACCGTGGACCCTGACGCCGACGCGGAGAGGGCCAGCAGAGCGACAGGGCGCTCTGCTCGCCCCCCTCGCGACATCCATCGCGCCAATTCCTGTACTCCCGACTCCCCTTTTATGAGACATCGCGTCCGTCGTAATCTCGGCAACTGGCAAGCCGCTGGCGCAAATCGCAGTGTTCTCAACTGGATATCCCGAGGTGTACGCGTTCCTTTCTTGGACGGGCTTGCCCCACCTTCTTTTCATCAGGGGGTGTCAATGGGGGATGCTACTCCTGCTCAACTGGAGTTTATGGACGGTGAATTGGCTCGCTTCCTGGCCGTTGGGGCCTGGGAGCGAGGCTACTGCGCAAAATGGGTGTCCCGGCTGTTCCTGGTTCCTAAGCCTGGAACAAACAAATGGAGGCTCATCATTGACCTTCGCCCCCTGAACCGCTATTGTGAGACGCGCGATCTTTCGTTTGAGACGCTTTCGCATTTACGCAACCTGGCGCGCCCTGGGGACTACATGTTACAGATGGACCTGCAAGACGGGTTTTACGCGGTTGGAATCGCCCCTGAGAACAGGGATTTTTTCACTGTCGATTACCGCGGCACTCTGTACCGACTGGCTGGCCTTCCCATGGGCTGGTCTCTGTCCCCCTATTACTTCTGCCAATTCACCAACGTCCTCACTAGGGCATTGCGTCGTAACCCGGCTGAAGCAGATGGCACACCTATTTTCCGGCGACGATTTGGCCTGCGCATGTTGCCCTACATGGACGATTTCCTGTTTCTAGCTCGGACTCAGGCTGAGGCCATCTGGCAACGTGACTACATACATCGAACGCCACCTCTCGGGCTTTGGTCTGCTTCGCAACCCCAACAAGGGCGTGTGGGAGCCCACCCAGAAGCTCGTGCACCTGGGGTTAGAAATTGACACATCGGGGTCACCTACTCTTCGTGCGCCCGCTGAGAAACTCGCCAGCATTGCTCGCGCGGCCAAACGCCTAATCCAACGAGCAAAACGCGATCGTCGGTGGTTGCCAGCTCGCGAGTTGGCCGCTCTCGCGGGCAAATGCCAGTTTCTCTACTTGGCCATTGCCCCTGCCCGTTTCTACCTTCGTGAGCTGCATGATGTGCTCAAGACGCGCGACTCTTGGTCCGGCCGCGTCAAGCTTACCCGCCAGCTCGAGCGCGATCTGCAATGGTGGGTGGGTGTGCCCACCCAACACAACGGCCGCCCCATTAACCGCCCCGTCGAAACCGGATACCTACACGTCGACAGTTCGTCTTACGGCTGGGGTGCCGTTTTGAACGAGCACCATGAAGCTCGGGGTTTTTGGTACGACGATGACCGCAATGCGCACATTACCCTGAAAGAGCTCAAAGCCGTCCGCTTGGCTATCGAGTCCTTCCTCCCCATGCTCCAAAACCGCCACATCCGCTTGCACGAGGATAACCAAGCAGTTGTCGGCGTCCTCACTAACCTCACCTCTCGCTCTCCACGCCTCATGGCTGAGCTACGCAAAACGTGGTACCTCATGGACACGCACGGCATCACCCTTTCCGTGCGCTACATCCGTTCTGCGGCGAATATCTGGGCTGACCGCCTTAGTCGCGAGGTTGATTGCGACGACTGGCAGTTCAACCCTCGTCGATTCGCCTCGCTCACTGCTAAATGGGGCGCCTGCACCATCGACCGCTTCGCGACTTCTGAAAACGCCCTCCTGCCCCGCTACAACGCCCGTTGGCGTGACCCGCGGTGCGAGGCCGTCGACGCCCTGCGCCTCTCCGACGCTGCATGGCGTTGCGAACGTAACTGGTGTAACCCTCCGTGGAACCTCATCGGCGATCTAGTCTCCAAACTTGAGTCCAGCGGTGCCCCAGCCATCGTCATTGTTCCCTACTGGCCTGACAAAGCTTGGTACCAGCTCCTCTCGGAGATGTGCTCCGACATGCGCTCTTGGAAGCCGCGCCACGACCTCTTCATTCCTGGCCGTACCGGCGACCGCCTTCCTGTGGGCGCACCCCGCTGGCCTGTCGTCGCCTTCAACATTCCCGCCCGTGACCCCTGCCCGTGGCCTGCTGCGCCCGGCATTTTCTAGTCGGCAAACCAGACGATCCTTGTGAAATGTTCTAAACTAGTTTATGTGGTTTCTCTACCTGTACGAGATAGCCCTGGCGCGGCGCCCGTAGCGCGTGTGTGCGCGCGCACGATTGCGGGGGCCGGTCAGAGCCACCACCTGCCTTCACGGCGGACCGACCGGTCACTCTCCTTTGCTGTGGCACGCTCCATCGAGCGCACCACAGCCCGCCCAACCCTCCCTGGCTGTGGGATCGTATGCCTGCAAATTCCTGAATATCACAATCTGTAACCAGACCTGGCATTCTTCGGCAAACCAGACGATCCTTGTGAAATACTGTTCTACCCCGAGTCCGAGGTATCACGTACTGCGCTAACTACGGGACTGTGGCCGGTAGTGTGAGGGACTACTGAGGGGATTTCTACTACTTCTGGATTTCTGGATTTCTGGATTTCTGTGTGGATTTCTTGAATGTTGCGTCTAGCTCATGTAATCATACTGAGGGGACGGTGTTCAACCACTACTACAACGCAAGGGCGCGCAAGGGTACAACCACCACGTGCCCGGTATCTCGCAGCACTATATTGCTGCTGCTGCCCGCTCGGCGCTGATGAGGCTGGCCTGGGCTTCTGTAACCGTCACCGCGGCGGACCGTTTAGTACGAGGTAGTCGCGCCCGCCCCGCCTCGTCCCGACCCTTGCCATTCCAGCATCAAGCGCCGGCTGTCGCTGCGCGTGTCCTCAGACCTGCTTCACGCACAGCCGCCAGCAGAACCTGAACTCAGCTTGATATCGTCTCAGGCTCGTACATATATACTTGAACGTTTGGTTCTCAGTTGACGACCGGAGAGCAGCGGCAACCTGCGCTTGCGGTTCGCGCGTCGCCCCGCGCGACCAGACAGGATAACTTCTGCGCCCAAGTACTGACACGGGAACATGAGCCGCTGGGATGCCGAGTCGCCCTTCTCGGCGGAGGACGCGGCCACCATGGAGGAGCGGCCCGCGGGGCAGCGCAGCACCGGAAGTGCAAGCCCCAGCAGCGAGGGGCGCAGCGAAATAAGTCACGACTCGCCGCTGGACGCGGCGGCAGCGGCAGGCTCACTCTACGTCACCCACAAGGTGCGCGTCTGAAGAGTGTCAGCTACCAACGACCTTCAAGTTACGTATTGCGACGCGGGCGGCCGGATATATCTCGCGCGCATATTGACTCGTACGTCCGGCCGTTAACCTTGCAATTGCTGGCGAACAGTCGCTGCGCTCACTCGCCCAGACGACGCCCGGTACGCTGGCTCGTAGCTCACGCGTGCGCACATCTGTGGCATGTTCTCGGCTGAGAGGCGGCCGATCAGGCGCGGGCACCGCCGGTCAGTGGTTTCTGTCTTGGGCGAGCCGTCCGCGCGTCGAGCTGACCGACGGCGTCGTTTACGCTCAGAGCGCGCCGCGTGTCGCTGCCGACCAGGCGAACACGCGCTCGGGCCCGCGCGAGACACTCGAGCTGAACAACTCTAATCGCCACTCTGCACCCCCCCCCCCCCTCCCACCCGCTCCCTGCAGCTGACGAAGCTGGACACCCTGGCCGGCCTCGCAGTCAAGTATGGTGTGACGGTGAGCGCTTCGCCACAAAAGAAAACCCGTAGCCAACTACGGTGTCAAGTGCGCCTATGTGGGAGACCGGTGTTCCTCTGTGCCAAGTGCGACACGTCTCACCGCGTTCTAGAACGGGTAGGCTGGCCCGCCTTCCTGTTCTGAGTCAATTTCCCTCTGTACCCTCCTTTAACCACCAGGTAGGAGACATCAAGCGGCTGAACGGTCTGCTCTCCGACTCAGCGATGTTTGCGCGAAGCACGCTGCTCATTCCCACCAAGCAGCTCCCCGTAGGGTGCGCGGCCTCTCCCCCTGAGACGATCCTAGGAGCAGCACTGTTCTTTCCATTTTCCCCTTTTCCCCCGTCCTGCAGCCTAAGGCGGAACGCTGCTGCGGCTCCGCCCGTTTCCTTTCAGGGAGGATGTGGCGATGTGGGTGGGCATGATTGTTTCCGGCATGAACAGGCACGGGTCCATGCCGCCTCCGGGAAGCAGGCGGAAGGGTAACCAGAACCACCTCGCCATGATGGGCTTCAAGCCGCCCGCCTCAGAGGCGCTCAGCAAGCTCAACGACTTCTACGGCCTTGCCGACGGTGAACCCCCCCCCCCCCCCCCCCCCCCCTTCTCCTCCCCTGATTCCAGAATTTCTCCTGCGGCTGTCTCAAATTACAGCCCCCTTGTCTCGTCCTGGTGTCTGACCTGCCACAATGCCCACTGCAGCGGCAGCCGCGAGGAGCGCAGCTGAAGCTGCCCAGCGCGCAGCATCTGCACGGCAGGCGGCTGCGGAGAATGGCGATGTTGAGGTGGAGCTCATGAATGTCAGCGCATTCGCCGGGGGGCGCGATGGTGAGCCCCCCCCCCCCCCCCCTCTTGGTTTACCGACTCTTGTCCGATATATTACAGATACTGTCGGAGGGAAATGAGCATCTGCCCATACCCTCCTGAGGGCCGATATGGTTTCCTGTGGATGCACTCTCACATGGAAGTTGGCATGGGATGATGCAGGCCCAAAGGCAGATGACCGCCTGCGCCGGCGCAACCGCGCCGACGGGGAAGACGGGGAGGAGTTTCTGCCGCTGGTGGGTGACGAGCCGCCGTCGCATGGGCGGACGTTTTCGGCGGCGTTGGTGCCGCCTTCGCCCGCCCGCGTCGCGAGCTCAATGAGCAAGAAGGAGTCCTTCTTTGATAAGCTGCGGCGCGCAGCGAGCCAGCCGGTGCTGGCGGGCCCGCCTCGCGCGCAGAGCTCTATCTCCAGCGCCGCGGACGCCATCATCACCGGTGAGGGCGGCAGCCGGCTTGGCAGCGGCAGCGGCCGGCAGGGAATGGCCCCCATGGTCAAGGCCGGCGGCAAGAAGGATTGATTAATTTTCCCGAGCAAGGGCGCCACGTGTCGCCTAGGCAGCTCTGCCCGGCGCCGCCCTAGCCACTGGTATTTCCTCGACTCTCAACAGATAGCGGTGTTGGCGCGCAATCAAAATAGCATTCGTGGTGGTGGAGGGGCAAACTGCCCCTCTTCGCCTCCTCAGCCCATAGTGTGGCAATGCTGCCCGGGTTGAATAAGTTAAGCGCGCCCTTCCCCCCCCCCCCCCTTACCCCCCCTTGATATCTCCGTGCTTGGAACTGCATGTGTAACAAGGTTCCTTGTCATGAGACATCTGCAGCCAAGGCAGGGAGATGGGGAAGAAGTCGCTAGCGAGTCCTAGAGGATATATCTGTTATCCCGCTATCACACAAGAACATTGCCTCTCAGCACATCAGCCCCCGGACATCTGGTGGAACTTGTGCGGCCCGTTGTGCCTGGTACTCTCGAGTAAGGCAACATGAGGATCGTTCCATCAGCCGGGTGTCAGCAGTGATTACAGATTTACACATACATGGGATGGCGGGCACTGGGTGCGAACGCCCACACTCTTACTTCTTAGAGGTATCCTCTGCGATGAAGAATATGTAGGCTGCATAGGCGATCGCCACAGCCACGCCAGCCAGCCCTGCCTGCAGTGCCGGCCAGGTGGCACACAGTTTGGGACCTGTCTCATTTACGCTTAGGGGTGGTCGGCGGAATGCCCCTTTTCCGTGGGAAATCCACAGAGTGAAAAGTGTCCGATTTGAATACTCTGGAACTGCTTGCCTGGCGGTGACACAACCACCGAGCCCCAATAATTATGAGCGGAACCTCTGAAGTAGATGAGGAAGAGAGGAGGGGGTTGAGGGGGGCGTACTGTGCGGGCGGTGGTGGTCAGAGCCGACACCGCCGCGTTCTCCAGCGCGATCAGGCCGCCGATGAGCAGTCGCTCCAGGCCCACCAGTCCCAGCAGCGCCAGGCGCTGCAGCAGCACGAGTAGCGCCACCCCGCCCAGCACGACTAGCAGCCAGCGCTTGGGCGTCATCCGCTGCGCTCTGATCCAACGTCCTGCATTGAGCCCGCGGGGCGTGAGGGGGCTCAGTCTACGCTGTCCAGCGCTTATGAAGTCGTCACCTGCATCCCGCACACACGGACGCGGATGCCGTATAAAAACAAGGCTCTGCCAGCTCACAGCTGCTCGTCCCTCTCCAGGTGGCGCCGGCGATAGGAATCGAGTCGCATCACGGGGAGCACGTGGCTATTCAAGTGTCCCAAGGCAGGGCGTGCTGGCCAAGCACCTGGCGGAAAGTCAGGACGCCCTTTGCCTTCATCTCCATCGCCGCTGGCTCCCACCAACACCCGCCCCGCTCGACGGCCTCCGCACGTGTGCGCCGGCAGCCCCCAGCGCCGCACAGTCGCAGCAAGCGAGCAAGGTGCTCGGGGAGGTATGAGCTTGAGCACGCCGCGCTGTTGGGGCGCTCTCGACGCCCGAGGCCGCTGCGCCGCTGCGCAGCTCCCGGCCGACAGCACTGACAGCGGTGCGCACAGCATGACCCCTCAGCCCCTAGCACCCCGAAGCTGCTTTCACAAGGCCACAGGACGAGTCCGTTCAGGTGCACTAAACTGTAGCGATATCCAGCATTCTGCTCTCCAACGTCGCTGTGTTCCTCTGCTCCGCGCGCGTCGAAACTCGACCGCAGAAAAGGTCTGGCGAGTATCAAGGGCTGCCGCCGGGCACAACTCCGTGCACAGGAATCCTTAGTGATTAAACCCCAATTACTCCTTGGCAACCGCCTGAGGAGATATGGCAAGATATGGGGATATGGCGCCCGGGATTTTACTGGGAATGGGAAATTTTTCCCAGCTATGGCGTCGGGCCCTCCTCACATTGCCTTCTTTGTTGCACATGTATCGCACTCCCGAAATGCTTTGCTCCGCGGGTTGGGGCTTGCTCGAATGGGCCGACGCCCAAACGGGTAGGGCGGACCTTTCGGGGTCAGTGCCGGGTATTTTGATGGCAGTGTTTTAGACGGTGATCCAACAGTGTTGGAAATTCTGTAGCCTTCAATTAGTCTTGCAGAATGCTTCGGCAATTTGCTTGACTATAACGGAGCGTCGCCTACCCAAAGCTTTCCGTAACTGGATTGCTGCCTTAACGGCCGTCGTAGAGACGCTGCAGGGGTTTCACTGGTACCAGTCCTGTCCCCGGAGGCGAAAAAAACAAATAGCAAGATGCTGTAAAGTCGCAACACGACAAATGTACATGACGATTTACGCGTCGCGCGCGCCGCCCCCTTTTTTTTTGGCCGGGCGGCAGTAGTGCGCGCGCGCTTCTCGCCGGCATATTAAGGACCGCGGCGGTTCATTTTCTCCGCATCCAAGGATCCTCAGCAGGCTGCACACACTCGTCACCCGCGAGCATCCCCCGCCCTCACCCGGCTCCGCTGCGCCGCCCCCCTGCCCCCCTTCTCGCCCTTGCCCACATCCGACCTCCCTTCGGCTTCCTCCGCCGCCGTCCTGTCGTATTGCGCTGCGCTGCTCCGATGGCGTCGTCGCCGCCGTCGTACCGGCCGGGCATGCCAGTGAAGTCGGCGGAGGAGGCAGGCGCGGCTATCGACTGGTGGCAGGAGGCGGAGCCGGTGGAGGTGCCGCAGGCGCTACGCGACGATGGGTCAGAAGGGGCGCCGGTTAGCGCGGCCCACCTCGCCCAGCGCGACGCCGCCGTTGATGCGTTGCGCCGCCGGATAGAGGGCCTCACCGGCAGCTACCTCGCGAGCGGCACCACAAAGTCGGCGCGCAAAGTAATCGCCGCGTCGATGGCCAACTGCCACGTCACCATGGGCTCCGTCTACGTTCCGGAGCTGCTCCGCCTCCCGCAACTGGAGGCGCAGAAGCGCTGGCACCGCGTGGTGTTCGAGGCGGAGACGGCGCTGTTCTACAAGCCGCGGCTGCCGGATGCCTTGGCGCTGCTGGGCTTTGCGCAGATCAATCGGTGTCAGTACCCGGAGGCGCTGGCCACCTTAACCCGGGTCAGCGCGACCCCGCTGAGCAAGTTCGAGATTCCGATGGCGCACTCGGTGATGACCGATCTCATGGAGACGTAGGCGCCCGAATCATGTTAAGATTCGGGGAGTGGCGGAAACAGGGAGAGGGTGTGTGTGTGTGTGTGTGTGTGTGTGTGTGTGTGTGTGTTGAAGGGGGGATTGAGTCAAAATCCACTACTGCTGTCGCTGCAGGATCAAGCAGTGGCTGCGATCCGTGCCAGGAAGGTGGTCGCTCATTCAGGTCAAGGGCGAGGAGCCGCCCCCGCGCCTCGCGGCTGCCTACTGCCAGTCTGCCACCGAGCTGTACGTATTTGGGGGGGATGGCGGGCAGACGGAGGCGGCGGGCGCGCGGCTGCGGTCGATGTCCACGTCTCAATTGTCGAAGGCGGTGACCGCGATGCCGCAGGAGCGGCTGGCGCTGCTGCAGGTGGCGCCATGGAGCTAGAAGGGAAGGGGGGGGGGGGTGGGGGGGGGCATGCCCAGGGTTGGAGCGCCTCACACGCGACACTTGTTTCAATACCACTGCATCACAAAGCACCGAACCATTTACAGCAATGAGCCCGTCCCGTGATAATATGTGCGATTAATGCAAGTTTTACCAATGGCGCTGCGCGCGAATTCGAGATGTTCAATGGCGAGGGTGAGAAATGAGAACACAGTTTATTGAATATGTACCTTTTCCTAAATGGCAGAAATTTTAGCAACGGCCAGGTTATTGTGTGGATAATATAGAATAAATGATGAAAAGAAACTCGCACTATCAAGCTTGGCTGCCTGAAAAGTGTATGACCCGCCTTCAGCATCGCAGCTGACGGCTGAGCCGGTCCCAACACCGCTATCCGAATTGCTGTGTGGTTACGGGGACCATCGGCTGACTGGGCTCAGTGTGCCACATGACAGCGCCGCACGGGCTTCAGCACGGAGGAGGACCCTCACGAGACGCTGCTGAAGCTGTTGTACACCCCCGCCAACCTGCTGCAAGACACATGGCGCGCACCCACCCACCCCGCCTTCCCGCCCGCCCGCTTTCCCGTCCGCCCGCGTCATTTCGCCAGATAGTCACTCTGCCAGTGGCGCTGCACCCGCCGGCATCCGCCCCCGGCTCCCTGTACCTGCTGCGCCTCAAGGTTGTGCTCGAGTAGTCTTAACCTACGCTGCTCCATTTATTGAGCCGACTATGTTAGGTTGAGTGAGGTGACCCTGAGAAGTTTGTCGGTCACGGAATGATACCCAATTAAGTGCCCCCCCCCCCCCCCCCCTTGACTGAACTGAAAATTGCAGCTTACGTACACCAATTACACTTAAACTCGGAATGGAAACGTGACTCAAGCTATGCTTTGACAGGGAAACCTGCTGAAGTTGTGGTAAACTGCCTGAACTCCGCGGAAACTAATGGACTAGTTTCTACTCTAATACCCCACACGGAAGTGTCCATCCCCTACAGAAGTGTTCAACAGATCTTTACGATGGTTGCGCTACTAAGCTAGACAGCCAATAAAAGTCGGTTTCAAATGGACGTACGCACAACCCTGCTGCGCATCCCAACGCCCTTCAGGGCCCTGGACCTGCAGACCCTGCGATGGCGCAACCTGCAGCCGAGCGGCGCTCCCAGGTGCGACCCCCCCCCCCCCCCCTGCTGCCCCGCTACATGCAGCGGCAAGGGCAAGGCCGGCTTCGACCGGGCGTGCGCGATGCCGCACTTCCACTGAATACAAGTGACAACATTAAAGCAGCACCAAAGAGGTATCAACGTATCAACGCGAAATAGCCCCCAGCAACTGCGGGCGCCGGTTTACCTGTAAGCGCCCTCAATATATAGCCTCAAATCGCATGCATGCAGCCTATCACAACATTCCCTAGTATTCTGCAGCTATGGTTTCCCATACATTGGACCTCTGGCAGGCAGGGCGGGTTCTTGTTCGCAGTGTTCTCATTACCGCGTCGGCACCCTGCCCCCCCCCCCCCCCCCCCCCCACCTCTCTTGCGCACTGCACCTCGCCACCGCTCGATGCGCAGTAGTACACACGCTGCCCACCTCACAACCTGGCAACATGCCACGTGTTGAGGGCTGCTCCCATTTAGGCGCTATGATCAAAATACCGGTGCCGGCGTGCGTGTAACACCCCTTATTATTATAAGCCTCAAATTGGGCTCGCATGCAACATATAGGGAGAACAGTTGCTATGGTTCCGCTATAGGTTTGTCTGCAGTGGACCTCTGGCAGGCAAGGCGGGTTCTAGTTCGCGGTGTCCGCATTCCCGCGCCGGCACCCGTAGTTCCACGCTGCCCTGGATCGCCGCCCACCCTCCGAGGACCCGTGTGCAGTGCCATCGCGTCACAACACGCCAATGTATGCCTCATGTGTGCCTAAGCCAGCGCTAGGAGCCAAACATGCGGTACGTGTGCCGTCTTGTTTGTACCAAACACAGTATAAATGATGCTTTAAGGGGGGGTCATGGGGGAGGGGAGTTGGCGTGACTTTGTATTGCCCAATCTTTGGGCTCTCTTGGAGCTGGGAGTTTGCCCACCATCTTAACACCTACACACATTTTCTGGAGGTTTTAGAGGGCACTGTGACAGACCAGAACCCTGGTCCCCGAGGATTACGTATTTGGTGGCCAAGTTTAGACTTGTCCATTTGGACAAAATTTGGACACTTGGTATTGTTCAAATCATGTCCAAATGGACAAACCTCCATGTGGCCACCACACCGATCGATGCGTAATCGGCGAATTTCCAGCCTCAACCCCCTTTCAAAAGTCCTGAAAAGTGAAGTACAGGTGCGCATTGTCCAAAAGCCAGCTCTTGGACAGTCTTTGGTACATCCGTATCCCTGAACCATAACAGCGCCATCTGTCCTTCCCTCCAACTGCACGGCGTTCGTTGAAGGTTCTTTTGGGGGCTGCAAACAGTGCCTGACGCGTGCTGGGGCCGCACGCTGTGCTCAGCCCGCGGCAGGGGGCCGCCCTTTGGCTGTGGGACGGCGCCCTGTACTGCCACGGCGGGGAAGGCAAGGACTGCAGGAGCTTCGGCGACCTGCACGTGCTGGAGCTGTCCGCCGGCGCACGCGCCTGGCGGCGCCTGCTCCCCAAGGGCGCCGCGCCGCCCCCCCGCTATCGCCACTGCGCGTTTGTGTACGCCGGCGACAGCTACCTCTGGGGGGGGCGGGTGCAGGGCGACGGTGACACCAACCTGTACAAGCTCAGGTGAGACGGCGGGCGGGCCTCCACCCCCCCCCCCCCCCCCCCCCCCCCTCCCCCCCGCCCCCCTCGCCCCCCACCCCCTTAGCGCGTGGCCAAGTGTTGCAGCGATGGCACTGCGGGATGGCAGACAGCACTGTGACGTACGATAGGAACTTCGGGGCGTACCAGCTATCGTATTCATTCCGAATATTCCCGGACTAGTTTACCGGGAACGTCGCCCGCCCAAGCGCGCATACTATATACCCGGCCACAAATAAATGGTGCCCCCCCCCCCCCCCGGCCGGCCCCGCCTGTCTATAAGGGGCGCATTAATTGCAATGTTTGAATGGAGCTGGACATTTCGCGTTTGTAATGGGCGTTTAAACGTAAGCCTTCCCACTCGTCGAAACGGGGTCCGCCTAACCGCGTTTAACGACTACAACGCGCGATTAGTCGCCTGTATATATCGCGCCTAACGTTAGGCGTCACAGTACTTTAAACTTGGCGGTAAGGATGAGTACGGCAGCGGAGCCCTGCATCAAAGTACTATAGCGAGTAGCGGGTACTCGGTAGTCACGAGTGCACAAAGTACGACACGAGTACACGAGTCACTGTACTTTACGGGAATCGCCGCCCTTCATATCTGCTATTAGGCGCGCGCCTCCTCACGAGTACGCGCGGAAGATACCCGCGTGATGACGAGTGATGATGACGAGCAGGCGGGGCAGTAGGGTACTGGTCGATACACAACAAAGGCTGCAAAAATGCATTACACGGTAGTCACGGTTGGTTTTGTGATTTAATAAAGGTGAGGTGACAGGCTGGATCAGCGGCCAATGAGCGTCGAGCTTCGGGGTGTGGTTAAGCGGACATGGGCGCGCCTACTCCTAGCTGGCAAATTTAACGTCAAGGCACCGGACATTTTCGGATTTATGGCGGAGGGGTCGGCAACTGCATAAAGTATTAGGGAAATACTAGAAATTTAATTACAATGGGTCTACTACCGCCCCCGGCCCGTGCCCGCCCCCCCTGGCCTGCGGCCGGCTGGCTCCGCTGCCGCCGGCCTCTTCCTGGCGCCGGCACGTGGTGTTATGCCCGCTGTCGGCTCGGGTGCTGACTGCCCCTTATTGCCCGCAGCTACTTCTGGGGCATGCTATTCATGGCAGCTGCTGCCATCTGCTGCGCCCCGCGGCTAGGGAGCTTGTTTGACGGGGCTGGCATGATGCCGCCGCGCGCTCCCGTTGCGCTTGCTTCCTCTGGCGTCCAGCCTGCATCCTCGCAGTAGCGTCCTGAAGCGCCGGGGATCTAGCCGCACGGGGAACATGAGCTCGTCGAGCGAGCGGGGGAGGGGGGCTGTAGCCGGTAGACAGGTCTTGCACCGGAGCGCCGTTCTGGTCGATTCCGGACTGCGGTAGTGATGAAAGAAAAAACACTTAGTCGCCGACACTCGCTCGGGCAGCGACAACGTCAGCAGCTAGCTACACGATGAGCAGGTAAACCGGCCGGCAAGCGCACCTTTGCACTAGGGATGCAAAGAACCCTTGCTGCATGCGTCGGCTTCATCGATTTAAGCAAGGCAGCTTGCTCCTCCTCCACGGTCAATTAGGGTGGGCAGACGGGCCGTTCAGCTTGACCAGTCAAAAACGCTCGACGTGTCATCGGCGCTGACTGTCGTGAGGTAGTAGCGCAGGGGCGGGCCGCGCGGGACAGGCGGGGGCTCGCGTGCTCCTCTCGGCAGCATGATATCTTCCCACGACGCGTCATCCGTCCCGGCAGCGGCATGGAAGGTGCTGACGGAGGCCATGGTGGCACGGGGGGCGAGCAGGGCGATCTGCTCTTCATGCGAAGCGGTCAGCATAAATAGGCGAAGAGGAAGTGCCGAAGAGTGAAAGTGCGCGCGCGGCTGGTGGCTCATCACGTACTTTATATCATTGCATCAGTCTCGAGTAGTAATGGTACCTCGGTACCCGGGGCGTCACAATAACATAATCAATGACACTACGATGCATCTGCTGTTGTATGTAATGCACAACGCGTTTCACATTAATCTTATTGCTGAACAGATTACATGCAAATCAACATACATACCACAAATGACATGAAATTCACAAAAGTACAGATGTGTATAACGGCAAAGACAAATGCAAACTTTTGTGTCAACATCGGTTGACAATGCTTGCTCGCGACGATACTGCAGTACACCGCGGCATCCATGCGTAACATTGACCCATGTTGTCGGTATCAAAAAAAAATGTTGTGAGTGTGTCAGGAAAATTAGTGAAGCAGGCATGCGCGCAATATGTGCAAGCATAATGCAGATTGGCCATGTTTCGTAAGATAGTATTGCTTAACATTACATTTGGAAACCCCAGACCCAACCGACGCCTATATGTATCATGCGCCTGCCATACTACGCAACTGCTCCCGCAACATATGGATATGCTCAATTCACACACGCCACGGTTGCTACGTATATGCTACTACTGCATGGCATCAACACCGCCATCATCCTCATCGAGGGCGGCGATGTCGTAGGCATGGGAGTGCTTCAAGTAGGAGCACCACCCGTGCCGGGCTGCACTATGAGCATCAGCGCAAAGTGCAGGAAAGCAACAACAACATGTAAGATGCTTCAGCAATAATATATCACACAGGTGGCCCATCACCTGATCATCTGCCTCGGCACAGCGTCACCGGCGGCCCTTTGCCGCCGCCCCCTGCCAGCAGTGCTGCTGGCCTCTGTCCATGTATATGTGACAAGTCTGCCATGCACAATCCTGGGCGGGAAGACAAAGTCCTGGTGGAAGACAGTGTTGATCGGGCCCTCCCACAGTCCAGTGCTCATAGGCGTTGATAGCACGCATCTCCAACTGCAAACACAACGGGAGGCGAAGTCATCGCGCTGTTTTTGAGGTGGCGCTCAGCGACAACGAAATAAGTTACCTTGACCTACAAGCTACGGGCAGCTACGGAGGTATTCTTCGCAGCCTTCATGAACATCGCGGCAGCAAAGGACATCACTCCGTGCATGAATAAGTTGCATGACGGCAATTTCCCGATGGATAGAACTGCATGGCAACCTTGACGCATTGAGTGCTCAGTGCATGGAGCACTGCAAACATGGAGATCAAGCAGGGCTTCCGCAACGGCAGCAACCAACAGCCCCAGCACCTGCTCAAGTCCGGCAAGGTGATGCTCTCCAGGACTGGCCAAGTCACGACGCGCAGCACCTTGATCGCGCACCACCGTGACATGCATGGACCAGCCCATCGTGCACAGCCCCACCTGCCCAAGGCAAAGGCGTGTGCCGTGAAGGCAGAGATGGCAGAGAAAGCGGCGACGAAGCGAAGGAAGATGTGAATGCATTAATTACATCTAGTGAGCGTGTCCCTTCCCCTTCTCGCCCTTACTGGATTTGCCATAGACAGCTATGTCACATGAGCGGCAGGTGCTCGGCTCACCGCTGCCCTCAGCCCCCCTCACCGATGCTGAACGCCTCGCCTCCCGCCTCCATCGTTGCTTCGCGCCCCGCCCTCCTCTGCATGAAGTACTTCTTTTCATATGGCCCGCACTTTACCGCATCCCACCTGTCAATGCTGTCGTAGCTTTCAGAACTGCGCCGATGTGCGGGGCGCTGAATAGTCGCCTTCGCTGGTGTTGTCTGAGATACCCGCTCACTCTCGCTCCATGCGCTCCTGCCACTCCGTAGCGCGCAACTTCCGAGCGCGCTCACCCAACTCACGCGCACGCTCTGAGCGCACAGTTCGGAGCGCCTACTGTTCCAGCTTGTCTGCCTCGCTCTTGCCCGGCAGCGCCTCCCACCGGAATACATAGCCACCCGTCTCTATGGGAAGCGGTGGCGGGATTGGTGCGCTGAATCCTAGCCCATCACATCGCGCAGAGCATCGCTATCGTCCATCGGGTCCATAAAATGCGCCTCGCACAGCGCATGCAGCTCGCGCATTGCGTATACTTTGGGATCATCGAAGGCAGTGAGGAAGGGCCACGCCTTTGGATCACTTGGGCCCACTGAGTAGCCAGTTGGCAGCTCCATGTGGTGGCCGTGGCCGTTCATGCGGTCGTACATCGCCTCGGTCACCGCCGAGACCAACGCCTCCTCGCGTACCACTGGTAGGCCATCTACTGTGGTGGACTTGCCACACTTCCGGCAGAATTCGGAGGCGGCGGGCTGGTGGCCGAAACGGCCAGAACGCACCGAGCGCAGTTCTCGCGTCGCGCCATATCGTTGGGGCGCTGCGTCGGCGCGAAGGGTTTTCAGCCTCCAACCCGCTGTAGCATCAACGGACGATGCGAGAGAACAACGGAGGAACTCAAAAATCCGCCACGGCAACGACCTCAGCTTCCCCTCCCTCTAGCGATATCGGGTGCGTGTCGAGTGGGATCGGTGCCGAGATGTCTCCGATTATGTTTGGCGTGGGTGGGCTGCAGTGAGTGAGTGGGGCAAAAAGGGCGGCGTCCGTACCTGATGCGGCCGAGTGCACAGCCGATGTTGACCACTGTGGGCACCACCTGCCCGACAACCGCCAGTAATGTGTACCCATGGGGTAAGGTTTGCGCTCCGGGGGGCGTGATGCGCAGTAGCCGCGCGCACTGGGGGCAAGCGCGCTATGTGCAGCTCGGGGTGGGTGAGGAAGTTTGCTGTGTGATGGACGCGGTGCGCGCGGCCCGCATAAAGGATTCTATTATAGTACAGCAGTACTAGCGCAGTGTGCAGTGTGCGACAGTGTGCGCCGCAGTGTGCAACAGTGTGCAGTGTGCAGTGTGCGACAGTGTGCGCTGCAGTGCGCAGTGTGCAGCAGTGTGCAGTGTGCGACAGCAGTGCATAATTAGTTCATGCACGATATCCCGGTACTGGTGTGAATTACAAAAAGGGCAGTTCCCCAGAATTAGAAAATCAACACAGCAAGCCGCCTAAAAGCGGCCTGGTACTGGTACTGGTACTGGTGTGAATTACAAAAAGGGCAGTTCCGGTACTGGTACGCCGTCATATCACGTACCATTTGCGTACGGGTACTGCTATGGCAGTCATGGCGGCGCGGGTACTCGCGACCACCGCCGAGATAAGCTGACTGAAAGAGGATATAGGCGCGGTAAGGCGCGGTAAGGCGCGGGGTGATACGGAATACAGTAATCGTACAGTAAAATTGAGTACGTATACAGTACAAGTACCGTGTTAGTCGCGGTTAGGCGGACCCCGTTTCGACGAGTGCCCAGCCCGTGCACCCCGTGCTCATATCTCGTGAATCAACATCCATTTGCGCACACGTCAGCCGTTCAGCTGCGGCGCGCTGCGGACGCCGCATCGCGCTGACTGTGGCCGTGTGCCCGCAGCCGCGACGCCCCCTCGGGGACGTACGCCTGGAGCGTCGTGGGGGGCGGCGCCGGCCCTTCTCCGCCCGCCACGGCGCAGCACATGTGGTGGCTGGACGCGGAGGCGGGCGAGCTCATCGTGCTCGGGGGGCTGGAGATCGGGCCGCCGACCCCCACGGGGCCGTCCAAGAAGCAGGTGGACGGGCGCAAGTGGCGGTGCAGCCTGGCGAGTGGGCGGTGGTGCCGCGAGGCGGCCCCGGAGGAGGGCTGGTTGGGCCTGACCCCGTTTGATGATGCCTCCTGTTGCTCCGGCTCGCACAGGTGTGCGCAAGCGCCCGCCTATGCCGCCCTTCTATCCACACAGCTTGTGCGTGTCAATGGATGGTCTCCCCCCCCACCCCCCTCCTGTCTATACCGTGCTTGTGCGTACCGTACAAACACAAACGGTCTGCGGACGAATAACGTTTTCAAACCCCTGCAAAGAGGAGAAACTATTAAAACGGAGAAACAGCTCAGAATAAGGCACGAACACTCCGACACAAAGGTGCAAAACAATTCACTTTTGGGCCCCGCAGACCGTATGTAATTCTACGGCAAGTTCTCTTCAGTTATTTGTACAACTTACTTTAGTCCACTGAGATCCAAGTTGTGTGATCCTCATAATTCATGCCGCGTTTGTGGGTCGCGTGAAGTGTGCCAGGTTTTTTTAACTCGAATGCGACTTACGTACGCAAATTTAATGTCAGTTCTTAGAGTTCAATTTCAGCGCGGCACAGACGCGGAACTTAGGCTACCACATACATACGTTGTGGGAGCCCTGCAAAAGTTGACGAAAGGGATGGAGTGCGCTTAACCCCCCCCCCCCCCCCCCCCCCCCACTCCCCCCCCCCCCCCCCCCCTCCCCACCCCGGCAAAAGTGACATCAAACTGAACTATACCATGGTAATTTGGACGTTGATAATTACACGGAACTTTTCATTCCGTGGCGTGATTGAAGTTTTAGTCGGCTTTCAACGGACTTCCGCACAACCCTGGCTATGCGCTTCGTCCCTTCCTCTCCCTGTCTACGGCATTGGTGGAACCTGGTCAAGACGGCGGCGCAACGGCTGTGTCCCGGGCTGAACCCCCCCTCCCCCCAACGCCCCCTGCTTTCCTGTACAGGTGGGCACACGGCGGGTTCTATTCCATGAACGCCCGCAGCGTGGTGCGGGCGTCCCGCGAGCAGCCGCTGCGCCCGACGAGAGCGACCTTGGACGCGTACTACTACGACCACCTCCTCATGCACCGGAAGGGCGTCGGCTGGAGCTTTGTGGCGGCCACGGGAGACCCCCCCGGGCGGCGCGCCGGGGCCGTCGTGGCGGAGCTACCCGGCGGGAGGGGCGCCGTCGTCTGGGGCGGCTACACCACGCTGACGGAGGACGGGAGGGACTTTGTCGCCGCGCCCCGGCTCTTCGCCGGCCTCCATCGCTGCCTGCTGCAGGAGGCGCCCGCTGCCCCTGCGCCCAGCGGCGGCGGCGCCTCCTCCCACGCCCGGCCCGCCAAGAGTGCGCCAGCCGCGCCGGGTGCGGCGGCCGGCGAGGCCGCCGACCTGAGCGGCAGCACCGGCCGCGCAGGCCAGGTGGGCGTCCCTGCTACGCCGGGCGGAGGCGGCCGCCGGCTTGGCCTGCCCGCTGGCGATGATCAAGCATGGAGGCGTGGTCCAATCCGTGTAGACCGGTGGGGTCAGTTTCCAAAGGAGAAGAGGGGGGGGTAATGGGCGATGGGATCTCCACCAGTGAGACATGTGTGGCCGACTACCACTTTAGAGTCAGCCTGGGAGTTTTTTAGGCTTTTAGGCTTTTAGGGTTAATCGCTTGTAGGGCCTTCTCACAGGCATACATTTATGAGTTTGATGATTTTGGATTTCGTGAGGTGCAGGGGGATCCAGGTTCATGCTGATTTTTAGGGTTTGGGATAGGGTTTTCCCGCATTTTGTCACTTCTTCCCTGCCCACACATCTTCTGGGCCACTCTTTGGTTTGTTCTCACCGATTGGGCACGGTTGGCTCTCATGCTGCCTCATGTTGATTATTTCGATCTGAGGAAGCGCCCCCTCTGACGGCAGACCAATCAGTCGGTGGGGCACATGTCCCGTTCCGGCTTCAAGCTCCGGCGCGGGGAGCAGGCCATCCTGCGCCACGACTTGCCGGCCTGGCACGAGGCTGTCCGGCGCCTGGTGCAGGCCGACATCCGTCTCCGGAAGGAGATGTCCCGCGTGGCCTGGGAGGTGCGCCCACCCTGCGGCCCTTCAAGCCCCTGCAGCCCACGCGCCTCCAGCTACCGCCAGCTCATTGGCGGTCCGTCCCTTCTTGTGAACAGAAAGCCCTGCCGCGCTCGGGTGGGGAGCAGGCATACAGCAGTCCACAAAAAAAGACACAGGCGCGTATTACCGTGCGGTTATTTTTGGTTTTACATTCAGTTTTCTTGGGGTCTTGTGAAATGTATGTTTTGCGCAGCATTGGCATATTTTAGGTATCATACTCTCATTTTTAATATTTGTATTTGTATTTGTATCTGTTCCTTAGGCTAACTGTTTTGGAACTTGTTGCGTGTCACCCCCCCCCCCCCCCCCCCCACACACACACACAATTATAAGCGTCCGTCTTTATGATGAAGCCGCTGTCTTCGAATGCCACCCCCAGTGCCGGTTTAGGGTTTTGCCGGTGAGGGTGCCCTCGGTGCCCACGACACGCAGCCCATTTTGGGTGCGGGGACTCGGTCCATCGTGGCACTCAACAGAGGGACCCCTGGAGTGCATCAGCGGGTGTAGTTGCATGGCCTCTTGACTTGACCGGACAAATGACCAGCAGGCACCAAACAACATGATGATGCCCTCCCCTTCCTTCCTCCTTCCTTTCTCCTCCCCAGGGCTTTCAGCGCGCTGGCTTTGGCGCCCTGCTGATCCGTGCGGCCGGCTTGCCGACCGACATCCCCCCGCCGCGGGAAGCCATCGACCTCACCAAGATGGCTTACGTGACGCGCCAATCCGCCAAACAGCACTTCCAGAGGCCCTCCCAGTCCGCGGGGATCTCCGTCTTCAACACGTGCCTGGACTTTTACTCGAGCAGAGACCCCGCCATGGTCTTTGTGGCGGTGGTGATGCCCGAAGATATCAACCTGGCGACCCTGACCCACCCAGCGGAACCGCTTGGGGACAAGGCGGCAGAGGCTGCCTGGGCTGCCTGTTCAAAGGCGCGTGTGCTGCATTGCCGGGTCAATGCAACCGCGCCTGTGGGCAAGTGATGGTGTCACTACCAGAATAATGCGTTGGGTTATTCGTGACATGTTCTTGTGTTACCCCCCGGGAAAGAGGGGGAAATGGTGTTGCTTCCTCAAAGAGTATATATGTCGGAATACAACGCGAGCGCATGATACAATCAGAGTGCCTATCTTATAACGCTTCAAGACCGCCTTTCTTCTGGGAACCTGCGGGCAAAGTGGCAGTACACGGAGGTGGCTTGCGCCAGAGGCAGTGCCGCTGCTGCGCATCACCAGAATCGTGGGAAAAAGCTACTCGCGGCACCACGTGAGCATTTGCAGTCACGGAGCACTACACAATCTCGGAAATTTCGGTATAGTCAAATGTACCACATGCAGTGAATCAACGCCCGACTGAAGGCCCCAAAGTATTGCGGCCCCCGGTCATGACCGCGCCACAGGGGCACTTGTTCGCGTACCATGGAGGCTACGGCGCTATGCCGCCGGCCATGAACTCAGCCAGCGCCTTCCGGGACGTCGCCGGCCTTGAGGTGCCAGACACCGACGGCGCGATCACCAAGATGATGAACGCCAAGGTCGGTACTCAACGCGGCACAGCAAATGCATTTCGTACGCTGGCACGGCGGTAGCAGTCTTCCGTGCGCCAGGGGGGGGAGAAGAAAACGTCGATGGAGGGACCGAGTGCAATGCTGAGGTATAAAAAGCGGCAACAACGTAGCTGTAGTAGCAGCCACAGCGGTGGCATGAGCCGTAGTAGGAGCGGTGGCAGTAGCAGTAGCGGTAGCAGTGGAAGTAGCCGCAGCCGAAGCAATAGCAGTAGCCGTAGCAGTAGCAGTAGCAGTAGCAGTAGCAGTAGCAGTAGCAGTAGCAGTAGCAGTAGCCGTAGTAGGAGCGGTGGCAGTAGCAGTAGCAGTAGCAGTAGCAGTGGCAGGAGCCGAAGCAGTAGCAGTAGCGGTATCGGTAGCTGAAGCATGAGTGGTAGCAACGGCATTGGTCTGGCGCTGTTGAAAACCGTGGCATATGGCCTGAAAAATACCCCCTTCCCCCCCCCCCCCCCCCCCCCCCCGGACCCCCCTCTCCCTGTGGCCATGCGCAGACATACGAGGACATGTGCACCCTCGTGAACGTCGTCCGCTGCTGCTTCAGCTGCCAACAGCCGGAGATAGCCCCCGGCGACATGCTCGCGCGCGTCGGGGCGAAAGCGCCCACCGGAAAGCTTCAGCGGTGCACAGCCTGCGGGGTTGCGCGCTACTGCTGCCGCGCGTGCCAAAGGGCGCACTGGCCAGAGCACAAGAAAGAGTGCGCGCAGCTCAAGGCGGCGTCGGCCTCCGAGTCCTGAGGACATGGATGGCGGGACCGCTGAACGATTGCTCAGCCGCCTTTGCAAGGACCTGATGCGGGCAGAGCGGGGCTGCCTTTGGGCAGGCGGCGAGAGGAGGACATCCGATTTTCCAACCTACTTGTAGCTTGGAATCAAGCGCCCCTGGCGGCGGAGGAGGAGGGGGGGGGGCGGTGGGATGGAGGTGCTGCGCTTCGGGTTGCCAGTGTGCCCCTCTGGGCTGACATCGAGGCAGACCGGGGCCGGTGGTGTGGTGGCCAATGACTTGAGCTTTGAGGCTTCGGGTGGCCTTGCGACCCCGTTTAGCTGGGGGCTGTCCTCCAGGAGGTGTGAACCGGCGGCTGGAGCGGGGCAGCGGTCGTGGCGGAGTCCCGCCGGTGCGGGCGGCGGGCTGGCCTACATGATACCCCAAAGCGTTTGTGAACAAGTAGACAGATGTGGGCATCTGGAGGTGCTGCAGCGGGCGAGGGCGCGGGGTCGCCCTTGGCCTGTGCAAGCGTGCGCTGCGCCTGCCGAGCACCACGTCACGCCCCGTGTTCTCGAAGCAGTGTGGCAGAGCTACTGGACACGATGATCAGGCTGTGGAGTGCGGCGGCGGTCTGGCGCGGCAGCAGCACCATGCCCGCCCCAGCTGGCCCACCGAACCTGATTGGAGGTCGCAGTTGTGGGTTTTGGGTGCGCCGCCATCGTAGCTGCGGACCTGATGCAGGACCAACTGACCCATTAGTTTGATGGATTGATATGCACGGAACGGTGCAACCCATGATGTGCAATGAATGATGCTCTGAGCCATGCTTAAACACTACATTTTCTGATTGGGAATAGTGCAATTGAATTGCCAACTTGCCGCCCTCCAAGCCGAGTTGCTCCGATGGTCTGCTATTGGGTGGATATAGCGACTCTCCGCTGACTACTGCCGGCCGATGCCTCCTCGAACTGAATACCCCTCCCTTCATGCCCAGCTGGGGATGGTCAGAGGATCTCCCGCGGACGATGATACGTGCTTTTTCACAATTCACAGCGATATGCTTTGAGGATGTGATAGTTGCGAAAGCAAGCCAACGCCCACCATAATACGGGCACCCACTGCTGCTGAAAGACCAGAACAAGGCTGACCCGCCGCCAACTACCAAATAATAGTAAATAGAGCCAAGAGATGGCAACAATTATAAGACAAACTGCAACCAATAAAGCATCTCCTCCTAGAGGATCTACACCATCTCTTGTCAGTCACGAGCGCCCAAAAAGCGGCCGTCCGGTCCCCGACGGATGGACGCGCCGTTCTGTCGAAGAAGTTCCGTAAACATGCTGGCGATACAGCGTGTTCGGCCGTCCCCGACTTAAACTCCACTATTATTCTGCATTGCCTGTAACAACAAAATACTCGCGATAAACAGACATCGAAACCTGCTGCACAGTTGCACGTGGCCTAGTTGCGACTGTTGGCCTGGGAGATTGCGGGACGACGCCTGCTGAGGAAGCGGCGAAGCGGCGCGATGAAACCGCGCTCGACCTCGAGCAACGTCAGGCAACAACGCCCGCGGCGCGCGCGTGGGATCCGTACGTACTCTGTTTAAGTGTACAACTAGATGCGCTCATAAATAAATTGTACGGGTAATCCACAATTTTAACATGTTAATGTACGGTACGGTAGATAAATAAAGGGAAACGTTATTAGGTTCATGGTGAACCCGGTTCACCACAGTACATTATGTGTTATTCAGTACTTTTGACTGATGTTCCCGGCGCACACGCCGCGCGTAGCTCGCGCGCGCTGCCGCCGCGCGACGGTCGGCTCGGTGGAGACGTCGCCATCATGTCGGTGTCCTGCTACTACCCTTTGACATAGACCACGATAGCGCATCCGTTGACCAGGACGACACTCTTGCCTACCCCCTACGCGCGTGCCCGCTGCGTGAGTGGGTTCCGATTGTGGCCTTCATCATGGCCCACGACTCGGATCGTCCCAGCGGGCAGTGTGCGTACCCGGCGTGCCGCCATCCCGAGCTACCGTCGTGCCGTTTGTGCGTGACTTTCCAGTTACCGGCGCACCATATATGCCAGATCGCTTTCGAGGCGGTACACAACTTCGAAAACACGTCCATACCTCTTTCCTGCACTCGCTACTGTTTGGAGAAGAGCATACCGATGCCGGCAGGCGTTCCTGAGCAGGCTGACCTCTTGCAATTCCAAGGACATCAAGAACATCGGTGGCATGCCCAAGGGTGAGACACATGATTCGCACACTCTGCTATCCACCCTGCTAGCAAGTGACATGGCGACCAGTGGGTGGTGGTTTACATAGTGGACTGCAAGAACAGGCTGAAACATCTATTATGGATGTCCCAAAAACAACGAAAGTGAGCCGCAGACATTCTTTCTTTGCTCATCCACGACAATACCTACCTGACCACCCAATTCGGGCCCTAGGCCTCGTCACGACTCTGGACAAGTTCCTAGCATGCAATTGTGTGTTGCCACACCATTGTTTGTCTTTGCTGAAAACAAGCTTATGCGGTAATGCACATGTGACTAACATACATCGTTTGCGTAGGAATGGACATACTGTCAGCCTCGTGCAAGGTTAGGCGCTACGTGAGGGGACTGTGGACTACGAGTGGCAGTAAACCTTTCTACGCGGCACTGATATCTGCCTTGGTGTTATCTTCATCGACGCTGACCCTGGAGCAACAGCTGCCGCTGAGCTGGTGTTCATACATGCATCCATCCAGTGGCGCATCTGGCACATTTACAAGAACCTCTGCAAGAATCTCGCTGCTCGCCTTGGCAAGCGCAACAAGCAGCTCTCCAGGGACTTCGCCATCGCGCGTGCTCAGATTTCTGAAGGGACATTCGAGGCGCTGTATCAGTCCCTACAGCAATGCTACCCCGAGTGCGCATTGTATCTAAACAAGGAGCTGACCGACAATGCAAAGTACTGGGCCAACGTGTCTTCACTGCTGGATGCCGGTCCATGCAGCGCGGAAAAGCACCAAACTTTTTGATGAAGCGGCACCTTCGCAACCTTCGCAAGAACACTTTCCTCCACAAGCTTCTTAGGGAGGTAATGCTGCTCAATGAGCAGTGGGAGGAAGCGAGAACCGCTCATGCCGATGCGCGCACCAGCATGAACCCCCAGCTGGCAACAAACTTTGCGAAGACGGTCATCCCGGCAGTGAACGACAAGTTGCGCTCCAACCTGACAAACTATGTTTTGAACGAGGCATCGAAGCAGGTGCAAGCATCTGCTATTTACGGCGTCGCCCTTTGCAGCATGAAACAAGACCGCCCATGCATCCCATCAGATAGTCCCCACCCCTTGCCTGCACGACGCCCATCGCCACCAGCGTGGTTATATATATCTGGCGCCCACCAGTCCGCGCCCCCGCGCACCGCTCCAAATACGTATACTGCGCGTCTGGCGCCCACCGGCTTTATCAATTCACCACCAGCGTGGTAATATATATATATATATATATATATATATATATATATATATATATATATATATATATATATATATATATATATATATATGGCGTCCACCTGCCCGCACCCCCGCGCACCGCCCCAAATACGTACACTGCGCCTCTGGCACACACCGGCTTTATCAATTCACCACCAGCGTGATAATATATATCTGGCGCCCACCAGTCCGCGCCCCCGCGCACCGCCCCAAATACGTACACTGCGCGTCTGGCGCCCACCGGCTTTATCAATTCACCACCAGCGTGGTTATATATATCTGGCGCCCACCAGTCCGCGCCCCCGCGCACCGCCCCAAATACGTATACTGCGCGTCTGGCGCCCATCAGCTTTATCAATTCACCACCAGCGTGGTAATATATATATATATATATATATATATGGCGTCCACCTGCCCGCACCCCCGCGCATCGCCCCAAATACGTACACTGCGCCTCTGGTACACACCGGCTTTATCAATTCACCACCAGCGTGATAATATATATCTGGCGTCCACCTGCCCGTGCCCCCGCGCACCGCCCCAAATACGTATGTGACGTCCCCCCGCGCCCCCTCTGCCTTGGATATGTTGTATGGAGTATTTAATAACAGCATGGAAAGTGCAATAGCCCTCCATCGCCCATGTACTCAAGTACGTGGGTGCGATTTCTGGGAATGTATGAAGCCCTAATGGGAATGTAAAAGCCCTATCATGCGCCCTAATGGTGCAGGTCACACCATCGAGCTGGAGAGGGGCGCAGACTTGGCCGGCCTTCCTCGCTTCAGCAGCATTACAGAGGCACTTGCGGACCTACATTTGACATCCGCGGCCTCAGCAGCGCACGCGCTCTACGTCATCTATACCAAGTGCACAATCAACAGTGGGCGCAGCAACCCCCTTTTTGTCCTCCAAAAAGACAAAGTGCAGGACCAAGATTGCTTACCTCCCTGTGGCCAACCCCCCTCTTCTCCAGCACAAGGGCAGGCCTTAGGGAGCCCTCGGCGACAAACGCCGTATGCAACTCTCGCGGGCTACGGCTCCACCTTATACTTCACGCGACAGGGCAAGGCGACAGCTGGGAGCAGGCAGGCAATAACCGACCTGGGCAGCATACCGAGGCCTCGGCGGAGTCCAGCCTCCCGTCACATCAGCCAGAGGAGACCCGCCAAGCTTCGTCGCGGCAACCCTTGGCCGAGTTAGTGCAGCAACACGCTGCCGACCCCGTGTGCAGCCAGGCGGCCAGCAGCTACGGCGCAACGTCGCAGCCTCGGACAGGAGCTTCACGGAGGCCTCCGTTGGCTGGGCCGCCGACCAGCAAAAGGACGGCCGCCAAGTGCGGGGCATGTGATGCTTTGGGACATCGCGCCACCTATGGGTTGTGCCCCGTGTATGGCACTCCGTGTGAGTGAGGCTCGCGAGTCCTTTGTCCCCAGCGACAGCAACTCAACCTGTCGTCTTGTGCGGACGTCATGCGAGATTGCCGTCCTTTGCGCCCGGCATCCCTCGGGCAGACGGGCAGGCGCTGTTGCCCTCAGCATCGGCGCGCGGCGCGGCAGCCGGACCGCGCAGCATACTCGCGTCTCTACGATGACGAGTTTTAGCGGCGCTTACAGTACTTAGCGATAGTTCTTGTAATTAGTACTTTTCCACTGTACAACCTCCAGGTGAACCGGGTTCATCATGAACCTAATAACCGCCGCGTAAATAAATACGACGACGTCACTACGATGAGTAGGCATACCTCCGGTATACCTGAACCGAAATATACTGTCGTCCGCCAGATGCCATTTATTCGTCCGCGGTCATGCCGTATTAACCTCCCCTTGGGTTCGCTGTTAACTGTATTTTTGACCCCCTCGCGGAGTAGAGCGATGGATGACTACATAATTTTATCCACTTAATACATGACATCAGAGTATAATTCGAACAGAACACGAATATATTGTGTCCACTGGTTGCTGCAAAACAATTAGTCGCGAGCGACTATATCATTCATGATTTGATCAGTATAACCGGCGAACCCAATTATTTAACAACGTTGTACGGTACTACTACAAGTCGTCCCTCGCGGCAGCGCAGTACCTCGTACCTGTACCATAGTAGGAGCGCGCACCGAATTCGCGCCGCGATGCTGGACGGCGATGCTGATGCGCTGGAAAGCTCGCGCGCGCGCCCTTGCTGCGCTGCTGCTCGTTCCAGCAGGTGTAGCGGTGCTGATACTGTTGGCGGTAGGCGGATCGGGCAGGATAGGACACCCGCGCGTCAGTAGAGTCACGTGAACGCTTGCTCCAAGCATCACTCAGCCTCTGACACAGGGCTACCCCCGGTGCCTGAAATTTTCTCTTACTTATAGCGATGGCGGATTCCTTCGAGAACGACTTCCAGGAGGGGGTGCGCGCCGCAGCTGCCCCCGCCCACTTTCCTGCGTGCCGCAATAAGAAAGAAATCACGCAGTTAGTGGCACTGCTCCAGATCCGTAATTCCGTAGGCATGTTACCGCCTGCATGCCTGTCTACGCGGGGCGTGATCAAACAGGACTACAAACAAGGCTCAATTCGCCCTTTTGTAGCCACGTGCCTGCATCTCCTGAGCACTCACGCACTCTGGCTCATTCCCTCTCCCCCCTCCACAAGAAAAGCTTCCCGCCCGCCGTGAGCTTACCACACTGTTTCACGTTTCGCCGCCCGATCTGGCACCTTTCGCAGCAGATCCCAGCGGAGGAGGCCCCTCCTGCAGAGGCCGCCTTCGGGGGAGATGACTTTGGGGAGCAGCCTCCTCCGGATGAGGGCGACTTCGGAGCTGCGGGCTTCGGAGAGGAGGCTGATGCCGGCTTCTTTGGCGGCGAGCAGGCGCCCGCGTCAGGTGAGTTTTTCCGCCGGCTGCCGGCTTTTTATTTATGTATTTTTCCCAGCCCTGCGGCTGCCGGCGCTGCTCTGCCGTCCCGAAACCCCCAGGCGGCCACAGCCTCCTCAGCCCATACTCATCGGGCAGCCTCCCATCCACGCAAACCGTATCCGCGAATGCGCTCCCTACCGTGCAGCTGAGACACCTGGGGAGACCATCGTGCACCGGGTGTTGTGGCCGCTCTCTGATTTTCGCGAAACTTTGACCTGCAGACGACCCGTTTGGCGAGGCCCCAGAGGTTCCGGCCGCTGAGGCGGATAGCGATGCGGCCATGCCGCTGGGCGACGATTTCGGGGCGCAGGAGCACCCGCCGTCGGAGCTGACCACGGAGAGCTTTGCCATGGTTTGTGCCCCCTCCCCCCCAACACCCCCCCCCCCCTCCCCCCGCCCACAACACACACACACACACACACACACACACACACACACACACACACACACACACACACACACACACACACCAGCACTAAAGAGCAGGTCGTGGGGGCGGGGCAACTGCGTGATGTGCGATGGGTGGATGGGGCGCGGCCGGCGTTCAAGGGGTGTCCTCAAAGGGGGGGGGGGGGGCATGCATGTGTAACTGCGCCTGAGCATCGTGCGCCACACACAGCCTGCGTTCCAGGAGGAGGAGAACCCCAAGGTCGCGGAGATGCGCGAGGCGATGCGCCTGCGCCTGCGGGAGGTGGACGAGCGGGAGGCCGAGTGCAAGGCGGAAGCTGCGAAAGCCGCCAAGTCGTTCCTTGAGACCCATGCCAAGGTGCGCGCGGTAGGCAGGGTCGGGCCAGCCTTGGCCTCCGAGGGTTGCGGGCTCCAGTGGTGCTTGGCGCCTCATCATGCCTCCCCCCCTCTCCCCCACTGTGTGCCACAGTCCCGCGAGGAGGCCACGCAGCGCCGGAAGAAGAACAACCGGGAGGAGGAGTCGCTGTCCGGCGGGCAGGAGCCCAGCGGCGCCACGTACTGGGAGCGCATCGTGGAGTACATTGACTTCAGCGCCCCGACCAAGGGTGACACGCACCCCCCCCCCTTCCCTCCCCCCCCTCCCTCTCCCCCCTTCCGTACGCACACACCTCTCTCCCCTTCCCCGTTTGGAGAAGATCCGACCTGACCGTTGAGGCTGCAAGGCAGCAGTTGGAAGCACGTGGCCTGACTGACATGCCGACTGCCCCGCGCTCCCCTGTCCACCAGGCGTGGACATGTCGCGCTACAAGAACGTCCTCTTTGCCGCCAAGGCCAAGAACGTCCCGGTGCAGTAGAATGTCGGGTAGCTGCGCAAGGCGCGTCCACCCTGTTGCCCGCTGCCGCCATGAGGCGCACTGCTTCTCGGTGGGGAATGGATTTTGTAATTAGACCTGTGTTCACTCGCACCCGGAGAGCCTCAAGCGCACGAGCAGGGTGCCCATGCCGGAGGCGTGGCGCGCAATTGCAGCGCTTTCGAAGCTGGGTAGAGGACAGCGACGCGCATGCACTCATCTACCCCAAAAGGTCTTTGGCGTGGGGTCGGTAGCGGCCTGTTCTCCGTGGTCATTGAGGACTCTTTAAAATACGGAAAGAAATTAAAAATAGGCTGCGAAAGCCTGTCGATCCCAGGGAGCTAGCGGTACACGAGGAAGGGTAACCTGCAACCTCATTTAGCGTTACTTCAATTCTTGGGGGTCTGCCAGGTGCCCCGAGGCAGGGTGCAAGTTGCTACACACACGCAGCAGCGCATACTGATATTTGATGTAGGAGCCGAGGAGGTTCAGGGATACGAGTGCCGGCAACGGCGACTAACCCTTAGTTCCGTACCGTCCGGTAGTTCGTCCTTACTGTATCCCCACGCTGTCTGGCCCCTGCTGAGGACGACGAATCGACGATGATGGTGTCAAAACGATCTTCAGATACCTGCGCAGTACGCAGTACTCTGCGTGCAGCCGGCCAGGTAGCGTGCTTGAACTGGTTTTCGTACATACATCACGGTCGGTCGCCACACTGAGCTTGCTGGTGCACTGATGCATCCGAAGCGTCACCGGCTCCGCACTGGATAAGCGCAGGTAATGTAGTACCGGTGCCAGCAGATTTAAAAATGATTAATTACAGAATTCACTAGGCCCCTGCTGAGGACGACGAATCGACGATGATGGTGTCAAAACGATCTTCAGATACCTGCGCAGTACGCAGTACTCTGCGTGCAGCCGGCCAGGTAGCGTGCTTGAACTGGTTTTCGTACATACATCACGGTCGGTCGCCACACTGAGCTTGCTGGTGCACTGATGCATCCGAAGCGTCACCGGCTCCGCACTGGATAAGCGCAGGTAATGTAGTACCGGTGCCAGCAGATTTAAAAATGATTAATTACAGAATTCACTAGGCAGTATATGGTAAGCGCGGTAGCTTTTTAGTTAATTGATGATATGAGGTCCGCACCTTTTTTATTTGCGCTCATGAGCTCATCAGTGCGCTTATGAATCTACAGGCAGGTATCCTGCATAGCTACTGGGTTGCCGCAGTACTTTATGGGCTGTGTCTAATGATATGAAAGAAGCTCGCGCGCACCGGCGGGGCGCGGCGGCAACGCCGCGACGGAACGATCCACTGAGCTACGAGGAGCAGAGCCACTGGGAAACCTGCAAGCAGCACCACGCAGCCCCATAGCCCGTCGTCGAGAGAACTGTCCGTGAAGTATCGATATCTTAACGACGCATCAATACAGTCACGGAGAGGCTGCTGTTCAGCGACCAACTGGTCACGCATACGAGACGGTGCAGTTGAGCGCCGCGGGCCGAAACTGAACATATAATTTGCGCCGGTTCCTCTCCCCACCGCCTCAGCACGTCGGCACACAGCTGCCTCTCACCTCTTGGCATTCGACACCGATCATAAAAGAAGAGTGTTGGAGCAACATTATTGGCCTGGCATTACTCGTGAGTAGGGGTCGTATTCGTCTCAAGCGCTTCCCGCACACCTCCTCGGTTCCACCGGAGAGTACCACGGGTGGCAACGATGGCGGCGCGTCTCGAGGAAGACAATGAGCCAAAGGAGTGCGGTGAGTAGCGAACAAGCGCTGTACACTGACTACCGCCCCACGTGTAGCATATCTTGTTCTTCAGTACATGGCAGCTGCGAATTGGCTGTGCCAGCCGGCCATGCTGCTACGCTGAAATTTGTCGCCAGCCACTCTTGAAGTTGTCCCAGTCGTATGCCGCTAACCTTCCACCGACTTATTTGTCTTTGCGACGCAGCCAACTGCGCGGCAACCGAAGCCCTGGCGCTATGCAGCCGCTGCCACGGTGCATACTTTTGCTCCGCCAAGTGCCAGAAGGTTTGCTTTGTGCCCTCGAGCTCTGCTCGCGCACAGCAGCATGTACTAACATGCCTCTCCCAGTCGCCATACCCCATACCTCCGGGCAAAGCAAGTTATCCATTCGGGCAAAGCTGTAGATATAATACAGCAGCCCACAAAATACTGTGCAAGTTTTCATGGGTATGATTTGGGTTTGGTCGCTTCTAGTCGGTGAACCCACGCAAAATCTACGCCGTTGCAGCCGTTGCGAGGATAACCATGAAAGAGCGTGTACATGGTGTGCTAATTGCCGCTGAAGCCACTGCGCCAGGCCATATTACCATCACGCCCCTACTGGTTACAATGCGTTTCATGGATGCTCTGCCATCCGTTGTGGAAGTCCGCGATTGCTTGTAGCACCGCCATTCATATTATAGATTCAACACGCCTTTCTCCCTTTGCCAACTGAGGCACAGTCATGCATGTGGTGCTCCTAAATGATCTATTTGTATGTTGTACTCGTACACTCACCATCTAACTCGTTCACTTTACGCTGCTTGAATTAGATGCCCCTTGTCCATTGCTGATATGCATAAAGTCAATTGAATAATACTGCGAGCTTTAGCACCAATCTGTGAAATGCGCCGCGCTTTCCCTCTCGCAGGCGTACTGGCCCTTCCACAAGACGTACTGCAAGCGCAACGAGTTCGCCGATTCGGTCGAGGAGCGCGAGCCGCGCTTCGCTCGCTGGCTGCGCAAGCATGGCAAGCAGGCCCAGCTGAAGGATGACGAGGTCGACCGCATCGAGCGCGCCTCCAAGGCAGCTTGCGGCCCCTCGCGCCAGGAGGTGATGGACTCAATGTACAACCGCCTGAATCCCAAGCCAAAAGGTACAGCACGCAGCCACTCCGTTGTGAACTCTCCCGTCCCTGGTGAGCTCTTTCGTCGCAGGCGGTGTGCCAACTTGGCAGTTGCTGACTCGTGGGCAATGTGATTTGTAGAGCCGACGTACTCTCTCGAGGAGCGCCGCCGCATGAAGGAGCAGGACGAGCAGCTGGCCCTGGAGGTGCGCGCTGCCGTGGCAGTCCTGAGCAGCGCCGCCACTCTGCCCGCTCGGCCCCTTTTAGTGCCTTCACTGAGCCCCCGGTGGATCGGAAACCCCAGGCACGCCAGATTGGGGCGGAAGACAAGGTGTGGAAGGCAATCGAGGTCCCCGCGCAGCTGGGCCAGGCCAGCGAGGAGATCAAATGGATGCAGGACCAGGCCCGTGTGGAGGTCTTCCTTCGGCTGCCTCACAACTGTCTGCCCAAGCACGTGGTGGTGCAGCTATCCAAGAGCCACGTGGACGTGAGGATGGGCGGCAGAGCAGTCCTTTGCGGGGAGCTGTGCCAGGAGATCAAGGTCTCAGACAGCCACTGGTTCATAGGTGCGCCGCCAAGCCGCAGCCCGTGCTGAATTCCCACCCTAGCCCTCCACCATACACATTGCGTACGGGTGCTGGTGCGGTGATACGACCACTGCAAAGTTCTGCCCTGCCTGCCAGATATCAAATGTAGACGAAACTTTAGCAGCACTATAGCAAATGTTCTCATAGGGGGCATGCAAGCCCAGTCATCAGTCTATTAGGATGGCAGTTGAAATAGAATAGACAGCGAATATAAATAGAACATGTTGATAATTACGATTTGTTTGAAAGGGAACTGACGGATCCTTCTGAGCCGTCTTGCGAATCAAATTCGGATAGCATTAAGTGCATTGTTTGAGTTTATATTGCATGTTGAGTAGGGATTGGTTCACGTTTACTAATTACAACTTTCGGCCAGGTGTGTGAGTAACGTACTTTTACGCATCAGATACTCCTTACATGGTACAATTAACCGCATATTTAACGCCTATTCACTCGGTATGAGGATTGCCTAGCGGGTTTGTCAGGATATTGCAGACATGAAGGATCAAATAACTATTGCGTCCAAACAGTCTATTACGAAGGACCTTCGGCACTACGAAGAATTGAATAGAATGATACCAGAATAAAATAGAAGTAGAAAAAATGCTGGAAGGGCGGCAAAACGCGGCCAGGCACCGCCGTTTAAATTCCCGTCACCGAGTTATACCAAACATTCTTATCGGTGCGCCGGCGCCCTCACATCATACGTCATGTATGTGTGTGTGGAATGCGTCCTGTTGCCTTGCTCACCTCGTCGCCTCCCGGGCCGCATGAATCCCGTGGCTCAGTGCTGGCGGTATTCTTCGTTGTGCTTGACTCGCTCCGCCGCCGCACCGCAGTGGACGGCATCCTGCACTTCTCGCTGCTCAAGCTGGCCCGCCGCGGCAACTTCTACGGCCGGGGCAAGACCAACGCCGACACGTTCTGGCGGTCGGTTCTGCGCGGAGCGCCAGACGCGCTCGCGATCCCGTACCCGCCGAGCGAGTACTACCACTCTGTGTGGGAGCCGGCGGAGGGCGCGGAGCCGCCGCAGCCACCGGCCCGCATCAAGGCATCCTGAGCGTATGGGTCACACTGGATCATGACCAGCCGAGATCTGCCAGGTGCCAGTGCCATCCGGCTGGCTTTGCCAGCGCCAGCGGAGTTTCCCTGCCTCTCTGTAATGCGCCTAGACATGTTCGGTGGTATGCAGGCAGGTCCGATATTTACACTTGTCACCTGTCCCGGGGCTCTGTCCCGGGGCTCTAGCTGCCCACCAGCGCTCCTTTAACACACATGCATTTGGACCAACACCCGTATGGCCCAATAAGCCCGGCCCAAGACTGCGAGTTGATGGCCAGACAGGGAGGAAACATGGCGGAGTGAAGCTGCGGCTACTCCAGCTGGGTCCTGTTTCTCCGCGCCTTGTTGCGGGACTTGCGGGTCGCAATCTGCTTGATGGCGGACAGGTTGCGCGTGACCTTTGTCGTGAGCACAGCCCCGCCGCCGTGCATCAGGGACCTGCGCACAGGCGCACGATCAGCGGCTGCGTTGCTGTTACAAACGTGTGTCGGTTGTCGACTTGTCGTTGATACCTTCAGTAAACATATGCATGCATGGAAGGATTACAGGCTGGATAATGAAAAATGTTTGAAGCGCCGAAGGATCAGAGGGGAGAGGGGGGGGGGGGGGGGGGGGGGTCGACAGGCTGCGTCGCCGCACCATATGCGCATCTGCTTGACGCGCTCAGCGTTGCTGTCAATGTTCTCCAGCTCCGCTACCGTGGCGCGCAGCTCCCCAGAGTCGTCGTCCGAGTCGTACGAACCCATGTCCCTGCCGCGTAGAACATGGGCAGTCAGGCGTCAGCCGAAAATGGCGAGGGACATCAGGACACTCTCCGCCGAGGACACAATAGCGCCACGCCTTAAGAGGGTTCCGTCCGACAGTGTCGTTAGGAATGTGAGGGCTGTGTACTCACTCGGGGCGCCTGAACATGTCTGGTGGCGAGTTGTCCGGTTGAGCGGCGGCGGCGCATGACAGCCGCGCTCTGCTCGCCTGCAGATTTGCCGCTGGCCTGGCCTGGTGGTGGTGGGTTTGGGGGGGGGACCACAGCGGTGCGTGGGGCGTGTCAGTACTGGCCAGCTGTGCGCCTAGCGTTAGCATTTCACCGTGTATCTCACACAGCTACGGAGCAGACCATACAGGTATCTGCCCGCAGTATGAGCATCGCATCAGTCGTCTGGAACGAGAAGTTACGAAGAAACAATTAACCAACTCTGTGGCGTGTGCTGTTGTGAGCTGCAGCAGGCCAGGGTTAACGTGGTCCAAGTCGCTGCCACACGCGAAAGCAGTTGGCTGGTATATTGCCGCGACGGATGTGGGCGGGAGCGACTAGATAACGGGCCTCCGTTGCAGGGGGTTGGGTCTATTTAGAGGATACTATAAAGGCCATACGGCAGTGCATGCCCGAAGCTGCGGCATCGTCGTCTCCGACTCGGGCAGATTTCTCGCCGGGCCAATAATAATAGCTCCACGCGCGTGGCCTTATTATCGTCAGATCGGGCGAACGGCGCCACGCGACGAAACGGAAGACCGCTTGCCCGCCCCGAACACAGCCGCGCGTAGTTATGGAGCCAGCTGGGATTTGGATAAGCTGTCGGCGCCCAAGTGCGAGCAGGGTAGTTCGGGCTCCCCCCAGCTCATGGACGGTATCACGGTAGCGCGTGGGTAGCGCGCACAAGGCGCACAAGGGAACCAGTGGGACGAACATAAACATAAACATAACGTAAAATGTTCACGGATCGTCCGCGTCAGCATCAGGCGACTGGGCCCCGCACGCCCCTCACCAAGGCTGGGCGCAGAGGAGTCCTGCCAGGAAGCGCAGGAAGCCGAGTCCACTTGCATGTGCGCGTATGTAGGGAGACTGCTGTGAGGCACGCCATCTCGCGTTGCAAGTGTAATCCGATGGGTCTCGGAGATATGCAGCTGTACTCTTTGGGGGTGGGTGCCGGTGGCTCTAGAATTTCACGAGAGGTTTGGTTGCGAATATACAAAATATATATAGTCGCTAAAATGCCCTCGTCATCTGTTTCGTCGCGTTGGCTGCGCAACGACTACCTGTACAGCAATCGCCCCGTTCCGGGCGCGCAGTGTGCGCCGGGGGGCGGGGGGGGGGTTGGGGGGGGGCGGGGGGCGGGCGGGGGGGGAGGGGGTCTTTCGCTCGATCAATCTTCTCCTGCGCGCGTGGCGGCTGGCGCGCGCAGCAACTGCAGGATACGCGAGGCCGCGCGAAGATATTAATAAAGTTCCGGTACGAGAACTGTCCAAAGTACTACATACTTTACACGCACGTACCATCGTACCATCGTGTCTCGTCCACCAGCTGCAACTGGCAGCAGGGAAAACGGAGTCAGGGGGGGCGCTGCGTGGAACGCAGCGAAAACTGGAAGATGGCAGGCTCAGCTGTTCTGGCTGCTTTTATGTCTACTCGTGCTGCACCCAACAAGGGCGCAACAACAGTTACTAGTTCCCGTACCACTGCGCAGCACTTGCTTGTAGCTGAAAAGCGGTTAGGTCAAGGATGGAAACCCCATAAACTAGTTTAGATCATTTCAAAGTTGAGTCTGGTTTTGCCAGTCTTGAGCGAACGGAGAGAGCGGTGGATTGACGGAGAAGGGGTAGCGCCAAGTCATGAAGGAGGCACTGGGAAGGCCACCGCTGCGGAGTCCTGTTGGACTTGGAAGTGGCGGAGAGGGGCGATGTGTCCAAAGAAGAACCACGCGCCAGGAGAAGGAAGAACGTTGGGGTCGATGTAGTCCAGAACGACATCAGAGTTAGTGGCCCAACCGCCCTGGTAGCGGATGTGGGACAGTGGCGCTCCAATGGCGTTTGCTGCAGAGGCTGCGCCCTTACTTGCGTAGACTGTGTGAAGTCCAGGAAGTGCCAGCAGGGGGGGCAGCGTTGACTAGGTTGACTGCTGTAGACAACCAGTCTGACATCGTAGTAGCAGTCCAAGGTTTCGACTGCTCAGCCACATTGACAGCCCAGAAGTTGGAGGTAGCCAAGCCAACAGTAACCAGGGGGACAGACTGGACGTTGTCGATGAAGTAGCGCAAGAGACGTGCCACTCGAGGGTGCTCGGACACTGGAAGGAGAAGTACGCGCAGGTCGTCAGGTCCCCGCCGGCCGGCGCGACCCTTCTCGCGGTAGATCTGCAGGGTGATGTTGTAGGTGTCGACATGCACATCTTGCACTCGACAGGAGACGCCAGTAAGGCCCCTGGCAAAGAACAGGAAGTTGACAACCGAGGCCAAGAGGGCTCGGTAGTCGAGGTGGGACTCTGGGTAAGGAGCAGACACAATTAGCTCGGCCTTTGAGACGAAGCGGTAAGCTACATCCGCAGGCAGAGGGACACGCAAAGGGGCAGCGTCCAGTCGACGCTGACGTAACATTAACCCACGTCTTGCCGAAGTGAGGTGTAGGCTGTACTTGGCGATCGGGACGAGGTTGTGCAGCTCGAAGAAGGTGTTGATGGCAGACAGATAGGGCTGCAGCGACTTAGCTGCGATATGCCCTCGCTCCCCGATCCAGGCAACGTACCGAACAACAGTAGCAGTAGTCGCCTCTAGCGGGCTGATGTTCTCGGAGTCGTGGCAGAACTCAGCGAACTGAGCCAACCTGCCGGCGTAGCTCTTGAGGGTCTGAGCGCTGAGGGAGCTGGAGAGCAGGTCGAGCGTCCGCTGGCCTAGCTCGTCCGAGCCGAACGCGTCCTGTAGTCGGGATCGCAGTGACGCAGCCCACGGAGCGATAGCTGCGGGCTCGTCGATTACGTAAGTGCGTCGTTTTACTGACAGAGTGCCACCGGGACGGCTACTGTTCGCAAAGTACTCGGCAGCAGCGGTTAGGTTCCCGGCGGTTGGCCGGTAGTTGCTGGACGGGTTTGCAGTAGCTCCAGTACGGGTTTGCGGGGCTAGGTTCAGGTAGGAGGGCCGCCCCGCGCGCCCTTCGCGCTCATAGCGCCTGTCCCGTGCGTAACGTACACGCGCGAAACTTGGTCGTTGCGAACCGGTTGTAACTCGTAGTGTAACAACCGACGAACGCAGAGATGGGGTTGTAAGAAAGGCGGATGGTTGAGCCGCCATGTGCAGGTGTGCAGATGGTTGAGCCGCACTCGGCTGTAGCTGTAAGAAGCGCCGCACCGAGGAAGGTCTAAATGAAGTCTGTAAGGTGGGGGGGTCAGGTCCTGACACAGGGCACTCATCCCGTCGTTGAGTTGCAAGGGTGCGCCTTGCGGCGGTCACCGAAAGGTGGCCTCGCAAGGCTCCTGCAGCTCCGACGAACGGCGCCCCACACCGTCACTCGTGCTCACCTTCGCGGCCACGTCCACGTCCCCCGCCACGTCCTCGCCCACGCCCGCGACCTGCAGCTGCAGCCGCCACTCGAGAAGTAGCGGTCGCCTTGGCGCTGCTGGCAACGGTCGCCTCGAAAACACGACGCTCGTAGTCCCGCATGAGGTCCCCAAAGATCGCGGAACCCAGGTGCTCCGAAGCAGGCTGAAAATGCTGAGCTCGCAGCACATCCAGAACACCTTGGTCACCGTGCACACGCTTGATCTCATTGAGCTTCCGTAGGAAGGCCAAACGAAATCGAAACGCCTTGTCGATGGCCTCGGCGTGGTTCCGGGCTCTCGCGAGGTAGGGGGTGAAGTCATGGTTGCTGGAAGGGACGTAGGGCAGTAGCTCGTCGAGCGCCACGAAAAGGGCGGCCATGTGGGCCCCGAAACACGACATCCACAAGTACTCCTCCTGGGCCGGCAGACGCCGGTCATCCTGCTTGAGGTACTCGTTCGTTAGGTCGGTGCTCAAAGGGAAAAGTCCAGGCACTCGGCTGACCGGTCGAACGGCCTCGTAACCAGACTCTGCTCTCTGCAGTAGCTCTGGCACCGCGAGGTAATCATCCTCGGCACTCACGGATTTTGCTCCGACACGGCCGCTCTGGGCTAGCTCTAGCAAGTCGGGGCGCTCTGCGGCTCCCCCGCTGCCTGTCGGCTGTCTCGCGAAGCGCTGCCCTGAGCCGGAGCCATGTGCCCCTTCTCCATCAACAACGCGATCACGAGCCGTCAATTGTGCCACAGCTGTAGCCAACTCTCGCAGTAATGAAGACTGGGCCCTCATATCTGCGTTCAGCGACTGCAGCGTCGGCTCAGCGACGGGTTCTTCTCCATCTGACATAGTAACGCACGGACGTACGGACGAGAATATCACACTCGGGTGGCGAGCCGGGTGTGGTCTTGAACAACCTGGGGTGACCTTGCTCGCAACGGGTTACGAGACAGTTTTTACATCGCTGCGTGGAACGCAGCGAAAACTGGAAGATGGCAGGCTCAGCTGTTCTGGCTGCTTTTATGTCTACTCGTGCTGCACCCAACAAGGGCGCAACAACAGTTACTAGTTCCCGTACCACTGCGCAGCACTTGTAGCTGAAAAGCGGTTAGGTCAAGGATGGAAACCCCATAAACTAGTTTAGATCATATCGCGTGCCCTGGGGGTGGGGCGCACCGCGCGTCGCCGAGCGCGTGCGGAGCAGCTCACTGCTTGCTGCTATCAGTACCTCTCGTACCTGGCAGTCTGGCCGGCCGGGGAGCAGCGCCTATCATCCGACAGTCAGGTCTCTCCCAACGCCGCAGCGGCAGGCCAGGACTTGCAGAGGCGAGCGAGCCAGATTCGGGAAAGCGCCGAGCGGGTTTCGGCGCGTTTCAAGATTCTAGAGGTGCCTGAGCAGACAAAGCCACGACGACGTTGCGGCCGGCGTGCGGATTCTACATCCGTAACTACTACTGTCGGGCTTCCGCCAGTCAGGCGGGGCCCTTTCTTCGCGCTCGCGGCTCGGACCTTTGCCACCTGCTGCGTGCTGGGAGCCCACTCCGCATATTAAGTGGCTAGCGTCACTGGCAGGCTTGAGCTTTCTTGCCCAGGCGGATTCCTCTGACGCGAGATCGGGCGGCAGCGGCGGCTACTGAAGTACTCGGGTACGGCGGAAAGCGGGCGGAGCACTACACAGCTCCCCCCTGGGCGCCTTCTACACTACCAAGCCCGGCATCACTGCGGTCCAAGCAGCAGGCGCAGACAGCTCCTCACTTTGCGCACCCGGAGCAGCTCCAGCAGGAAGCCGCTGTCTCGCGCGGCGCACGTGTGACACAAGGCTGCCCAGCCAAAGTACTGGCAGGCAGTGGTGACAAAAAGAAAGGTTGATAAATAAGATAAAAAAGAAACACAGCAAGATCTTCGCCGACTGCTTCACGACACACTAGATCAGGTAAGCCGGAAGATCTGCGCGCGTTCTCGGTCGGGTATCGGGGGGTTACGGTCTATCCTCAGGGCGGTGGGGGGTGAGCAGCCAAGGGCGTAGGGTAGGCCAGGCAGGGCGCAGTAGAGGCGTTCAGGCGCCAGAGCCCACGCACAGCTCAGCCTCCCAGGCACACACCGGCATGCACCGCCCGCTCTCCCGCACACAGCGGCAGCCTAGGGTTAGAATCTGGCGCAGCGCACCGTGTGGAGGTCGGTCAGCCGCTCGGATCAGGCAACGGCCAGCAACCTAGCACGAATCAAAAAACCAAAAAACAACTGCCTCGGGGTGCGCCATGCCTCCGTTGGCGTCCTCCGCGGCCCTCCAGCGGCCCTCTCTGCCCTGGGAAGACCCAGGAGCGCCGGCGACGCGTGCGCCGCCTGGCCGGAGTGCCGTCTCCAAGCGTCCGCTTGGCCTCGCTTCAGAAGCACTGCGTTTGGGGGTTTCGGCGCTATCGCCTGCTCAAGCAGCTCCCGCGGAGCTTCGGACTTCAGACTGACGCACACACGCTGGGCTGCGGCGCGGGACCTGCTTGCGGCCGGAGATTGTTGAGCGAAGCCGTGGCTGAACCGTGTCGCAGAGAGGGTGTTTGGGGAGCGGCGGCAGCATCGCCGGAGGATCGGTGAGCCGCTCGGCCAATCCACCTCTACCTGGCCAGCCACACACGCTGCATTCACCCTCTGTTGCTTTATGTTGCTGCGTGGGCGGCCACATTAGCCCGTGTCCCAGCAGACCACATGCCGGGAAAAACAAATGCCATAAAAACATGGTTACGCGGAACTCTATCAGAATACGCCGCGACTTTAGCACAGAATCTCCAAGCCGGCGGCGTGTAGCGGTTCACCACTGTGGTGGCCCGCAAACCCAATGAAATGTCACTGCATGAGATCAAGCTGTAGGCACGGCGTTGAGGGCACTGAGGTGAGCACATCCCGCTCTGCCTAGCGGGTTCCGGGCAGGCGCGAGGCGAGCCGGTGCAGGGGGCTGCGAGCGGGCGGGGCCGGAAGACGCTCGTCAGCACAAGCCGCGATGGCCACACGCGACTGCCACTTTTTCCTCAAGGGAAGCTGCGCCAAGGGGGAATCCTGCGTGTTTAAACACGATGAGGTGGGCGCGCCCCTCTCCCGGCCCATGACGCGCATGCCCCCCTCCCCCCCCCCCCCCCCCCCCCCCCCCCCCCCCAAAGACTGACACGTCTTCGCTTTGGTCCACTGCTAACGGCTCCTCGCTGCGCAGGCGAAGAAGGCGCAGATGTCGGACCGATTTGCGGGCGCGTGCATCTACTTCCAGCAGGGCTACTGCGCGCGCGGGGCGCACTGCATGTTCCGCCACGAGGCGCCGGCCAAGGTGCGCCGCCCCACGCTCGCCCTCCGCCTCGGCCGCTGCCGCCGCCCCCGCCCCCACCTGCAAACAGTCCTTCTGCACAACATACCATATATCATTTAATGGGTGTCGAAGACATGTCTGCACGCTCTGCACTATATGGTAGTCCAGTGGTTCCTTCGGATGCGATCGCATAACATGACAACAAAGCACTGGCTTTGCGCTGTAGGCGTGGCTGTCATGACAATGAATTACAACACCGTTCTCTGTGCGCGGCTGCCTGCATCTCTCTGTCTCTCTGTCTCTCTCTCTCTCTGTCTCTCTCTCTCTCTCTCTCTCTCTCTCTCTCTCTCCCTCTCCCTCTCTCTCTCTCTCTCTCTCTCTCTCTCTCTCTCTCCTCTTTTATTCCTCTTGTTCAGCTCACTGCCAGTTGTTGAAATTGGCGGCCGATTATTCTCTTTATTGGAGAAAAGAGTATTCTCCAATTTTCTCTTTTATCTTCTATGTTGGTCGCAATCCATCTGTCAGATACAATTTTCGCCGTGTCTCATGGACACATGTTTCGCGCCGCCGAGTCTGATATTCTCTGCTATATTTGCGGCGTGTTATGAAACATTTCCAGATTTATACTTATGTGTAGTTCATACAGTCTTCCCTACTGGTCACGAGGGGTCAGAAACATCAAGATATCGCAAACCCAAATAAGCCCGGGTGCTGTTTTCTGTTGCTTGGTATTCTTTGCTGTGTCATAAGTTTCTTCCTTTTGTGATGCTCTAGTCGTTGGTTTCCTGGAGCATGAGCAACAGAACCACATACCATGGATATGGGGGAGCTCAGGTGTGGTGCTGATCCTGGGCACGTGACCCCCCCCCCCCCCCCCCTTCCCCCCTCCCCGCCCTCTCTCCCCCAGGGTGAGGGCCTGAGCGGCGCCTCGGAGGACGAGGGGCGGCTGGTGAGCGACGGCGACGGCGACGGCGACAGCGCCGCGTCGCCGGGCAAGGCAGGCGCAGCTGGGGAGGGCGGCGCCGGCCTGAGCGAGCTCGAGCGTATGCGGGCGCTGATACGGGAGAAGATGTCCGGCCCGCTGCGCGTCCCGGGCTCGGGCCCCAACGGCTCCCCGGCGCGGCCCATGTACCGCGCGCCGCCGGCGCCGCAGTTCTCCACGCCGATCGTGGTGCAGGCGCCGCCGCCGCCGCCCAAGCGCAAGGCGCCGGAGGGGGGCGCTGCTGCCAAGGGGACGGCGGCGGCGGCGGCGGCGGCGGCGCCTGCGGGGGAAGCGGCGCCCGACGCGGCGGCCCCCAAGCAGCCCAAGCTGTTTGGGCGCGCGGCGGCGGAGCGCGCCAAGAAGATGGGACTGCTGCCGGAGAAGCGGCGGGAGGAGGGCGGCGCCGAGGGCGCCGGCGGTGGCGGCGGCAGCGGCGGCGGCGAGGAGAGCGGCGGCAAGAAGCGCGCGCGTGCGCCCATCGTCTTTGGCGCGGCCAAGGCTTCGGCGGAGGAGGACAAGCCGTTGGCCACGGCGACACCGGCGGCGTCGTTGGCGTCAGCGGCGCCGGTCAAGGCGGCGGCGCAGCCCAAGCCGGCGCAGCCCAAGCCCGAGGCCGAGAAGCGTGTGAAGGTGAGCCGCCCAACAGATGCCCCCCCCCCCCCCCCCCCCCTTTTCTCGCCCCCTTTCCTGTCACTGGTCGACCTGGGCGCTGGTCATCGGTGAGTGTGTGTGGTGTCCTCAGATGCGGTGACTGTTGAACAAGGAAAGTGGGCGTCAAACACCCGCACTTCTGAAGGGCATCATACATGATTATGCAAGTATGCCATGTAAACCTCGGTATGTTTGGGGATGCACCGTAGTCGCGCTTTGGGGTTGCTACACATTATTCTCCTTAGGCTAATGTCGTGCATGTGGGGGTGGCCTCCTGCAAACCTGCGGCATGTTCAGTGAGCTTTGCTCTGACCGCGCGATTGGCAACATTCTTGGGGCCCTCGGGGAAAGCGGAAAACTGCATTCCCCTGGGAATCTATCAAAAGTTCGCGACGAACGCCGCCGCGGGTCTCGCACTCGATGCTACCAAACAATTTATCATTTTCTCGACCCGCGAACCCAAATGAATGCTGCGGCAGGCGTGGTCGCACATCCCCCCCCCCCCCCCCCCCCCGCCCCTTCTTCCGCGCCCGGCAAGGAGAGGCGGCCACCCACTGACGTCACCGGACCGACTGGCCCGCTTGGTGTGCTTCCCCTTTGGCAGGCGCCAATCCCGCCGCCAACAGCCTCGGAGGGCAAGAAGCCCGCGCCCATCGTGTTCAACCCAGCAGCCGCCAAGGTGGCGGCCAAACCCGCAGCCGTGCCAGGGGCCAAGCCAGCAAGCCAAGCGGCAACACCGACCAAGCCGGCGGCTGCGGCAACGCCGACCAAGCCGGCGGCTGCGGCCGCCCCGGCTGCCGCCCCCAGGGCCGCGCCTGCTGCCAAGCCAGCGCCGGTGGCTGCGAAGGTGGGCGCTGCAGACCCCCGCCGTGCTCCACGCCTGTGCCTCGACAGCCTTTCCTGGCCCCATTCAACACCCTTACTTTGATGTATAAGCATGGTTACGGGCACACAGACACACACTGACATACACACATGCGCGCGCGTGTTGATGCTATGTGTGTATGTCTCGAGTGCTTTGGGGGGGGGGGGGGGGGGGGGGGGGGTGTTCAAGTGACTGACCGAGCTGCCCTGTGGACGTGCAGCCGGACCCGCTCCAGGCCGCGAAGGTCGCCACCCCCCAGGCTGCCACCCCCAAGACTGGGACCCCCAAGGCCACCATTCCGGGCGAGGGTCAAGCGCAGATGCTCTTCAACAAGTCCATGGAGGTCAGCATCCCCCCCCCCCTTCACCCCCCACAGACTGTTGTTGCTTCCCAGGCATTGCCTGACGCCGCTCGCCCCCTGCGCAGTTCGACTTCGACGAGGAGGGCGCCGACGGGGACACGGCCGCCGCGGGCGAGTTTGCGGGGCTGGACGAGCCGGCGGACGACGACGACTACGAGCTTGTGGACGAGGAGCTGGATGACCTGGATGCGGCGTTCGACTGATGCGCACCGCCCCACAGCCGGGCGGGCACCGTAGCGGCGGTCCAGGACGCCTTGGTCGTGGACCACGCGGACAGCTTCCTCGCCCCAGTTGCAGCCTAGAGGGGGGTGTTGGCGGCGGGTGGTTGAACACCCCCCAAAACCTCACCAACCCGCCGGCGCCACAGCGTTGTTGCCGCCGTGTGATCGAGGTCGCGGGGGCCGTACATCCGCCGCCGGGCCACCCGGGCACAGCGTGGTACACGGATGTTTACACGCGCAACGGTGCCCGGCGTATCAAAATCGATGTCAAAATCAAAGAAAGCGCTCTCCCGTTTACCTCCGTTTATGTGTGAGCGCTCGTCCCACGAACGGCTCCCAACAAAACAGGGCCTATCAGCCGCGGCATCGCCCGCCCCCAGAGGCTGAGGGACTGTGTCAAGTGGGCCGCCTCGTCGTCCCAATGGGTCGGCGAGGATGGCGGCGGGCGGGGTCAGCAGGCGCCCAGGCAGGCGTCTCCGGCGGGCACCGCGGCGGCGCTGCTCAGGCGGTCCAGGGAGTCGACGATGGCGCGCCGGAACGCCGGGGTGTGCAGCATGAAGGACACGACGTGGCCGCCCTTCACCTGCGCGGACCACGGTGTGTCATTAGCCGCATTTGCCGGGCACCACACCTCCGTCCCTGCGCCGTATCAGGCTGGTCGGCCTGTACACCTTCCTGCCCCGGTAGCATAACAAGGATCAGTTCGGTGATGGCATCAGTCATAGCTCTCTATGACGATGACTTGAGCCTCGACGTTTCTTCGATGGCACAGTAAGGCAGCAGCATGCGGAATTAAAAGAGCGGTCATTCATCTCAGCAAGCGCATTACCAGTAACATATCAATAACATTCAAATCGAACCATTGGATATTCTTAATGTTCCTCACTCAAATGGGGGGTATTGTACGCGAAATGGTCGGACTTTGTGACTTAGGATGCTGCAATTTCCTCAACATTGAGGCCTTCCTGGGTCTCTAAAGTTACCGTGTCGCGTCTGTTAGGCAGCCAGTGCCAATAGTGAGCCAGCTGGCCACCGGAAGGGGGGGGGGGGGGGGGAGCTCACCCATCTGACCTCCGAGCCTGGCCAGTGCCGTTGCACCTCCAGAACCTGCGCCGGACACAAGGAACACAAATAATGTACATGTGCGTTCATGTATACATATATATATACATACATACATATGTATAAATATATATATAAATAAATATTATATATAAATAAATAAATAAATAATATATATATATATATATATATATATATATATATATATATATATATATATATATATATATATATATGGAGAGAGAGAGGGAGAGAGAAACTTGCATAAATATGTAGGTGGTTGAGGATTCTCTCTATCTGTAGTGATGCATACATATTCTTCCTAGTACAACAATAATAAAACAAGGAGTCGCTAATCATCATCCATAAAATTCTCGCTGCCGGGAGAAGCCTCCCCCCCTCCCCTCCCCCCCCCCCCCCCCCCCCCCCCCCCCGGCCAAACGGAAGGAGGGCGTCGCGATTATCTCGGAGAGCGTTGAAATACAGAGAATGGGGCGTACCGACTTCGTCGAGACGTACGCGTCGGCGGTGGCGGCGACAATAATGGCGGCGTCGCAGCGGCGGGGGCGAGGGTAGCGCGTGACGTCCGTGTACGTCTCCAGCACGGTGGCGAGGCGCGCCGCGCCCACGGGGTCTACGCTCCGCGGCAGGCTCGTGACGTCCAGCTGGTGCCCGAGCTGGCTCGCCACAGCCCGGATGTAGTCGCAGTCGATGTCGTGCTCCGAGAGCGGCCCGAAGGCCGTCGCGCGGTTGAGCGCGCCCTCGCAGAAGGCGACGGCCGCGCTGCGCGGCGCGAGGTGCGGCGTCACCGACACCTCGTACGGGCTCAGGCCACCGATCATCGAGGCGTGAACGCCGCCCATGGAGAGCCCCGTGACACCTACCGGTATCGAGCAGGCAGCACCACACGGCCAGTCAACCAGTGCTTGCATATGGGCGAATGAATGCGGCCGCATACCACAGAGCGAGAGAGCGGACAAGCACATTATTACATGAATAATGCAACAATATAGCTCCACTACCCACCCCAACCACGTGTAGCAACCAAGTTACGCTGACATACAGATGGTATATTTAATACTCGACGTATGCGCCAACTTGAGTGAGAGACTGCGGGATGAATCGTCTTGAATGTGGGCCCCATGAAGATAGAGCCCCCATGGTTAGCACAGGTATATAGCCGTTTTCGTCGTTAAAATCCCGCATGCGAGTCATCAACATGCCTGCCGTAAAGACACGTGGGTTTCCGCATAGTTACTGATTGGACCCCTTGAGCCGGAGAAGAGAACTAATGATTTAGTTGTAAAAATACAACATTTTATTAGTTCGAAATGAATGAGAATACTTTTTTCAAATGAACCACGGAAAATTTGACGCGATGTCGGGAGACAGTTCGCCGTTTTTTTCACCCGTGGACAGCCCAAGTTTAATGAAATTAGCACGGTTTCCTGACCACAGTTGCATGCATAGCACGGGCAGCCGGTTTCGATGGGTTCGAATGGAGGCACGGGACGAAAGAGAGGAAAGGGGGGTGGGCACCCAGCTTGCCATAGCCTTGCCGCCGTGCCCAGTGGAGCAGGCTCAGCCCCTCCATGATGGTGGTGCGCCCTAGCGCCAGCAGGTCCGCCACGTAGTGCAGGCGCGACCCCTGCTGCCCCGGCGGCCGCCGCGCGCCGTAGTAGGGGCTCTCTAGCGCGATGGTGGCGATGTTCTGCGCGCCGGCCCACGGGGCATACGAGCGGCAGTGCCTTAGCCTGCCTCGGGAGGTCGCGCCGCAACGTGAGGGCACATGGTGAAAGAGCAAGGCGCAGCCACGATGCGTTTTATCCGACATCCGGGTGTGGCAACAAGTAGCCCCCCCGGCATCCGACCCCCCCCCCCCCCCCCTGGCATCCAAGCCCAGTGGAACATGCCATGGAGGAGCCATGATTGGCAAGTGTCCTCTCCTGTCATCCTACAAACACATATGTAGCCGCCGCCAGCGTAGCCAAGCCCCGCACCTGCTGGACCAGCGGCAGCCCGATGTTGAGGCGGCGGCGGAAGTTGTGGTCGCCGGTGCCCGCAAGGTGCAGCACAAAGGCGGTGTCCGACCCCGCGTTGGTGGGCTGCACCAGTTGCACGCGTGCGACGTGGCTCTCTATGGGCAGCGCCGCCATCATGCGCTCCTCATACGGCGTCTCGAAGATGCCCTGCCGGATGCCCCCCAGCCCAATTAGCACTTTGGTAGGATGCATCGCCCATTCAGGACTGCATGAATCGGAGGGGACATTCTGGTGCATGCAGTCCTCTTGGGAACGGGTCGGCAAGCGAGGAGCAGGAGAGGCATCAAGGGCGGCGCACCTCCAGACGCTCGTACGGCACCTCATTCAGCACCCCTTCCCCAATCTTCGTCCATCGGATCTGCGGGGCAGCAGGCAAGGTCTCAGCGGGCAGGACGTGCCCCATTGCCCCACTCTGTGACGGGGCGGGGGGAGGAGGGGTCCGTAGGACGTTCACGCAGCGGCCATTCGATTATGATTAGATGTTCTATGAGCAACACAGAAGCAAAATTTTCATATGACGATGATTGAAGACCAAAAAGCCAACAAACTGATGAAGAACCCCAGGGTGGAAAAGGTGCCCGAATGCGCTGCACATTCGGATAAGGTACAAAAAACGTGTTGCCGGCGTCCTCTACCCAGGGCCCACCCTGCATCATCGCAGCCATGCGCGGTGTAAGATTAGCTACCATATTTGATGACCCGAACGGGCTCTTAGTCGCTACCCCTGTGTGACAGCGACTCAGCGAGTGGCGTCGCGCACTATGGTTTTGTGATATTTTGAATTTGTCCACACGCTGAGTGTGGAGTTTTGTACTGCGACCCGCAGCCCGTTGTCGCTGCTTTCCCGGCAAAATTGGATGGGCTCGTGACCTGCAAGTCCGGCGGCTCCTGGCGGAAGCACTTCTCATCGGTCTCCCAGTTCACCGCGCGCAGGTTTCCCCAGCCCTTTGGGAAGAAGGGGTCCAGCGGGCCGAGGCCGTGGACGCAGGTGCTCCAGGCGTGGTCGATCGCCCGGGCGGCGCGCTCCGCCACGGGCTCCAGAAAGCCCAACGGCCCCGCCGCCACCGCAAGTGGCAGCGACTTTAGGAGGGGTCCTAGAGCCGGCATGGGCGACGGGGATAGGGCCTCGGCGCAAGCTACTTGTGCTGTGGACAAGAGAAGACGAGCGGCGCATTGGAGGCTCGGCAGTCGTGAACCTGGCGCCGCGAGCGCGAGAGCACCACATAGTATGTTTATACACACATGAGTAGCAGACAGTGTAAATATACTAGTCGCTACCGAGATATGGCTACAACTACACAAGCAGCAGGTATTAGTCGCTTTGTGGTAATACATATTATGTACGTGGCGGATTACATACAGATCGTATGCATACTACAGCTCGCATGAAGTAAGGATTACTCTCGTACGCGCCGCGCCCTGTCGGGCCGTCGATGAGATGAGCAGTATATATCTCATGCCATCATGCCCATAATACACCGAGCACCAGTACTGGTACGATCCTGTACGATACGATACGCACGACGATACCTACACAGTATACGGCACAGGCCTGTACTGGTACCGTGTACTTCACAAGGAACGTCTGCTTTTGCCGAGGATGATTGCCAGGTCTGGTTATAGGTTGTGATAATCAGGACTTTGCATATGCAAACAAGCTCACAGAGGGGGGTCGGGCGGGCTGTGGTGCGCTCTATGGAGCGTGCCACATCTAAGGAGAGGGGACCGCTCGGCCGCCGTAAAGGCAGGTGGTGGTCCTGGCCGCCCCCCGTAAACTTGCGTGAGGATACGTGCGCTATGCGGGCACCGTGCCGGGGCTGTCCCGTACGGCAGGAGAAGCCCCGCCATAAAATAGCCAGTTTAGAACACTTTATCGCACCACGAACGTCTGGTTTGCCGACGAGAAAATCCTGGGAGCAACATGCCACAAAGGTCGCGGGTGGGACGAATGTGGAAGACGACGACAAGCAAGCGGAGGGGCGCGCCAACGGGAAGGCGCGGTCGAAAGTAGTACGGCAAGGAATGAAGAGGTCGGTCGTGGCGCGGCTTCCATAAGCGCATGTCGGAGCACATCTCCGAGAGGAGCGGATGCCAAGCTTTGTCAGGCCAGTAGGGGACGATGCCGATGGCAGCGGCATCACAAGACTCCAGTTTTTTTACAAGATTGCCGATAAGGTTCCAGGGGGGGGGGGGGGTCATCAGTTACGTTCGCATCGGCATCAATGTAGTGTTGGAGAGGTGCATGGCGTCGACCGACGGCCTCGAATCGCGGGTCACGCCAGCGGCCGTTGTAGCGGCGCAGCGGGAAGGTTCCAGACGTCCCGAAGCGGTCGATGGTGCAGGCGCCCCACCTATTAGTGAGCGATGCGAATCGACGCAGGTGGAATTGCGAGTCGTCGCAGTCAGTTTCGCGACCTAGGCGGTCAACCGAGCACCATATATTCGCCGCGTAACGGATGTAGCGCACGGACAGGGTATATAATACCATGCGCGCCCACGCGGTACCATGTATTACGCAGCTTAACCATGAGGCGCGGGGAGCGAGAGGTGAGGTCGGTGGGGAAGCCGACAACCGGGTGGTTGTCCTCGTAGTGCAGCAAACGGATGTGGCGGTATGTATAGTTGCCAAGCATGGGGACCAGGAAGGACTCTGTCGGTAGCCGAACCGGACGGCTTTGAGCTCTTTTAGTGTAATGTGCGCATAGCACATCACTTTCCGCGGTAACCCGTACCGTATTGCAAAAAACCTCCAAAACAAATATCATGATATCCAATTTGACCCACTGGTACACATACATTGCCCTTGCAGTAGCAATAAAAAATGAAGACGCCCACGTCGCGCGGCCCATCGTCCATGCTCAATCCCCTACCCCGCGCCCACAACTTTCAACTTCCGAAACTAAAAACACCCGTGCCCCCAACAAGACCTCAACACGCTGCGATGGTAAGTGGGTAGCGACCGGCGCGGGAGCACATGCGGTTTGGTGCGGGATCTATGGGGAGCCCGCAGCAGCCATTCTGCGTGCCAACCCACCCACCCAACTTCTCATGGATGCCGCTGGCTCGGTCGGACGAGTTAGGGAACATCGTAGAGTGTCAGGACCCTCGAATTGGAGTAAGCTAAGTTTCTGTCCAGGCATATTTTGCCCCAGTGGCGTATGTCGTCAGCAAAACGCGATTCTGCTATGGTGGGTGGTCTGAGAGTCAAAACCGATAGGCGCGACCGCCACGGCGCCACCTACATCTCGGCCGCAGTCCCGGGACACCCACGGACTCCCAGCATCCGGCCACGACCGCCTCGGAGCCTCGAGGAGGGGTAGGGACGGGCCTACTGAAAGGGCGGCAGTAGCAATAGCTACGTGGGCTAGCCAGCAACAACTCGGAAGAGAGAGGGGACCTAGTGAACTACCTCGATGGCGCGGCGGGGCGATGGGGCACCCGCGCCAATACAGCGTTGCCCCATCGCGGACCGCGGTCCGGCCGATCCGCGATGAGGCAGCAGCGTGAAAGTGAGCCATGTGCACAACACTTGTGTGTTGGAGGGGTGGGGGTGTGGGCGGGTGGAGGCTAGATGAGCCGTTGCTAGTGCGTTTCATTAGGTGAAGTCGGGTGCATCCGACATGCAATTTATTTGCCACGCGAATGGGGGAGGGGGTGGGAGAGCGGACGCCAACCTGCCGGCCGGTTGCTCCTATATATAGACCTACACACTGTCGCACCGGCGTCGCGTGGACGGCGGGTGAGCTGTGGCATGCTATCTGAGCCCATACATGCTTATCATCATGTGATGCGGTATTGCGCGGGGCTGTTGCTACCTTGTACTTTGCTTGTAGACTAGCTAGCGCGTCGCGCGCGGGTCGATAATTCGGGAATTATTCGCACCATGAATTGCAGACTACAGTACGGGTTATACAGCGGGAAGTGATGTGAACGGTCATCGTCGTACCAAAAACCCCGAGCCTCACGGTATTCATTCAGAACGGCGCCCCAACCGTACGACTAACTATAGACGTGCAATGAGCAACCGGTTTGGACAAGGCGGTGAATGGGATGGCCGTCGGGTGCGTGGGCATGCCCACCCACCATTGCATAATTGCATGTCGAGTTCGAGCTGGAGAGTAAGCTTCCTTGACGCGACTACCAGACCAAGAGTCACGAGTCTTGCGAACATCATGCAGCTCACGGAAGTAGAAATGTGCAAGGATGATGGCCAAGTAGCTAGAGAACCTGGCACTTGGCCAATTTGCGAGCATGCGGCCACTACTGGCAGTCGCGTTTTGCACGCTTGCTCATGCGTTTCGCCGTACGAGCAATGACGGCAAGCTTTTAGCGGGCTCACGAAGAGTAGGCGACCCTGACGTGTTAATTTCAAACCCCATGTGCACGAGCTTCGGGGTGGGCTCCCAAACACATATGTTGGGGTTACGCAACATGCCATACCGCCCCGAGAGATGGCTACTTTCGATGTAGTCGCGCTTTTAGATGGCCTTAGCATGAGTCTGAGCTAGAAACCTGAAATCGCCCATGTAGGGCAACATATGCGCATGCCAAATCGGCGCCGGGGAACTTGTGTGCCGTTTGCTTCAGTCGGGGTACGACGCAGTGCCCTACGGAGGGTGTTTTTGAAGCGATATAAAGTAGGAGTAAGGCGACAACGGCCATCATGAGAGAAGGCCAATTAATCGTTACCGAGTCGTGCCGCGGTAGTCAGCCGTGACAAAGCCCATATCATGCATGTCCATCCGCAACATGTAATCCCTAGGGCGCGCCAAGTTAACGCAAATGCGATAGCGTCTCGAACGATATTTCGCGCATCTCACAGTAGAGGTAAAGAGGGCGGAGATCAATGAATGATGAGCCTCGATTTGTTCGCCTTTCAATGCTTAGGTGCCAAGAACTGCGGCAACATACATGTATTACGGAGTAGCCTCGCTCCCATGCCCCAACGGCGGGGAAGCGAGCCAACTCGCCGTCCATCAATTTCAGCTCGGCCGGAATAGCATTCTCCGTAGCATTCGCCGGAATAGCATTCTTCGTTCCACCCCTGATGGAACGAAGGGGGCGAGCCCGTCCAAAAATGGAACGCGTGATCCCGTTGAGAACACGGCAGTTCGCACCCGCGGATTGCGAGTAAGTTGCCGATATTACGACGGATGCAATGTATCATAAAGGGGGAATGATAAAGGGGCAGGGTACGTATGAATCGGCGTGATGGACGAGGCGGTCGCGAGAGGGGCGAGCAGAGCGCCATGTCGCTCTACTAGCGCTCTCCGAGTCGGCGTCGGGGTCAACGGTGCGCGGCACACTAGAAGTGCCGCGACGTAGTGGGAGTGGCCAAGTGCCACTAGGCGTTGGTTTGGCCATTGGCATTGTAGTGTCACTTTGTACTCGTATGTGCACTAGCCGACGGACATTCGCCGGCATGCGCCCCAATCAGAGCGCATCTCGGCACTACGCTGAGTAGGGGGTATGTAGTACAGATCGAGCCATGCCGCCCTGGGATGGGCAGCCATGAGTTTTAGTTGGTCGAAACTAGTCGAAGGGCTAGGCCCTAACTTGTCCCGTTGAGTGGGGAAGCGCTGCGGCTTCATCCTGTCCTCGCGACCATTGCATGGACGGGTAATCCGCAGTTTGTATGCAAGGTAGTAATCAGCGCGTCGCACGCGGCGCGCGTTCAGCAACCACAGAAACCCTAACTGTTTCTCCAGGGGGCCGGGGGGGGGGGGGGGGGGGGGGGGGGGGGAGGGGGGGGGGGGCGAAATACGGCTACGATGATCACCGGACAGCATAATATAGTGCGATGGCGGCGGAAGACCGACACCCTACACGGCAAAATAGCCGCGACTTTACTTTATTTGTTGCGCTCGGTGGAGCGTGCCACAGCAAAGAAGAGTGGACCGGTCAGCCGCCGTGAAAGGTTCATGGGGGTCCTGGCCCGTCCCCATGAACATGCGCACACATTACGCGCGCTACACACATGACCGTGCCCCAGGGCTGTCCCGCACAGTGGGAGAAATCCCATAAACAAATATTTTTTTTTTAACAGCACAAGGATTCGTAGTCTCGTACGTCCAGAAAACCAGAGGTACATCCCTTGTCCGCTCGGTAGAGCGGTCGTCTCGTGTGCGAGAGGTACCGGGTTCGATTCCTGGCCGATGTATTTCGGCAATATCGGCCCGGCGTGTCCCGGGTTTACTCGGTTGATGCATTAGCCCTTCGGGGTTCGAATGAGGCAATGGTCTATGGGCTATGCCAGACCTACGACTGCAGTTGGCGCACGAGGTCAAGTGCTGGGGCGGCTTCGGCCGATGTCCCGGGGCGAACTTTACTTTACTTTTACCAGAAGTATATCCCAAATGATTTCACACGCTTCCCATTTAAAAATGCGTCAGGGACCGGTTATATGTTTGTGGATCTTCTCATGATTGGCAATTTATTAGTAGTTGCCATCATAAAAGTAAAAGTAAAGTTCGCACCGGGACATCGGCCGCAGCCGCCCCAGCACTTGACCTCTTGCGCCAACTGCCGTCGTAGGTCTGGCATAGCCCGTAGATCATTGCCTCATTCGAACTCCGAAGGGCTAATGCATCAACCGAGGAAACCCAGGCGGACACGCACGCCGGGACGACATTGCCGAAATACATCGGCCAGGATTCGAGCCTGGTACCTCTCGCGTACGAGACGACCGCCGCTCAACCGAGCGGACAAGGGCTGTACCATGAGTTGCCGTCGTCTCGGCCTGAGACCGCTGTCTGTGTCTTCTATATACTTTCGGTGTGAATGCGATATAAGTGCGGGGATATAGTGGGATGGTGGATGAATGATTGCTGCACATCCGCTGACCTGGCGCCGGTTGGGAATTGCGCGCCAGCCAAAAAACTTATGATGAAAGTACAGTACTGTACGTTGGAGTCACGTGAACATGCTTGATGAGCTGTAGTGCTGACGCGCGCGAGATCTGCTGCACATACCCGTACATCGTCAGCTACCGCCGATGATGCGGGCGCGCCTCGTCTTGCATCATAACATTACGCTTATTCTGTGAATTATATTCGAAATTTTATCGCCTATAGTTCGTCTCTACGCTGCATCCGCAAACAGCCGAGCAGCAGCTAGTATGCGCTGAGCGTGTCAATGGCGCAACGACGCGAAGGCCGCGTTTCCGCATCTTCACTCATCACCTAGCATGCGCAACCGCGTCCCGCTTGGTCACTCAGCCTCTCACCACGTCAGCACGGACCTGCACCTGCCTCTCGCCGACCCGACAGTATCCCTGCTGCCGCCTGTCGACGCCCGTCGGGTGTTCCCCTCGCGCCCAACGCCTCACTCGTCCCTTTGTCGCCACTCGTCGGCAGATCCAACCGACGCGCTTCGCCCCGCTTGGCTCCACCGCTGCCAAGCAACGCCCCGTCGACGCCCATCCCCGTTGCAATGCCGTCCCTTGTCAGAACCTCCACCGCCCCTGTCACTTCACGCGCTGGGCTGCGGTCCGAGCGGCGGGCGCGTTGCGCCGAGCCGCGGGCTGCCCGCCGTGGCGCTCTGGCTGTGCGCAACTCCGCCAACAACGGCAACGGCAATGGCGCCGCTGGCTTCGAGCTCAAGGACGGCGCAGTAACCAGCGGGCCCAGCCTGGCCGTCGAGGTCGACGGCCTGAAAATGCCCAACCCCTTCGTCATCGGCAGCGGCCCGCCCGGCACGAACTACGTCGTAATGAAGAAGGCGTTCGACGAGGGCTGGGGCGGCGTGATTGCCAAGACGGTCAGCCTGGACTCTTCCAAGGTCATCAACGTTACGCCGCGCTACGCCAAGCTCAAGGGCTCCGACAACAAGGTGCTCGGCTGGGAGAACATCGAGCTCATCAGCGACCGCCCGCTGGAGGTCATGCTGGACGAGTTCAAGCGCCTCAAGCAGGAGTACCCCGACCGAATGCTCATTGCCTCCATCATGGAGGAGTACAACCAGGGCGCATGGGAGGAGCTCATTGGCAGGTTTGTCCCCGCCATCCCTTAACCCCCACCGCAACCTCCTTTGGTTGCCTGATCCTTCACGCCCGCTCCCCTTTCCTCTGTGTACCTGGCCTCCACTCGATGGACATGCTCCTGAAGAACGCCATGCTTTGCGTGACTGACGGCAGGTGCGAAGAGGTGGGCGTGGATGCCTTTGAGGTCAACTTCTCCTGCCCACACGGGATGCCGGAGCGCAAGATGGGCATGGCCATGGGGCAGGACTGCGAGCTGCTCGGCGAGGTTTGCGGCTGGATCAACAAGGCTGCCACCATCCCGGTGTGGGCCAAGATGACGCCCAACGTGACCGACATCACCGCCCCCGCGCGCGCCGCGATGGCCAACGGCTGCGACGGCATCGCCGCCATCAACACCATCCAGAGCGTGATGGGCATCGATCTCAAGACTCTGCGGCCAATGCCTACGGTGGAGGGCCACTCCACGCCGGGCGGCTACTCGTGCAAGGCGGTCAAGCCAATTGCGCTGGCGCGCGTGATGTCCATCGCCAAGATGCTCCAGGCGGAGTACCCGAAGGGCTCGCTCTCCGGCATCGGTGAGTTCCTCTTGCGCTGCTCCCAGCCTGGACTGTATGCATCAGTTGGAACTCTTGACAGTGTTGAGGCATGGCTCCCTCCAGCACCAGCCCCATCTTCGGGCTAGGCTTGCGGCACAGATTGAGCGCCTTTTGCAATTGGTGCACGCAGGCGGCGTGGAGCACGGCACCGACGCCGCCGAGTTCATCCTCTTTGGCGCCAACACCGTGCAGGTCTGCACCGGCGTCATGATGCACGGCTACCCGCTGGTGAAGACTCTGTGCGCGGAGCTGCAGGGCTTTATGGTGGAGCACGGCTTCAACAGCGTTGAGGAGTTCAGGTGCGGCTGCTGCAGTGGAGGTAATGTTGCGAGTCCCTGCGACAGGGCGATGCAAAGCCATGCCTTGCTGACTGTGCCCCCCCCCCCCCCCCCCCCCCCCCCCCCCCCTTCCGCCTTCTCTCTCCTGGCCCCAGGGGCTTGTCGCTGCCTTACATGACGACGCACACGGAGCTGGTGCGCATGCAGAAGGAGTCCATCGCTGCGAAGAAGGCCAAGACGGGCCTTGCCAATGACGCCGACTGGGACGGCGACAAGTTTGTGGAGAACGCGGAGTCGATGGTCAGCAAGTGAGCGGCCATCGGGCATGATCGTCTCTTGATGCGACAGTCTGTCCATCGTGTATACAACCCTTTCAATGGGATGTACATGTATTATATAACATCACAGAGCGTCCTCCTCCTCTGAAGGGAGGGAGGTGGCGGAACAAATTTGGAATTTGAAATTTCTTTCAAATTTTTCCTGCTTAGTATTTGATGCTCAACAGGCCAGCTGTCTTACGGCCCGGCTGCACCAACCCGCATGGGGTCCACTGACGAAAGCGCGTAGCGTGCATCCCTCTGAAGGTCAGGGTGGCGGAACATTGCGAGTGGGGCAACAGGCAGCACTCTGCACATCCTGCCCGCTCGCCCTGTCTATCGGCTCAGTAGCTGCAGCAGCTGGGCGGCGGCGGTTGCCAAGTGCCTGGGAGTGCTGTGTAATAACAATTCTAAAGAGGGGCATCGCCAATGTCTATCGGATGCAGCAGTACACTTCGACCTCTGCTTCAGCACTGCTTATCAATTGACTCGATGTGGACCGTCCTTCTAGATAGGCACGGCCTGCGCTACAAGCAAATGTAGAAGGCCCGAACATTCCACGGTGCCGCGTCGTGCAAAGCTACTACATGAGCTCGTCGGAAGATAGGAATATCAGCAATGAGCCGTCGCAATGGGCAAGCGGTGCGGAAGCCGCAGACACCGGTAGTAGTTATTTGTGTGCCTGTAATTATTAATCTTCTATTCTTAACTCAATGCAGCATTTTGCATCGAGAGCGCTATATGACAGTGTTGCAAGCGGCAGTATATTGGTAACCGGCGGCCGGCGCGTTCAGCCCTGCGGCTGGTTACGCGGAGTACACTGTATACATGCACAGAAGGTCGTCCGCGTGCTTTCTGTCGTGGATCGCTACTCCTGTACTCGTATGCCTGATGCGCGGTAGTGTCGACTGATTCATCACTGCTGAAACTGCAGCGTCTGGCTCGAGTTGTGCCATCGGTCATCCGAGCAGTACGGGGTAGGACGTAATAGGAGGCTCACACATATCAGACTCAAACGTCCAAGTCATCGTCGTCAAAAAAGTCCTCGAACACCTCTGCTGCTTTCATCCACGTGTCCCGCATCGAGGCAGACGCCTTCAGTGACTTGACACGGCGAAGGAGTGTTCGTCCGTCAGTAGCCTGGCTGTCGCAGGACAGCCCCAAGATCGGCGACTCTCCCATAGGCCTGATGGCGCAGCCTTCGGGGATCTCATCTTGTGCATCCTGCCTGCTTAGCTGCGCCGTGCTTGACGACGACGTTGACCATGGCCTTTCGTCGACGAGACCGTCCGCTAAAAGTGCTGATAATCGCTTCAACGCTTCCTCGGTTATCTTCGTTGGCGCAGGAGCGACGCCAGTGTGAGCACTTCTGGTGCTATGAATTTCCGCACAGCCGATCCGACCAGAATAAATCCCGTCGTCTTCGGCGTGTGGTACTCGCAGCGGTAGTTCAGGCCAAGTCTTCCGGTGTACCTCAGTCGAGAGGGGCGTGCTGCTGCCTTCGAGCAACGTCGCGACCATTTTTCCGTCGCACGCGTACACTACCTCATCGTCGTCGGAATGGAATATGGTAGCCCCAAGACACGACGAGCGCAATATTCCAAGGAAATTCATCTATCAAACGTTTTCGTCTTGAGTGTGTGAAGATTTCGTCGCGGGGTGAGCCGGTCGAGCGGCCGCTTTTGCAGTGGAGAGAGGGCAACCAGTGCAACAGTGGTCACCGTCCGTGGAGGCAGTCGAGCCGGGCAATACCGTCAATGGGATATCTGCAGTTGAGAGGAAGCGGTGCGGGAGGGGGGTATCTCGAAGAGCGGGTTGGGGTTGATGTTGCTGGAGAGTATGTACACTCAGAGTAGTCATACCGAGGTCGGCGGTACATAATAGTCGCTACATCATCCATCGGCGCCAGGAAACAACAGCACCAGACGCGCGCCAAGCCCGTTGGGTACCCGTACCGGTATCAGGTACCGGTACGAGGAACTCAAAACAGTAAGGACCTTTCGTAGTGGATCTGATCGTCGTAGTATCGTCCATGTGTACATAGCAGCCGTATATAGCCGTAGCGACAAAACCGGTAATAGGGTATACCCGTCGTGCGATACCCGTGGTAGAGATGCTGCAGTCGCTTCATATCATATTCCGCCGCCGGTTTTCAAGCACCGCAATCACAGTAAAATACATATCGCTCGCGATATATGAACACAGGTAGCCTTGACTCCTTCTTGGTTCTTGGCTCCCTGTCCTCCTGCTCGACCCTGGTTTCAGGCTTTTGTCTCTCTTTTGCTGGCAAGCTTTCATAGTTGCTGTTAGTTCTGTTTGTAGTGCGCTTTTCTGAAAGCCCTAACATGTAATAGGTATCCTGTTTCCATTCCTGTTTCCATCCCGCCTTATGCGGGATGCGGGCCGCTTTTAGGCGGCTTGCTGTGTTGATTTTCTAATCCTGTACAGGTACTGTCAATAAGGACCTACGATACTGTTCTGCAAACCACACTACTACAGGCGTCAAAAGTGATACACGGGTGGGTCGTAACCATCCGTGCGCAGGCGGCTGCACGCCACATGTCGCCAAACTGATTGCCGCCCTCTGGGCATATGTCATCCTCATCTTCCCCCGAGCTAGTAGCAGCCGCCCCTAGTAATCCTTAGTCGCACAATTAATGAGATGGCGTGCAGGGGACACATACGCATTTTCATCTAGCAGCATTGGTATGAAATGCCAATCCATACATCTTATTGTCAGATGATGGAAAATTACTGCGTTACATTAGGGTTACATTAGGGTTATCTAAGGCATTTCGATTCCCTACTCTGAAAACATGCGGGGTTATGTTGCGGCTATCTTGCGTCGCAAGCCCATGGCCGCGCTTGGCGTATGCGCTTCATAAATCAGCAATACCCGCCCGCTAGTGCGCCCCGGAAAGAACGGAAATTGCCGGTTAGCAATAAAATGCGCAAAATCGCAGTGTCAGAGGGAGATTATTGAAGTGATGGCTGAGTGGCACTGTCACTATAGTGGAAGAGTCGGCGAGAGTCGGCACGCATGCGTCGAGTCACGTCGAGTGCCAAAAAGCGAGGTGCAAGCTGGAAAAGGAAAAGCTGCTGTGAGCCGTGGGCGATGGACGAAAGGTAGTCGATGTCGCCGTGGTGATGGCTGAGTGGCACTGCCACGGGAGAGAAAGGGTGAGTCGGAACATTTCTGGGGAGAGCAGTTGACTGAATTTACAGAAGCTGAGGCTGACAATTTATCCCAGCCGGCTAGGTGTCGACGAAGGTAGACACCGCTCCATCAAAGAAGACAATCCGGCAAAAAAGTCTAAGTGCCGTACTCTGGCAGCATCTGGGTGTCGTACATCTTAGGCACATGTACGGCAGTAGCACTTCACAATGCGGATTTCCCGGAGAGAAAATGCGGATTCAGGGTACCGGGGTACCCTCGGTCCGACACCCCTCCTCATCCTGTGAAATCCCGCGGGCGCAGGACATATAGCGGTAGAGGCGCAACGGAAGGCTCCTCGGATGACCCCATCAGGAAAGCGCGGAAATGAAGAAAGGTAGTTAGTGGTAGCGTTTTAGAGAAGAAATCGGCCAGCTGGTCTGCGGTAGGCGTGTAGTGCATGTCGATGATGCCGTCTTGGCAGAGTTGGGCCGCGTATGGGAACTTGAGGTCAATGTGGCGTTGCGCGCATGTAATCATACCATGCTTCACCTGAACGATGCACGCATGGTTGTCCGCACACACCCGCACTGGGTCAGTGGTGGGGTGGCTGAGCTGGCGCAGGAGAACGCGAATAAATGCCATGCATTTGCAGGCCATGCAGAGCCCCACGAACTCCGCCTCGGCTGCAGATAGGGCCACGCGCTTTTGAACCTGCGCGCGGTAGGCGACTGGGGTGCCGTGCACCAGGGCGAGATAACCAGTAGTGGAGCGGCGTTTGGGCATGAAGGTTGCCCAGTCATCATCCACCAAGCAAGAAGATGAAGTCAGGTGCCCCGTTGTCCAGTTGCTTCCGGAAAATGAGGCCATGGCTGGGGGTGCCCTTGAGGTAGCGCAGCACCGATATGGCGATCTGCCAGTGACGCTCGGTGGAGGATGCCATATAGGCGCACAGTCGGCCGACCACAAAAGCAGTATAAGGACGCGATGCCACAGCCAGCTAGATAAGGCTGCCAACAAGATTGGGATAGGGAAAGAGTTTGGTGTCGAGAGGCGCGCTTGTAGGGGCATAAAAATCGGTATCCGGCGTGCATGGCAGGCGGCGAGGCGTGCACTCCGTCATCTTGAAGGTAGTCAGGATGTCGTTGATGTATTCCTCCTGATGGAGGTGGATCACGCCGCTCGGCTTGCGGTCAATGGCCATGCCAAGAAGCCAGGTGCATAGCAGGCCGTCAGTGGTTGCATCAAACGTAGTGAAGAGAGAAGTCTGAAAACGCTCCTGGATGTTGGACGATGGGGAGGTAGCCAGCATGATATCATCAACGTAGACGCATAGGATGGCCAGCAGGGAGCCATCGGCGGCGCTCAGTGTCCATACGCCGGGATCGCACTCGGAGCTGATGAAGCCGAAGTCACGGAGAAAGGAAGAAAAGCGCAGAAACCATGCCTTGGCCGCCTGCGGCAGGCCGTAGAGTGCCTTAACGAGTTTCCAAGCATGGTCCTTGTAGCCGGGGAGGGGGGTGGCTGGGTAAACGTAGACATCTCCAGCGAGGTGACCGTTGAGGAAGGCACATGTGACGTCGAACTGGTATAGCTCCCAGTCGAGTTGAACTGCAAGAGCAATAGTGGTGCGCAAGGCGATGAAGCTGGCGATTGGGGCATAGGCCTTGGTGTCATCATAGTTCTCGCCGGCAGTGAGTTGATCGCCGCGGACGACTACTATGGCCTTGCGCTTGATGAGGTTGCCGTCCTTGTCGTGTGTGTTCGCGAAGGCCCACGCCGTGTGTATGATGATCGCTGACGGGTTGTTGCGTCGAAGCTCAGGGACGCCGATCCAAACAAAAGTCTCCATCTTGGTGATAGAGGCAATCGCATGGTCCATGGACTGTTTCCATTCATCGGGGTGATTACTGGAGATGGCCTCCTTGTAGTTGCGCGACGCCTTGGACACGCGGACAGTGGGTATGTGGACAGTGGTAGTGGTGCTGAGTAGGGGCGCACAACCTCCGCGATGGCGGATGTCACTAGCGTGGGGTGGTAGTCGCTGAGGTCGAAATAAGGGGAAGGTAGTCGCGCCGATCCACTAATGTGAGGAGTTGGTAGTGTTGTGGCGCCCCCCTCCTAGTGACGCGGAAGATACTGCTCGTCTTGATGCGGAGGTGGGGGCCCCTCCTGCGCCGAGGCAAGCGCCGCTGATGGCGGCATGGGTGGCGGTGCTTGTGGCCCCTCTTGCCGGTCCGAGGGTTGCGGCTCGTCCAACAGGTGGTCATCGTCGGGGAGCTGGAAGACTGGCATAGAGAGAGCCGGTGTGTTGGAGAAGGGCTGTGTTACCTCGTCAAAGATGACATCACTGTTTCTCACATGGTAGCCGGGTTGTAGATGCGGTAGCCAGCGGTGTCGGCATGGTGGCCAACGTAGATGCCCGGCAAGGATGTAGGTGTCATTTTGCCCTTGGCTGCGCTCATAGGCACAGGGATGTTGACCCAGGCGACGCAGCCGAGGACATGCAGGTCGGTGAGGTCGGGCTTGCGGCCGGCCATCAGCGTGTAGGGTAAGGCGTTGACGGACGAGCTCCACTGTCGGTTGCAGAGATAGACGGCGTGAAAATACGCCCAATCCCAAAAGGTGCAGTCGAGGCCGGCGTGGAGGAGCATGGCTTGGGCACACTCACCGATGATGCGGAAAGAGCGCTCCGCCAGGCCCGCCCAATGATGAGAGTGAGACGAAGTAAATTCCAGCGCGATGTTGAGGTCGGCGCATGCTTGACGAAACGGAGAGCCGGTATAAACTGCGCTGCGATCGGCACGTATGCATTGGATGGCGTGACCCATGCCGAGCACTGCCGCATGAAGTTGACGGACGGCTCAAACGGCCTCGTCGTTGGTGCGAATAGTGATTGCGACCTTCACGCCAGTGTAGGAACCCACTGCGCCGAAGATATGCTGCGCTCCAGTGACCGACGGGCAAGGTCCCTTCCAGTCGTCGATTACCACGAGCACGTATGGCGCTGTCGCGCGTGGGGAGGGCTGCCGGTTGACCGACTGCTGCTGGTGGCACGGCGAAAATATATGGTCGACGACTAGAGAGGTTGGCAGCTGGAGGATCGGCGCAGCGGTTAGGAGCGGTAGCGTTGGTTGCGGGTCGCCACGCAAGGCGTCCTGCTCCGCATGAAGGACGTGGGACGCCAACGCCGCTGAGGCCGGGAATGTGGGCGAGGTGAGGCATAGGGGTTGGGCCGGGGTGGGGACGGGTTGAGGACGTTGCCAAGTGATGTCGTCTAGGTGGATGGGGGGGGGGGGGGGGGGGGGGGGGGGGTCGAGGGGGTAGGGATGGGAGTAAATGTTCCAGCGGGGGGGAATGTCGGGGGTAATGAAGATCGCGAAGGTGTCGAGGTGAGGGCGGAAGTGATGGACACGCCATGGGTGTGAGAACGGGGACTCGAGGTCGTCATCAGAGTCGGAGTAGGGGACGTGCCAGGGGTCATGTATGTCATCCTCCGCGTTGTCCTCGCCCCCCCCCCCCCCCCCCCCCACCCCCTCATGCGCTCCGGTGGCCGCCCCTCCTGGGGCTGCGGTGGGGCAGGTGAGCATGATGGGCCGGCTGTCGTGGTGTTGTGCCGACGTGGACACACCCACGAACGGGAAGACCTCCTGGTGTCCTATCGGACGCTGGCTGGAGTTGTTGTTGGCCTACTGATGCCCCTGGTTCTGATTTCCGGCCGGGGAGACGAACCCCGCCGGCTGCTGATGGCGTTGCATGCCGTCGTTGCCGCCATGGTTGGTCCAACGCTGCCGCTGGAGCCTGTCCTGATTAGTATGGTTGTTGCCGTAAAAATGCTGACATGGTGGCGCCTGATGGTTGTAGTTGTCACGCGGGTTGTGGCCATAGCTAGCGTTGACGCGAATCTCCGCACGTTCGCGCTGATGGCGGTCATAGCGAGGGTCGTGCATGGTGCTGGTTGGCGTGGTGTCATACGCATAATGTTGGTATGGCTGCTGGTCCCACACTGCTGTTGGGTGTATATGGCATGGACGGTCACACCTTTAGCATACGACGTCGGGCATGTTGGCGTGCTGCGGGTCCCTGGGGCTGTAGGAATTGAGGTTTGGCGGGTACACGCGGACGCACTGCTGACGCTAACGCTTGCGCGCCTCCATGTTCTGTCCAGCGCTGATGATGGTTGCCAGCTTCTCGTTGACAGTGCCCGCCGAGATGGTGGTGTCGACGATATGATCGCAATCTGGGCGAAGCCATGGGATGAGGTAGTTGGTGGCTACGTACTCGAAGGTCCACTGGCCATGTGCCTTGTTCAACAGATTCCATAGGTTCCGGTAGCGCCGAACATACACCTGAACCGGCTCATTCAGAAGCTGGCCCGCTACGATCTCCTCCTCCAAGTGCTTGCGCTCCTCCATGGCCGAGCTCTGGAGCTCAGTGAGAAGGGCCTTCCTGGCCGTATATCCACGCTTTCTGGAGTCCATGCATGCTGATGCTGTTGACTATGGCCAGTGCCATGGGATAATTCGCTTCAGCATGGCGCAAGGCGGCCACGAGGATCATTTGTTCTTGACGGGTGCCTTTGCCCTTGGTGGTGTAGTCCAAGTAGCCGGCGCTGCCGAGAGAGATTTTGATGGCTTGAGCGTTGTCCCGCGTAGTGATGGTGTTGTCCCAGATGTGGACGTTCTTGAGGTCGAGCGTCGGCTTCACTGCAGCCGGCTTGATATGCTGGATGTCACATGAGTCACTGTCTGATGCATCGTCTAGGCTGAAGGCGTCTTCAGAGTTGGTATCATCACGGACGTGAGGTAGTGGTGGAGCGCTGCTAGGGTCCGTCTGGATCGCACTCTGCCGAGCCAGATTGGCCAGGGGGGTGTTCATCATGCCGGTGGTAATGCTGGTAGACATCGCGAAGGGATGGCGCACTCGTGCTGTAATATGTATATGAAGTAACTTGACAGTTGAATCAGCGATGCGTCGAAACTTTTAAAGGAACGGGTTCTAAATCACTGGCATACAGTTCCATTAATTGGATTGCCAGCGCTTTGAAGTAGCGACTATGAACTCGCGTGTGGCTTGCATAGAAGTCACCAGGCGCAGCGTTTCGAGCGGCGGCTCACCAGATTATAGTACTCAGTAGTACATGTCAGTAGAAAAGCGCTTGTAAGCGAGTACCATTTTTTTTCCAGCAGCGAGTAGCGAGTAATCCTTAGCGAGCAATTACCCTACTATGGGGCACCTTTCCGTTTAACCTAATCTCCCGAATCGCCACATTACTGCATGCCATCCCCGTCTTTTGCATCCCATTCCGGGTGCTGTTGGCTGTCTGTTGCATGTTCTATGACTCAATTCGACAAAGTTTAGGCATAGAAGTGCCGGGTTCAGAGGGTGGGGGTCGGGCCTTTTTAAAAAATCGGAGTTTGCAAATTATGGGGCACCCCGTGCGGCGTGCCTGCCGCGCACCATCACCTAGGGACACATGCGCGGCGACGTCACAACCACGGCCGGCCAGGAGGCTAAGGACGCCCCCACGCCCCCTATCTGCCCACGTTGGTGTCTAGAGGGGCTAGAGGCTGCCGAGGTGGTGGCGATCCCTGCGCCGTGGCGAGGATCTGGAGCGCTATCGCGGTTGATGAGGTCGGATCGGTCCGGGGGGCGCCCGTTGCTTGCGACTCTGCTGGCGTCTCGGGCGCGCCAGGCCCAGCCGGCAGAGCCTCCGCCGCGGCGCTCTGGCTGCAGCAACGGCCCTGGCCATAGCCTGATTGGCAATGTGCTCTGCGTCGCGGAGAGAAGGCGCGCCGCCCGTTTTTTTTCCGAGCCGACTCGCCAAGATCGCTGCTGCTCGCACACGCACGCACGCACGCCCGCCGACCTCCCCCGCGACAGACCAACGCAGCAGGCCTTCACCCCATCATCGTTGCTAGGTATGTCACGTCACAGCAGGCCATGGTGGCGAGCCAGGTTACGAGAGGAGGTGTCGTCGGCTGGCAGAGAGCGGCCACGTGTTGCGGGTGAAGATTCGAAGTTTGAAATTTCACATTTTCTGAGCTGACTTACCTCCACTATCCCGGTCACAGCTCCCACATACGAGGCATGCGCGCACCGCCCGCTTAAAAAAACCTAGCAGACAGATAGGTCTAGGGCTGGTGAGAAGCCCACCTCCATTCCTGCAATCCTATTGGCTATGGCTGGCCTTGCCCCGAGAGGGTGCCCCATGATTTGGGTGCCCCAAAATTGCTCGCTACCAGTGGCGAGTAGCGAGTACCAGTAGCAGGCTCCACCAGATTATAGTACTTAGTAGTACATGTCAGCAGATAAGCGCTTGTGACGACTAGCGAGTACCATTTTTTTTCCATTACCAGCAGCGAGTAGCGAGCACCAGTACCATTACCTCCCAACCGTGAGATCGTAATCGGACGGCTGTGTTATTAAGAACCGTGGGCGGGCGGGCGGGTGGATTATAGTACTTAGTATTACATGCCAGCAGATAAGCGCTTTAGTCATGCACCTATAGGCCCGATCCGCAGTATACGGGTACCCGTACGGCAATAAAGCTCACCGCCGAAAAATCGACGCTTCGCTGCATGACCGTAGGGGTGGGCAGGTGGGAAGAAAAATCTCGTCGCACGTCGCCGTCGGTCGTCGAAAGCTGTTGAGGGTCGAGATACACGCGGGTTGAAGCCTCTGGCAGGCGTCGAGCACGGGGCAAGACGTCGAACCAAAGGAGAAGGCCCAAAAACCTTTCGGAGGGAGATTACTGAAGTGATGGCTGAGTGGCACTGTCACTATAGTGGAAAAGTCGGCGAGAGTCGGCACGCATGCGTCGAGTCACGTCGAGTGCCAACAAGCAAGGTGCACGCTGGAAAAGCAAAGGGTTGCTGTGAGCCGTGGGCGATGGACGAAAGGTAGTCGCTGTCGCCGTGGTGATGGCTGAGTGGCACTGTCACGAGAGAAGGGTGAGTCGGAACATTTCTGGGAAGAGCAGTTGACTGAATTTACAGGAGCCGAGGCAGACAATATATGCCAGTCGGCTATGTGTCGACTAAGGTAGACACCGCTCCATCAAACAAGACAATCTGGCCAAAAAGTCTAAGTGCCGTACTCTGGCAGCATCTGGGTGTCGTGCATCTTAGGCACATGTACGGCAGTAGCACTTCATAATGCGGGTTTCATAGAAAGAAAATGCGGATTCATGGTACCGGGAAACCATGGGTCCAACACGCTGTATAAGCGTGCGGTACATAAGCTCATAGTATGGTTGTAAACTGTGTGAGGTACTTAGTCGCACGTGCACCCGCGCCCTCTAAGTCCGCGCGAAGTGCGCGCACCGTGGTTTGCGCGCGGCGGGTCCGCCTCATGACGAGGAAATGTGCCGACGGCAAATCGAACCTGCGCACGGGCATGCGCGCATGCAAAGAGTAGCTCGCCGCTTAAACGCGTAGGCTTAAGCCAAAAAGGGAAAATCACGTTTTGTTATACATACCCGGTACCGAACGGCTCGTTGTACTGCGTGGGGCACCGATTTAAAGTTGGGCTTTTAAAAGCCCGTTCATCACTTTTGACGCATGTAGTGGGATGGGGTGTTACACTTGTTGGCTAGCTTTAGGTAGCTTTGAGTGCGCGCTATATGCATGACATACATCGTGCTATAATGATAGTTTTGTCATTGGCGGGACAAAATATTTCTGTCATCAACGGGACGAAATAGTTTTGTAATCAACGGGACGAAATAAATCTGTCATCATCAGCGGGACGAAATAGTTATGTCATGAATGGGACGAAATAGTTCTGTCATCAGCGGGACGAAATAGTAGTTCTGCCATTAGCGTGACAAAATCGATCTCTCAGCAGTGGACAGTGGAGCAGTGGAAATGGTTATGTCATCAGCGGGACGAAATAGTCTCGTCATCAGTAGAACGAAATAGTTCTATCATCAGCGGGACGAAATAGCTATGTCATCAGCGAAACGAATTGGAAGGAAAACGTCTGGAAGGCGAGCATTTGTCGTGGGTATGAACAAGTGACCAAGTCGGTCAAGCTCGACCCACCGAAGCTCGTTCGACCTGGAGGTTTTGTCGTATGGAAAGACACACTCATTTCTGACCTCAACATCGAACTGCCCGAGGTGAGTGATCAGCTCGTTTTGATCGATTTGACAGGCCGAGCAATTGACGTGCCGCTCCTTGGTTAATTATACAATCTACTTGTGCAACTGACTCATCAACATGCTGATCGATGCAAGTGCCGAGTTACGACTGCTCAAGGACTCACCAGCTACAAACCGAGGAGCTCTCGCATTTCTATTGTACACCATAAGGGGCGCGTCCGACATCCTAGAGTTCCGTGGTAAATGCAATTATACTACGCGATGTGTGTTTATCAATAATGCATCCGTGGGGCCAAGTGTATGACGTAATATATACTTATCCATGAAGATATGCATATCACTAAGCACGCCGAAGTTTCTGCCGACACCCTCGGAAGTTCCGATGCATATGCACTACGCCCATCGGGCTTCCTACCTAGATCATAAGGCTCCCATCACTTTTCTCTCTCGCCCCCCCTACTCCTCAGCAAAAACTCAACCAACCGACATGCTCGTCGTCTAAAGTTGTCGGCACAACTCGCACGATAATGGCAATAAAGCACGTTGCTTAAGGATAGAGAGGCTGGGCTAGTCAAGCTGCGGAAGCATGGCGGAAAAGTTGCTAAAACGAGGGCGATGGGCCGCAGCGAGAACCCTTTGAAACTGCATGCCGCTTTGTAGATTTGGCTGCCGAGAGCGAAGTAAAGCTCGCGTCGTTCGACACTTTCCGCCGGACTTGGAAGGAAGAGTTCCCGTATGTCACCACGCCAAAGGTAAAGCGATTTAGCAATTGTCCCATTTTTGCTGCGGGCAAAGCGCTTAGAGACCAAGCTCGCAAGATTTTCAAAAAGGACATGACGCCAGAGGAGCGTTAAGTGCACCGTCAACATCAGCAACTCGTGAGGCGTCAAGTCAAAGCCGAGCAGAAGGTCCACCTCGAGAGGGTGCGCCAAGAACGAAGGTATATGAACAACGCCGCCTTCCAATCGAGCCTTGGCGCTGAAAACTTATTCTTCTTCGAAATTGATAGCATGGACTCCGCAAAGACCATGCTGCCCCACTGAGTTCGCATCCCAAAGTCTGTGAAGCCCGACATGCTCATCAAGTATCACCTCACTTGTGTAAAGTACGGCTACCGCCCGGACGACATCTACTAATACACCAACACTATCCCCCATGATTCATCCACGACTTGCAATTTGATATGGATCACGATCATGAAGGTGAGCTCGTCGTTGTTGTCCTCCCGACTGCTGATTCGCCGTGGATGTCCAGTAGCCGTGGCCTGCTGAAATCTAACAAGTCAAGCGATGCAAAAAATTCAACTCCGTGGCAAAACGATTCCGTACATCAGAATCCGGATGGACAACACCGTCAAGGAGCGTGGCGGCGCTCTGCAATTGGCTTGTGTCTATTGGCATCTGCGACGTCATCCATTTGGTCTTCCTGCGTGTCGGGCACACTCATGAGCGGGTTGACAAGATCTTCAACCGCATCAGTCTTGCGCTATCTCGCAGCTCCGCCTACACAATCGTGGCTTTTCTTGACTTGGTTGCGAAGGCATTCTCGCCTCATTCCGGAGATTGCAGAGCTCTCATTCTCCCTCGACTTCTCCGAGTGGTTAAGGCCCCATTTCCAAGACCACATCCAAGACACCAGCAAGCCGCACAAATTCGAGTTCAGGAGTGATGACGCCGCCGCGTGTGGCGGCTCGTTGCGCACCGCCTTGTGGTCCAACACACCGCTTTCCGAGCCCGTGCAGATCTTGAAGAGCGCGCCAACTGGGACGCCCGAGATTGGTGCGGGCTGGCCCCTTTTTTACGCTCTTTGCGACAAGAAGAAGCCCGACGCGCTTAAGGTCCAGAGGTACTTGGATGACTTCAAGAAGGCCGGGTCGTACATCACAGACCTAACGGTCCAGTGGCACTTCTCCCCAATCGAGCGCGAGAGCTGAAAGAACCTGCTTGACGACGTGCATGAGATGCAGACTGCTCCTTCGACAACTTTCTCCGGGTTGAGGAAGTTCAGAGGATAGAGGAAGTTGGCGACTTCTTGCGCGCGCACGGGCAGACCGCACCCGCTGAGGCACATCACACGACGGCTAATAACGCCGACCTCAACAATGCTGAAGCCGCTCGCGTTGAAGCCGAGGTTCAAGCTAAAGTGCTTCAAGATGGATAGCGCCTTCCAGGGAGTTCACGCCGGCGCCAAGGGGAAGCTTCATGCCAACACATCGCCCAATGATGCGAAGGGCAAATACCTCGTTGCAATCGACGTCTCCGATGCCAGTCCCATTGTTTGTCATTTTTGTCCTTTACGGGACAAAACAACTTGGTGCATCTGCCTTCATTGTCATTTTGTTCCAGTTGGGACAAAAATGGTATGGCGTCTCGCTCGGAACTGACATAGCTCGCGGTCTTGGCCATCGTTTGGTGCATGAGGAGGACAAGTGTCCTAAAATTCTTGGTGATTGGGAGTCGAGATTTGTCATCGGGCTTGTGAAGTCGCGCGAGACTACGAAGACATGTTGACCGTGGCCGTTTACGAGCCCTTCCATGCCGATGCAAAGGACAAACCTCTCATGCCCATGTGGTTGTACGCGCAGACAAGAGAAGGGAAGAGCCCGGGTGAACAAGATGGGAGAAATGTGTGGCGCTTCCGCGGAAGCTCGTTGAAGTCGTCCCTCTGTCGTACGCGAAGGCCATCTACGACGCGTCGGGAAGTCGCGAGGTGTTCAACGAGGACGGCACCATGGTCAGAAAGAAGTGTTACGGTAAAAGCGTCCGAGTCGTGAAGACATACGCGCAAATAACTTTGTGGCAAATCAGTCAGCCACGAAACGATTGCGCCCACGTCATGTCAACCACCCTAGCGCAACGCAAACCCGGCGGAGTCGTCAAGTTTAACGCAGCAACGAAGAAGGCCTTGCTTGAGTTGGGGATGCTCAACGCGTAAACTAGTTTAGCAACGTCTAGTGGCTAGGCGGTGGATTTAATCACCACAATAAATATTGATTTGCCTCCACTTTGTCTCAATGCTCCATAACCAGCATTGAATATGTGTTGCGGTTGGTGTGCACCATGATGAATGCCGCCATGCACCCTAGGTCTACAAACCCAAGCTACACCACCCGTATGTCTGAAGAACTGATAGTAGCCCCGGGAATTAAGGTATACCCAAACCCTACGGTGCAAAATGAAATCCGCCGTCCAAAATGGGTTAATTTTCTGTTCAGGTCGGCTCAAGCTGCAGTGAGCCAGTTCCTTGATGGCAATACTTATCTAGCGCCTCTGCACACGCCGCTCCAATGGCGGGGGTGGCTGAGGTGCATGCCTGCACGGCGGCGCCCCTGAGCCCAGTCATGTGCCCTCAAACATATCCACCGCATCGTCCGCCCCGGGGGGCTCCCACTGTCCCACAAAGCATGGCCGCCACAGAGGCAAGCTAGGGAAGTCTGGGTCCATGCATGCATGCAAAAACCATGCGTACCTCCCGTAAGAGCTGCTGCCCGTATGCCCGCTCCGTGTCAGTGGTGCCACTGCCACCAGCCACGCACTTCACGTCCCGCACCTGCATACAACATAGGGCATGTGCATATGTTCTCACAGCCTAGGCAAAGTGCGTATGAGGGCAAGGAGGGGTGAAGCCCACTGTACGCTCCATCTAGAGCTCTTGAGTCCCGGGCGGTGCTGCCCTTGGCAGGATCTTGGGCTTTGACTCGGCAGGCCACATTGTGCATGTTCAGTTTCATCATCTCATCAAGCAAATGCATGTTGTACATCTACGCATAGGTCAGTAATCAATCAAAGCCCTCCTCCCGCTGCTTCTTGATGGACTCGTCGAGACGCCGGCACTCCTCACAGTTAGCAGGAGCGTCGGACTCCTTGCAGTCCCTCAAGTAGTGGATGACCGCTCATTGCAACATATACCACATGACTGCCATATGTTGATGCTCTACGCTGTCAAACATATCCATGCATGAGTTGCCACGCATGCCACGTACTCAGTAGGCAACACACACCTACACCGGAGCTGGCTATGTTATTCCTAGCAATAGCAACGATGGGCCCTCACCCAAAGACCAGCACTGTCACAGTCTCCGCGAAGTGCGGGAAGTCCTCGCATGTCCAGTTGGCACACACCACACCGCTAGAGCCGGTTGACGGCAGCGTCGGCCGGACTGGCCTGCGAAAGTCATTGGTCAGGGCGACCAGCGCCATCCGCCTATTCACTTTCTTCATCTTGTAGGTGTCGCATATCCTGTGAGGGCACACACATTTCAGCAACGCCCCTTTCAGCGGGAACCACGGGCAAGCATCAACATCGATGTAAAAGGTCACTAACCTTCAGGGTGCCGTCATACTCCCAACAGTCCTTCACTACCCCATGCAGTAGTGCATTTGCTATCGGCAGCGGCCAGAAGTCAACATAGTTTATATACGGCAGCCAGCGCGAAAATGGAGACATGCCTAGATAGAGTGCCGGCTATCGCCTGCACGATGCGCCTTGCGCCAGCCTCCACTCCGAGGAATCGCATATCTGCGCTAAACAGCTGCAGGTGGGCATCCCCGCAGTAGGCAGTGCTGGGTTCATAGTCATCGTCAACAATCTTTTCCTGCGCGGCGTCCACAACCACCATGTGCTCACCGTATGTATAGCCGTCGCAGAAAGGAGCGCCTGGGCGGCAGACTCCCAATTTGTACTTGCCTGCACTCGAAGTCGCCCATGCATGGTCAGCATCATCCATAGCAATAGCACACTATATGTGTGCAGACACAAAACGCATGCACAGTCAAACCTTTTTCTTGTCCCTGCCCTCTCTACTATGTAGCAAACAGTAGGAGCAGTCATACCCTTTTTCTTGTCCTTGCCCTTTCTACTCTGTAGCAAACAGTAAGAGGAGTCATACATTTTCTTGTCCATGCCCTCTCTACTTTGTAGCAAACAGTAGGAGCAGCTGTGCCACGATGTAACTCCACTACGCTTCATAGCCTTGAAGCGTCCAGGCATGTGAACATGCAAACATGCCGAACGCGCAGCAAACACACAAGGGCGCAAGCGGTAGCGCTTGCGCAAATACAAACTTATGGGAATCAGGGAATGGCTTACCGTGCGGAAACGACTTTGCAGAGTAGGAAGTCCACTGCCAAATGGTGGTGCGACGTCGGACTGGCGGGATTGTCGAAGGGATGACTTGTGCGGATGCGCCCGTCGTCGTGCTTCGGTAGTCTAGCAGTCATCATCGCCGCTACAGGGTTTTGGCACCGGCGGTACTACCAGAAATAGCAGTCGTCGCTACCACATATGTTAAACCCGGCGGTATACGGGTCCCAATTATGTGAACCTCCAAGGTCGCCACATCGTGCATGTCAGTGTTATATGCAAGCAGCAGCCAATCGCATGCCAACAATGTTGACAATGGGTGCACACCTGATGCTGCAAATCACGGTGCGCTTTGGACTTCTTGCCAACGTTGTCAGTCACCTCATACACGTCATGAACAGTCATTGCGCCCTCCGCGCTCTACGTTCTGGCAATTGCCTCGAGTGTCTCCTCCACATGTATGTCATTGTGCTTTGGTGCAAAGGGCCATGGGATGATGATAAATAAAACCTTCCAGTTGCGCTTCACCCCGCCCCCCTGATTTGGTGATGGCATGTCTTGACACCTGCAATACTAGGTCACACCGCACAGCAAGTCAAATCCATCCAACTAGAATTATAGTCATATATCTCATAGCATGTAACAACATTGGGGTACGAACCTGCTGCCAGATATCCAGCAAGAATATATTTTGCTGTAGTGCAACTCCATCCCAGCTCCACATAATTCATACACCCCGTTGTCTTTGCGATGAAACTGCCCGTTGGTGGCAGCATCCATGGCCTTGCAGGCGTCAGAGTTCCAAAACCTATTGATGGATTGGTCTCTACATGTGCCTCTGCGCAGAGCCCATTCTTCGTCCCAAAAGAATTGCTTCAACATCTGCAGCGTGTTTCGTGCAACATCAACAAAAACTCAAGCTTTGCGCTGACACAGCTGTCGAGTGGAGGGAAACGGAAGGGGGGGGGGGGCATCATCTCACATGTGTGTAAGTTGTAGTAAAACTTGAGGCGTGGCGGGGTTCGGGCGGTGGCGCAATGACTCGGGTGTCCAACGTGTCAAATTGCAGCGAGGGCAGCGGTCGTCGTAAATGCGGTCATCATTCAAGGAGTGGTCGTACCGATGCTCGTAGCAGTGTACGATATACTTCTTGACGTCCGGAACGTTCCGACACCGCTCCACATGGTACCACGTCTCGGTAAGCTCCGACCCGTCCTTCGGTAGCATATGTTTCTTCAGCATCTTCGACATCAACCTCTCGAACGCCGCCGTCTTGATGTTGTGCTTCAGCTTACTTTCACTCGCAGAGATTAAGCGCAGCCTCCATCATGGTGGCCTCGGCACCGGCGTACAATTGACGCCGCATGTTGCGAAGGGCATCGAGGAGCAAGTGTTAGCAACGGACTAGTAGGCAGCACACAGGGGAGAGGGCGAGTCGAAACGATACATGGTCACCTCTTCCCGTCGTCGTACTTCCCTCGAGCGCTGCCGGTCTCGGTACTGAAGTCAAACCTCGCGCAAGCGTCTCCTTCGCCATCGCTGTCACTGCGGATGTCGTCAGAGGGGTTGCCTTCCACAACTCCCGCGACAATGCCTTCGGAGTCGCCGTCGGCGTCGAGAAGTTTGCCTAGCTCCTATCATGTGCACATGCGCGCAAGCATCTTAGCGAATGCGCGTGTAATAAGGAAGGAAAGCAAATCATTGTTTGCGGGTTGCCAGTTCGAATCATCTCTCACCAATACCTAAACTACTATGGGGCATCAACGCGGGCAAGCACCCCCCGAAAGCACCGCCGGTGGGTGCGAAAGGGGCGCACAGCCGGTAGGGCGTCAATGGCGCCCTGAGGCAACCCGCGAGTAAAGTCACCCGGTTGCTTTGTAGTAGAACAAAAAATTAGTAAATTCTTTAGAATGAGTTTGAGCTTCTTTAGATTTATGGAGGTTTTTTTGAAGAAACAGGTATAGCCGTTGTATCTCCGACTCATTTAGTTCTTCCGAGTCGTCGTCGTCGTAAATCACCTTCATCACCAGCTCCCTATCCGCCGGCGACGGTATCTATGTACCCGACTCGTCCCGCGTCTCGGTCTGACCCGGTCCGGACGGAGCAGAGGCGTGACGGCCGTACGGTGCAGCAGCTACCGAGGGGCGCCAACACAACCGCCTGCGACATGCGTGGCGGTGGGCGGAGGCGGCTCGGCGCACGCCCCCTCTGTGCGTGTCGTAGAACCGAATCCTCGTGAAGCAGGCGCAACCTGCGCGGCAGCGGATTCTCTTGGTCACCGGTTCCGGAATCCCCTCGGCAGCGGTCCAACCCTCCTTGCCCGTAGGAATACGGCGCTTGGAGTTGCGATGCCCCATGGCACACCACTACTCGGCGCCGGCGGCTCGCAGCGGCGGGTGTCGGTAGGGGCTAGTCACTGGCGCTCCGGCTGCTGCGATGCATGGTCCGCACGACTACAACTTAGCCGGCTTGAGACCTACGGTACCGTTGGCCATTGCGTCGTCACGGAGCTTGTGAGGGGTTAAACTACAACTACACTGTGGCGAAACCCGAAGCGATTACTGGTACACTACGCGCGAGGCGCGATGTGGGTCCCATGTACTATGGGGATGGCACAACATGCTACTGGTAGCATATTACGGAACGCAGGCGAGCCGGGGACGTCATTGCGACTACTGAGCCTAGCCGTAAAGGGGCGATAGCACGGTAGATACGGGGATTACACGCCCATTCCTGGAAATATCGCGATTACGTGCCATTACAGTGAATTTACGAGACAGTCCGGGAGGCTAGTGCATATTGTTATGCTGGCACAACAAGTACGGTGATTCGACACCCGCGAGGTTCATAATGCCCGATACCAAAGACCCGCAGCGTTTTTTCACCAATTTCACCCACGCGCATGTGCCGGCACGGCTGCGGTTTTCCCACAAGGGGGGCCTTCTGAACAAGTACCTGAAACCAATGGCTATCATGAGAAGAATCCTAGATTGGGCCCCGCCCGCACGCGGCTCAATCATGAACGTCACCTGCGGGACGGGAACAATACCGGTAGGCCCATTGCCTGACCCAATCATGCCATTAACCGCCTCCGAGCTGACCCATTACTCGTGATGTTGCGTGTGCCGATTTGTGCTTGGCATGTCGCAGTTGCCGCAAGGGCGGGGAAACCCCCCGGAAACGCTCTTCATGTGGTATTGGTCGACAATATCAAGACTCAACCGGAAGGCGCGACCAAGCGCGTGGGCGCGTGGGAGCACAACCTGCACATTGAGTAGGACGACGAGACATGCTGTTACATCCCCCTTAGGACGTAGGCCGAATAGTCGTCTAGCCATAGATAGTCCTAAAGCAGGAGCCGAGTCTTAGGGCCCATTGCTGGATCGTTATTCCACACGGCCAGGAATAATGAGCAGAGATTTGGGAAAAGTTATTCTTACAGTACCGGAAGCCGGTGACCTGGGTGACTGGCCTGGCGGTGGGTTTGCCGGCCTATTTATAATCGTTGGTTTCCGTCATTCCGTGCGCTGTGTACAGATCCAATTTCCGCCACTTGTGTTGCGTGTAACTACTAGACTAATACTAAAATCGACGTGTGCGGTCCTAATCCGCGGCCCGTCGCTATTTTAGTCACATACTACTAAGTACAGACACGGTTCCTAGCACCTTCGTCTGTCCGCAGCACATTGATGTAATATTTATCTACTATTGCTATAGCAAATGCTATAGCGTTCTAGATGGTTCCAGTAGGTTATAGTACCTACTGCTAAGACACTCCTAAGGCAACGCTCCATCTCACGCTAGGTGCTGTCATCCGCTAGTAGCAGAAGTCACCAGCGTGTCCGACAGTCCTGGTGCTGCTGGTACGCAGGCGTATGTATAGGTTACTCGCACCCCATGTGGGTACTCGTAATACTGTCCTGCACTACTAGTCGCCTTGTAGTCGCTCGTACTGTCGCCTCGTCGTCCTCGTACCAACACTTCGCCTTCACTTGTACTCGCACTCGCAATGCTCATACTCGTACTTCGCTTGGCTTGTAGTCGTTCTCGTCCGCCTCAGTCGCCAGTTCTTCGCTCCTTCGTCGGCTCCCACAGTACAAAGTACAACAGTGTAGAGTACATAACACATGCGGCACACGATCGAGGACTTTCCAAGAAGAGATCGCGCACCGCTACTTGAAGGCACACCCGGACACTAACAAGACATGGGTTGACTCCCCTTTGCTCAAGCTGCCGGCCCATCTCAAAAAGGCTCAGGCTCCTCGAGACGAAGATGCATCCCCTTCCATAGCATGCGCCTCCAATTTAGCCTGAGCGTGGCCGAAAGCTTGAGCTGCAATTACATTATATGAGTTCCCTACTATGGTTAGATGGCATGCCATAAGAACAACTCGGTCTGGGCGGTGGAGAGCAGCAGACTAGCACGTTGTAATCACTTTGAATTTGAATTTCAATCTTAACTGCAAATTACCCCAACTTGCGGTTGGAGGATTTGTGATTGGCCTCGCTTATCGCAAACACTACATCGCGATATTTGCGACCGACCTAAATCGGGCCCACTGAGCTGCAAATCAAAATAACACATTGCGCACATGTTTTGCACAATTTACAAAACACCCGCAAATATGCGGGTATGAAACCAGACGAACATAACACAGCAAGTGGTCAATGTGACGAGACGCCGCCGTGACTACCGCCGCCTGCCCATTGCCCGCCCCCTCTCCGAAGCGCGGCGGGGGCACCCGACGCGATGCGCAGTCGCGAGCTCACCCCATCCCACCGCCCTACAAATTCACGATTGCCCGGCACGGGAGCCTGATACTAGTTGTTATTGGCGATTGGTAGTGGTATGGAAGGACCTATTTGTCAGCAATAGTACAATGGGATGCCATGATGCCCAGGGTCCGGCCGATGGCGCCCGGCGCGGCACTGCGCCTCACCAGCCTCTCGGGCCGACAATGGGTTGCTCCCCACACCCACCGCCATCGCGCACATAGTATAGTACCCTGACGGGCCGACGTACGTTTCTATTCACGCTCGGTGACTCACGGGTGGCGAAGGGGCTGGGAGATGGACACAGTGAGGGCGGAGACCGGAGTCTGCGGTTACGACCGAAAGCGGGATGTCACTTTCCGTGTGGCCGGCCATAACCCTAAACCTCCCGAATCTGCGGTTCGTACGAGAAAATCAGTATCGAGGTATGGAAGTTATGAGTGCAACTACATTATTGCTCATTATAACTTTATACAGAGATAGTATGGTACGGGTCAAGACAGGGGTGGCCCCGGGAACACTATCAGACCCCATAACCATAGAGCGTGGCCTCCGACAGGGATGGCCCGCTTCCCCCATCCTATTTAACATATTTATTAATGTTATATACGATGGGGTAGAACATCTAGGGTGTGATGTACCATGGTGCACCGACACATTAGCGGCAAGGCAACCACTAAGGGTGCCATGTCAGTTATACGCGGACGACGCGGTAGGTATCACATGCCCCGTCGATAACCTTCATGCCATGTTCGCCCACTTCTCGCAGTGAGCGGAGGACCATTTTATGGGGATTAGGGTACTTAAGTGTGGGGTGATGGCAGTAGGCCGATATTCCGACGAGACCGCGTTACGCGAACACGCTGCCCAATGGAAGCTTGCGGGGGAACGGGTACCGGTTGTAAATGAATATAGGTATTTGGGTACGGTCGTTAAGTCGGATTTAGGTATGCGGCGCATAGTAGACGACCGGGTTAAGAAAGGGAAACGCGCCATTGAGGCGCTCGATTCGGTATTAGTCGGTAGACGGGACATTATTCCTATTAATGTGCGTGTGTTTGTCTTTAAAACATGTGTACTGCCGGTTTTAACTTACGGGTGTGAAGTATGGGCCATGGATAGGACTAGCGGCGCAAATAAATTACAAACCGTACTCACTCAGTGCTTGCGGTGCCTCATTGGGGTGGGTATAAACTCCCTTGGGGTGGCCACTGCACCGATGATGCGGGAATTGGATAGTGCGCCCATAGAGGCTACGGCCGCTGCGGCACGGGCTCGGGCGTTCCTTAAAGCATCCGACTTGAATACATACATGTATAACCCATTTTGTAGATCAACAAAGTCGGGCGCGCCCTAACATGTGGACGTCGGGGACTACTGTGCGGTAGATATATCGACTAGCTAGGGCGAATTTAGGGCTAGCTGAGGTGGCGCACCTTCCACTTGAGTGGAGGTCACTAGCCGCGCGCGATGCCGCTAAACTAGTAAAGGCATCGGTGTGGGCGCGTTACGAATCGTCGGCATCGTTAGCATGCAATAAAACATGGGGTACATATATGTCCAGGCGTCTTATGCGTCAATTAAACGCGTTACCACAATACGGTGTGGGTGTCCCCGCGGGGGTTGTGGCCGGGCTGCGCATTATGATATACAATTACGCACCCGAGTATTTCCCACTGCCCACCAATTGGCCCGGATTCATGCTATGCCTGAGCGGTTCTTGGAACATTGCCATGCATGTGGCGGAGGTGAATCTGAGACAAGCGAACATATGTTGGTGGAGCGCCCGCGCGCGGTGGGGATATCACCGTCATAATTTTGGGTTGATAGTTCCGGAGTTCAGGGATTTTATTAGTAGTCGGGTTATTGCGTCAACACTTGAGGACTTAATTGCCTTTATTTGGGCGGGGATTTCCCCTCCCTTCACGGCGCCATGGATTTTACTGGGAATGGGAAAATATTCTAGCTATGGCGTCGGGCCCCCCTGACATTGCCTTCGTTGTTGCACATGTATCGCACTCCCGAAAATGCTTTGCTCCGCGGGTTGGGGCTTGCCCCAACTCGCATTACTCGAATGTGCCGACGCCCAAACGGGTAGGGCGGAGCTTTCGTGGTCAATGCCAGGTATTTTCATTGCAGTGTTTTAGACGGTGATCCAACAGTGTTGGAAATTCCTTCATCCCTCCAAGCACTCGACCCCAATTACTCATCTTGCAGAATGCTCCGGCAATTTGTTTGTTGACTTATAAACGGAGCGTCGCCTACCCAGGGCTTTCCGTAACTCGACCGCTGTCTAAACGGTCGTCGTAGAGACGCTGCAAGGGTTTCACTGGTGCCAGTCCTGTCCCGGTGGGGAAGAAAAGAAAGACTACTAACATCGTACGACGGGTATAAATTCGGGAGAATATTACTTTGCCTGGTGATGGTGTGATACACTGATGCCAAAAATGATGATTAAAATGAGGCTACAGCAGGGACAGGTGTGAGGATATATCCTATACCCTCACTAACCCTAATCAACCATAGCACACATTAAGGCGCGTAGCACGCGCGCCACTTGTAGTGGCTGCGCCTGCGCCCTGTCGTCCGCACTGCGCCCGCTGATATATCAGCGCGGCGCCCTGCCGGACTGTAATCATAACATTCTCACCCTCACAACCTTGGAGTAGCACAGACTCTTGCCACCATAAGCGCATTCCCTCACATTTGGTGCTTCTACCTACTCCTTCGCTCTCTCGCGAGCCTTTCACAGTCACACTGTAGCTTTTCATTGTACCATATCTGCGGGCGTCGAAGATTACCCCGCCGCAAACGTGGTCGGCAATTACCCCGCCGAGACCTGTCATACGCGGTTCACCCGCCGATTCGTGACTGCCCTTCCAGAAGGCAGCACGGAACACTATAACCTGTCCTTGTCGTGGACTCCACCTTACTGTAACTTCACTTTTCTCTCCGACAGCCGATTACTATATACCTGCAACTTCAGCGCCACCTGAGCGCTTCTGCTGGATACCTGTGGACAACCGAAACTCGGAGATTACCCCGACGCAACTCATCTTGTCGACTCCGAGGCGTCGCTTTGTTATTATCGTATGAGCCAAATCGAGATCAGTCACCTATCAGGTAATTCCCACCCTAACCCTCACCCTATTACCCTTTCACAGCAGACAACGATATACAATAGCAAATCAGCACAACCATATACTGTTGCGTCGCAAAACCATAAAGCAAACGATATTGAGACCGCTGTGGCTCTCAACTGAACCATATTCAGCAGGTTGAACCCTGCTTGTGATTACCATATTCTGAACGATATCTGCCAAGCATGGCAGCTGCGGACGAAACGATAAATGGCCGCCCGAGGGGGGCTGATGATGATATTCCTGCGGCAAGCAGGGAGGACCACCCACCAACATATGTCACCGTAGTTGTGCACGATACACCCGCCGACAATATTGATAAGCAGCTGAATGTGCTTATCTTACCATATTCTCAACAAGCTACTCGCTTTTACTGGCTGCCATATGCTCGGATGAACCCACAGAGCATGGAATTGTTGACAGCAATTGATGATATATGTTTGCAACAGTTGAATCTTAGAGTGGTTGAAAGCCACTTACGTCTGATTGCTAATGCCCTCATTGACACCACAAACCGAAACATATTGCGACAAAACATGGACCTTCGTCCATGGCCTGAGAAATTTTATCATACTGTGTATGCCTTGAACTTACCGTCCAGCCTGTTTTATCGGTTGGTACCCAGAAGGGCCGACACAAATTATCCAACTGTAGTGTCGGCTCGCGTGCCAGACTTGACGACCATCACACGTTATCACATATCGTGGCGAAAACTGTATCATACCATATTCAACTATTACGATAATGAAATCTACTTTAATGGCGTCATACACGAGAAGCTCGACCCACTCGTCGAGAGTTGCCAACCATATATATTTTCACAATATTGACCACTTTTTCTACTGTAATTATATGCCTTTTCTTTAGACTGTTTTCACAGCCTATTGAGGGCACCTGCTAGAGAGGCAGACATTACCATAATCAAACTTACCATATTCCTCAGAAGCAATGTTTGCCTGAGGTGTCGCTGATGACCAGGACCTGGCTTGACAACTGTATGGTAATTATGATAATGCAGGTCAGAACGATATGTCAGATCCGGAGGAGGAGATCATCTCCAACCCTCCTGCTTCTAACAGTAAACCAGAGGCTGCTGGACAGCAGTCTCATGCAAAAAATGATACTTCAATGCATGCTGCCTCGGAACCGAGTCAGCAGAGCTCTGGCTCTGGTGCCAGAAAGCAACAAACTCCAACCATACAGAATGACGATATGTTCCCATCTGGATTCCTGACCTATTACGATATGCTGCGCGAAGATGGTGACTATATTCAAAATATGATACTGGGTTTTCAATCCAGTGAGTCATGGACTACTATAAACAGCCTCCGCCAAGCAGGCGGTCTGATTCTTCCCTTTATGAATGCAGACCTTACACCATATCAGGACATGATATTGAACATCTACTATAATCAAGGCTGGAATGCCAGCCTGATGGACTATCTTGCTGACTTTGTTGGTAGATGGTCTCACAATATCATAGAGCATCACCGTATGACACACAGACCAGCTGGTGCGGAGGATCCTCAGCAGCGACTCTTGCTGCAAATACAATATATTGACACTGTGCTTGTACTGGCCACACCAAGGCCAGCCAGCTCAGCCCTGATACTGTTTCCAGCGGTTTTTGTGTATCAGATCCCTGTGCTAATATATTGCAAGATGTTCCTGATGGCGCACAAGACCGGATCCAAACCCGAATGGGTCCTGGAGTATGTTAATCAGCTCGCCCCTCCGCTTGAGGCATGGCGCCAACGGTACAATAAGGAAGTGCGTGGGCACTTCAAGGACTGTGCCAACACCTTTCCAAACATATCATATCCCAGCAAACAGTTTGCAGGCCAACCGTTGGGTCTGCCAATATACTCAGCCATCAAAACCATAATGACCACATCACTGCAGCAGCGACACAATCCAAGTGCCAATGATATGGATGCAGAACCTGCAGGTCATGATCTACACCTGCAACATGAACCATATGCTGAACAGCCGCACCGTAGGGCAGACAAGCGCCCATCATATCCTTCAGCGGGGGAGACCAGGCGCAAGTCGCCTAGGCATGATGCCTCGCTGCCGGTGAGTGCCCAGCCGGCACCGCAACAACTGTATGCAACCGTAGCTGCTACGCAGCCAGTGCTGCAACTCAAACTGACTCCACTGATGGGGCAGGAGAAGTTGCATGCCAATCACCATAGCCCTCTGTACCTGCAAAAACCGCATGACCTCAATCAGGTACAGAGGGCTATGGTGATTGGCATGCAACTTCTCCTGCCCTGCCAGCGGGGTCAGTTTAAGTTGCAGCGTTGGCTGGCTAGCAGCTACAGTTGCATATAGTTGTTGCGGTGCAGGCCGTTCACTCACCGGTGGCGAGGTTTCACGCCTAGCTAGGCGACTTCCGCCTGGTCTGTTATGCTGGAGGATATGATGGGCGCTTGTCTGCCCTATGGTCCGATTGGCCAGCATATGGTTCATGCTGCAGGTGTGGGTCATAGCCTGCAGGTTCTGTACCCATGCATATCATAGGCACTTGGATTGTGCCGTTGCTGCGCTGCTTTGGTCATTATGGTTCTGATGGCAGAGTATATTGGCAGACCCAACGGTTGGTCTGCAAACTGTCTGTTGGGATAAGATATGTTTGGGAAGGTGTTAGCACAGTCTTTGAAGTGCTCACGTACTTTCTTATTGTATCTCTGCCGCCACGCCTCAAGCGCAGGGGCCATATGGTTGACATACTTAAGGACCCATTCCAGTTTGGATCCAGTCTTGTGCGCCATTCAGAATATCTTGCAATATGTTAGCACATGAATCTGATGAACATAAGCTGCTGGAAACAGTATGAGGGCTGAGCTGGCTGGCTTTGGTGTAGCCCGTGTAAGCACAGTGTCAATATATTGTATTTGCAGCAAGAGTCGCTGCTGCGGGTCCTCTGCTCCAGCAGGCCTGTGCGTGATATGGTTATGTTCTATGATAGTGTTAGACCATCTGCCGATAAAGTCAGCCAGATTGTCCATCAGGCCGGCATTCTAGCCTTGGTTATAGTGTATGTTCATTGCCATGTCTTGATATGGTACCAGGTCTGCATCCATGAAGGGAAGAATCAGACCGCATGCTTGGCGCATGTTACTTATAGTATTCCTTGACTCACTGGATTGAAAACCCATTATCATATTTTGGATATAGTCACCATCTTCGCGTAGTATATCGTAATAGGTCATGAATATCTTTTATGATTAGCATCAGAATCATAGCTCTCATGGATTTGCTATGAGATATGTTGGAAAGATGTTCATATGTTCAGGCGAGGCTGTGCCTCACTTAGAATTGGATTATTATGGTGATCATGGAGAGGTTGTGATGTTATCTCTTCCTCTCCTTTTGGCAACATGTGTGCGCCAGAGTGACCCTCAGTTTGGCCTAGATTATCATGTATATTGTATCATTCGTATTGTGAGGTGGCATATCATTTACAATGTCAACAACATTTTCCAGTTATAGTTTGTCCTCACATTCATTGAGGAGATATCGTTGTCGATCCCATTGGGCGACTGATTATCGTTTCGTCCTGCAAGTTATGGTTTGTCCTCATTCATTGAGGAGATATCGTTGTCGACCCCATTGGGCGACTGATTATCGTTTCGTCCTGCAAGTTATGGTTTGTCCTCATTCATTGAGGAGATATCGTTGTCGACCCCATTGGGCGACTGATTATCGTTTCGTCCTGCAAGTTATGGTTTGTCCTCATTCATTGAGGAGATATCGTTGTCGACCCCATTGGGCGACTGATTATCGTTTCGTCCGCAGCTGCCATTGAGGCGGCGATATTGTTCGAAATATAGTCATTACAGTCAGGATTCAACCTGCTGGATATATGGTTTGATTTCAGGCCTCTTCGGGCTCAATATGGTTTAGATATCGTCACATGCCTCTTCGGGCTCAATATGGTTTGAATATCGTAAGCGACGCAACAGTGATTTATGGTTCCGACAATGATATGCTGACGTTCGATGGTTGTTATGTTATTCATATTTTTTGGCAAAAAAGATAAGGTAAGGTGGGAGTGGAAGTGGCTTACCTAATAGGCCGCTTACCTCAATTCGATTCATACAAAAAAAGAATAATGACGCTCCGAGTTCTACAGGCAGCGTCGCGCGTCCCGGTAATGTCCAAACTCCGGGCGAGAAAGTAGCGCCGAGGTGGCGCAGAATATAGTATGCTTCCGCCTTATGAAAGGGCGGAGTTATGATTCGTTCGATTCCATAGTCGAGAATGTTCGACTGTATAGTACTGCCTTTTGGCAGGGTGGCTTCTGGAAAAGCCTCTTATAGTTTTTCGGCGGGGTAATTGCCGACACCCGCAGTTGCCCCACGACAAGCGCGAGTATCATGGGTGTAGCGCTCCAAGTGAGAAGGTAGCGCAGAGGGATATTGTATGCATTCGCCTCAAGACAAGGCGGAGTTACGATAAGCTCGACTCAGTGGTCGAGAAGGTTCTGGTGTATAGTGCTGCCTTTTGGCATGTTATAGTATTTTTTCCCACGACGCTCCGAATTTCTCAGGTAGCGTCGCAGCCCGGTAATCCCCAAGCTCCGGGTGAAAAAGTAGCGCCGAGGTGGCGCAGAATATAGTATGCTTCCGCCTTATGAAAGAGCGGAGTTATGTTTCACTCGACTCGGTGGCCGAGAAGGTTTGAGAATATGGTGCCGCCCCTTGGCATGGTGTTTTTTTTATTTTTTTTGAAACGGCATACGGCAGGAAAACTGCCGACTATGGTTTGCGGCGGGGTAATCGCCGGCGCCCGCGGTGGCTACCGCACAGGCGCATATGGTATGCTTCCGCCTTCTGAGAGGGCGGAGTTATGTTATTATGGTATTACGGTGTTTCCGACTCAGTAGTCGAGAGGGTTCGAATATATGGTGCTGCCTTTCGGCAGAGTATTTTACGAGACGGCGGTGCTGCAGGTAGCGTAGCGCCCCGGTAATCTCGTCAATGCTCCGGGCGAGAAAATAAAGTTGATGGTAGCGCCAAGTTCGTGTGGCGGGTATATGATAAGCTTCCGCTGATAGAAAGAGCGGAGTTATGGTTGTGGATTCAGTCGTCGAGAAGTTTCGACTGTCCGATACTGCCTCTTGGCAGGATCGTTCTGAATCGATGGCTTTCGGAAAAGCCCGTTACAGTCTTCCGGCGGGGTAATTGCCTGCGCCCGCCGTGGCTACGCTACAGGCGCGTATGGTATAGTTGATGAAAGCTCGCGAGGGAGCGATCGAGTAGGTAGAAGCACCAAATGTGAGGGGATGCGCTTATGGTGGCGAGAGTCTGTGCTACTCCGAGGTTGTGAGGGTGAGAGTAGTATGATTACAGTTCCGGCAGGGCGCCGTGCTGATATATCAGCAGGCGCCGATCGGCCGACGCGCCTACACGCCTACGCGCCTGGCGCCACGCGCCTTACAGTGTGCAACTGTTCATTAGGGTTAGTGAGGTTATAGGATATATCCTCACATTTTGACATCATATGAAACGAGAATAATTCGGTGTAACTAATAAACGAGAATAATTGGTGTAACTAACACCAGAATAATTCGGCACATGTACATTGCCACTACAAGACGAACCTGCTCCCCTGTACTAATCCTTACAAAATACGCGTCGTCGTTTTTTTCGTCCGTCTAGACCGCCAGGGGAATGAGGGGTTAGCGGCACGCGGCGGGGTCAACGGCGAATGGAACATCACGCGCTGCTGCTGCTGCTGCTGCTGCTGATAGGCGACGAGCCATGTGCCAGCGTCACACGTCCTGCCGTCGCGATCGTCGCTGGGGGCGTGGGTAGCGTACCGTAGACTACCAGCGCCAGAGTCGGGGAGGGGTCTGCGCACAGCACTACAGGCTGTCCGAGCGCTTCAGCGCACGGGGGCACCACCGCTGCCGACAGCGCACGGGGGCACCACCGCGAAAGCCGAAAGCGAGGCCCCTGCAGCAAGAGGCGCCCGGCCGTGATGGGCCTGCCGGGAAGGCCGCTGCCATCCGTGGCGACGGTCATCTGCCTGCTGGTGGCGGCAGGGGGGTTCCGGGCTGGCGCCGTTGCTGCGACCTCCGGGCTGGGCGAGGTGAGAGGCCCGACCGCTCTTAAGGGGACGGCCACTGTGCCAGTGTGTAACCCTCGCAGCCCCCCCCCCCCCCCCCCCCCCCCGCCATCTTCGCGCCCGCCTACCGCAGTCGTTCCCACCGAGCCTGCGCATGCTGCTCTCCCAGATTGGCGCGCCGCCTTCCTTCCTGGCCCAATCTCGCGCTGCGCTGGGCGCCGCCGCCGACCCGCCCGGCGCGTCGGCAGACAGCCCAGCGCCGCTCAACGTGGTGCGTGCCGGCGACCCCGACACGCTGAGCCCCGGTCTTGCGCCCTCCCCCCCCCCTTCCCCCGGCCTGCCGGCTCCTCCTGGCGTTGAGATGTTGCCTGAACACCTCTCCTGGCTGGTCCCTGTGGCGCTCATTTCGGCCCCTTCTGTCGCGATGTTGCTATGGGCAGGTGCTGGTGCTCGACTACTCCTCCGGCAGAGCTGCCAGTGCGGCGCAGCTCAGCATGCGGAGCGCCCTGGTGCAGTCGCTGGGCTCCGCTGGCCACAATGTCACGGTGTGCCCCCACCTTGCCCGCCCCCCCCCCTTCCTGTCCTCCGCTCACCGCCCCTTGGGCTGGCTAACTCAGCCCACCGCGCCCGCGCTGTGCACCCCACCAGCTGCTACTGGCTGCTGTGGAGGGCGTGGACGGCGTGAAGGAGGCGGCAGTGGAGACCAGGCGCGAGTTTGCCAGCTACAAGGTGCGCCGCTCCGCGTTGCCCCTGTTTGCCCCGGCCGAGCCGCCGCCATGCCCCGCACCCTGCCGGCGCAGCTGATGGAGCGGTGCTGAGGGGCGGGCTGCATGGGTGTGGCGGGTGGGTGCAGGTGGGCGTTGCTACGCTGCCAAGCCACAAGCTGCGCTACAGTGCGCCCGCGCACGTGGCCGTCTCGTACGACGTGTACCAGTGGCTGGCAGGGCCTGGCGCCGGCGCCGATGTGGTCTACTTCACCGACTGGCAGGTGCACACGAGCACGTTACACCTCCCTGCCGCACCGGTTCGCCTCTGTGTGCTGTGGTTGGAGGGGGGCGGGGGCGCTGAGGCGCACGCCGGTGCGCGCAGGGCCTGGGCTACTACTCCATGCTGGCGAAGAACCAGAGCCTGGCGCTGCACGACCAGCTGCACGTCACGCTAATCACAGGTGCGTGCCCCCAAACCTCCCCCTGCCCCCCGTTTCCCCACTCTCTTTCCTACATGATGGAGACAGGTAGCCTTGTCTCTGTCGATATTGGCAGCAGCTGGTGTGGGCTGGGCAGGGCGAAATGGTGTGCTGGGAAAGGGGGTGAGTTGGAAGACAGGGAGGAGCAGGGGGTCACACTCTGCGGGTGTGTGGTGTGATGCATAGGGCCGCGCGTGTGGCATGCGGTGCAGCCTGGGGGGCGGAGCCTGCGCAGCCCCGCCGACTTGGAGCTTGCGCACATGGAGGCGACTGCCACGGAGGTGAATTCGCTGCGCTGCCCCCCACCCCCCCCTCACTCAACACACACACACACACACACACACACACACCCAACACACACACACACACATGAAGACCTGTCTGCCCCCTTTCCCCTGGCGTGGCGGGTCTGCCTTGCCGGCTGAGGTGATGGCTGACTGGTGACCGGACCGCTGCTCCTCCCCCTCCCTCTTCCCTTTACCGCCCTCTTCCATCCCCCAATCCACCCCACCGCCACCACCACCACCACCGTGCTTCCCCTTCCTTGCTTTGCAGCTGTCAGACATAGTGGTGGCGCCCAGCTCGGAGATACTTGAGTGGCTGCAGCATCGTGGATGGAAGCTGCCACCGACTGCCGTCGTCTCTGGCTGGTTCCCCATGGCCAAGTGAGCTCCCCTCCCCCCCTTTCGCGGGCCCTCTATTCCTGCCGGCCGGCTGAGGCTGAGGCTGAGGCTGCGCCTGGCTTTGTGTTCGTCTGCTGGGACTGTTGTGCGCAGGCTGCCATGGCTGCCACCTGCGCCGCGGCAGACGGTGGCGCAGTACCTCAAGGGCGGCGTGGAGGACGACGCTGCCATCGAGCTGGTGGGGGGGCGCCGAAGTCCCCTCCCCCCCTTCCCCTAGGTCACCCACGTGAGATATTTAAGGCGGTGTCACCTGCACTGCCACATGTTGTAAACCACTGATCACTTGTCGTACTCTAAGAGCTGTTGTGTTTGTCGTCAATATAATATTCTAGAGGGTGGGGGTATGTCCTGGCTCCCGGTTGATGCCCGCCATCACCATGTACAATCAAGTTAATGCCCCACCATGTAGCTCGCGTGTTGTGTTGCCATGTGGAAAGAGAAAAGGAAAGAGCATTGCTCCCCCCCCCCCCCCCCCCCCCCTCTGCAGCCGTCCTTCTGCCAATTCGACAAATCTCTATGGTAGGTAATGATGGGGCTGCTTGACGCCGCCACTGGGCTGTACCGCCACTGAGGGCTTGCCGGATGCGGTTGGCGCAGGTGTACCTGGGGGAGCTCAGCATGCGGAAGGGGCTCCCGCTCTTCTGCTCTGCTATCTCTGGGTGCGAGAAGGGCCACTATCCCCCCCCCCCCCCCCCCCCCGGGGCGGCCCCTCCCTCGACCCCAAACCCTCATGCCGCAACATGCACCGCCTGATTGACACTGAATTGTAATTTTGCTGCTGTCTTCCGCTTAAGCCTTAATAGGGCCTGCCATCTAGCTGCCACTTACTATGCGCCGATTATCCTCCGATGCGTCCCTGATGTCCGAGACCCTCCCCGCCCCCCTCCCAACTGCGCTGCCCGCTATGCCATCCGTGTCCGAGCTCGCACTACTAGTCGCATCCATCAAGGCCGATCTAACCAGTGCTATGCTCTCCCCCACTCTATCCACCCTTCCCACCCACTATATCCCTCCTATCCAGACTGCTCAAGTCCTCCGCAGAGGTGCCGCCCATCTCGGTCACAGTCATCGGGGAGGACGTGACCATGTACACGCCGCGCCTGGGCGACAAGGAGGTGTCCGGTGAGGAGCGCGGCGCTGCTGGGTTCACAGGAAGGGGGCAGGGCGGGGGGGGGGGGGGGGGGGGGGTCGCCTCACCATGCACAGCACAACAGCATAGCCCAACTGCCATATGATCATGGCCAAATGCTCGCAAGTACCATAACTAAGGCCATCGTCTTGTAAGTTCCTTATTATGCAGGTTATCAACTAACCTTAGATTTCCAATCAGAAAGCTACTAGAACTTGGCGGGGACTCGCCGAGTGTGTATTGTCAGGCTGTGGGGACGATGGTAGGCCCTGATGTCAACAGCTTTGCAGGCCACCACATGCTCGGCAGGCCGCCATAGTCGCCGGGGGTGACTACATGCGTATTTTGCGTGCTGTTGCGCGCCATGGCAGGGCGGCAATTCCTGGAGGAGCAGCAGCGCGTGTGGCAGGGCCTTCCCGGCAGCGTCTTCCGGGGATTGGCTTTCCTGGTGGGTGCGAGGTTGTGCGGCCGTCGTGTTCGTGTCTCGAGATCCCCCCCCCCTTCCCCCCCCGGGGGGCGGCCGGCCGGCTGGCCTTTCCTTCTAGCAAGCGATCTAACCTTTGATGTCATGTCAACGCGCCACCTGTACCTCTTACTATGGGCCGCAGGAGCACCAGCGCACGCCGGGGATGCTGGCCTACCTGAACGCCACCCAGTCCCCGCATTGCGGTGCTGCCGGCGCCAGCGGTAAATCCCCCTCCGCGCTGCCAATTATCCCCCCCCCCCCCACCCCCGCGGCCCCCGGCCCCCTCTACCAAGGAACCCGTCGCGCTCCTGGGGAGCTGATCCTGTGGGGGGAGGGTGCTATGGCTGATGATGCGCTTGGCTGGGTGTCTCTGGCAGGAGAGCGGCGGCTTCACGATGGCAGAGCTGCTGCTGCAGGGACTGCCGTTCCTCGCCAGCAACACCCCTCTCGCGCGCAGCCTCATCGCGGCAGAGTCGCACGTGGGTTGCCCCCCCAACCCCCTCTGTTCCCAACTTATGTATGCCTCCTCGACTTGCTAGCTGTCTGACCTGCCATGCCACTCGAGGAGAGTCAAGGTATCCGTGGCCCCGCCCCCCGCTCTCTCTATCTCTCCAAATCCCACCTTTCATTGCCATAGCCAATCAGGCAACACATCCCGGCGGCATGCAGCACAACGTGATACACGTCAACATTCCGCAAGGATTGATGCTTGTGTGTTCCCGCAAATCGATGCCTCCTTCCACATCAACGCCAATTGTCTAGCGACTCTGACCTCCACACCCCGCCGCCGCAGGAGGCCAATCTGTTCACCCCACAGCACGCGCGCTGACCCGGGCGCTGCAGCAGGCTGCCTCGGCGCGCGGCGTGACTGTGCCCAGGTCAGCAGCCACCCCGCGCCTGCCTCTGCTGGCATCCGCTGAATCGGCAGCCGCCTTGCCTTTGGCGTGACAGTCTTGCGCCCCCCCCCCCCCCCCCGACGCGTCTTGGCACAGGCCATCCGCTGCGCTGGTGGCCTCCGAGCCCAGCTGGGCGCCTGGCACGCGGCGCTGTCCGCCGTGAAGGGTCGTGTTCAGACGCTTTTGGACCCGGTGGATGAGCCGCTGGCCCAGAAAGGGGCGGCCGCGCTCTTCCCGCCCGGCGTCCACGTGCTGGCCTCCTCCTTTGACGCAGCGCTCGAGGTTGCGGCGGGTGCTGAGAAGGCCGCGCAGGCCGCATCCACGGCGGGAAGGGCTTCTCCACGTGCGCGCCGTCGCTGCCCCCACCGCCCCCACCACTCCAGTACTGCGCTTGCATGACAATCCGCCGGCATTCAGCGGCCAATGCGCACCTTTGGGTTTTGTGCCTACATATTATAATGCAATTCTATATATTGCGTAAATTGTTTATATATTATCCAGCGAAGCGTCGATTTTTCGGCGGTGAGCATTATTACCGTACCCGTATAGATAGAGCAGCGGATCGGGCCTATAGGTGCATGACTAACGCGGTTATCTACTGGCATAGACTACTAAGTACTATAATTCACCCACCCGCCCGCCGCCCGCCCGCCCACGGTCCTTAATTACACAGCCGTCCGATTACGATCTCACGGCTGGGAGGCTATGAGTACTGGTACTCGCTACTCGCTGCTGGTAATGGAAAAAAAACTCTGGTACTTCAAAGCGCTGGCAATGCGAACGCTCGCTGCTGGTACTGGTACTCGCTACTCGCTGCTGGTACTGCTGGTACTACTGGTACTGGTACTGGTACTCGCTACTCGCTGCTGGTACTGCTGGTACTACTGGTACTGGTACTCGCTACTCGCTGCTGGGAATGGAAAATAAAACCTCTGGTACTTCAAAGCGCTGGCAATGCAATTCACGGAACTGTAGGCCAGTGATAGAGAACCCATTCTTTTAAATTTTTCTGAAAAATCGACGCATCGCTGATTCAACTGTCAAGTTACTTCATACTGCAATTGTTTTTAACCCCCTCTCACCGAAGTGGTAATGAAAAACTGTATCTATCAGGACATGCGACAGAATACACCACGAACATAGCACGGAATCTTCGACTCGATGGTGCAAAACAAGGCATTGTATTTGTGACCCGCGAATCCAATTGGTTGTAACGGCAATGGTGTCTGTCTGTCTGTGTCTGCATGTATGCAGGAGCGCGGTCACCTCTGTGCTGGAGGCTGCCGGGCATGAGGGGCTGCCCACCGTGAGCGTGGTGCTCGTGACCTACAACCGCGCGGAGCTGTGTGCAGCACGCGCTCGCCAGCTTGCGCCAGCAGGTAACTCCCGACGGTGCTTTCACATCACCCTGCACGGCCCGGTACACCTCCGACAAGTACTGAACCCAACTCAGAAATCATACAACTCAGAAACAAACTCAGAAAAGGACAATGACCAACACAAAATAACTCAACTCAGAAAAGGACAAATGGCGCTCCTCCTGTACACCAAAACATACACCGACATCACCCGCATACATTCTGAAGATAAGGAATTGGTGCGCGGCAAGCTCACAGGTGCCAAGTGCTGACATTGTCCGAGTACCCTCGGCATTTTCATAGGTCTATATTCAGAACAGTTCGCATTATTTCTCGTAAAGCAGAGGACCCCAAAGCCCTGAGCCCCCAACGCATTGCCTGCATATTCCTGTGCATGATGTTAGTGCCCTAGCAGCATTCGGCTCTACTCGGGCAATGCGCAGCCTGTCTGCCGTTGCGCTGACCACGCTCGCACTCCATTGCCCTGTCCGTCGCCCCCGAGCAGGACTACCCGGCAGGCAAGCTCGAGGTGGTGCTGGTGGACGATGGCTCCTCCGCCACGGACGCGCTGGCGCTGCTGGCGGATCTCGAGGCGCAGGTAGCGCCGCCCCTCACTGACTGCGGAGAACTGCCCACCCACGGCATCTCACCTACCAGGAGCAGACCGAGTCCTCTAGTCAAAGTCCCAGCGGCTCTGCTCGCCGGGTTTCTTTTTTCGTGTCATGGAACCGCTGGCATCAGCTCGGCACCCGCCCCTGACGCTCCGCCGCCCTGTGCCCCTCAGGATCACTGGTTCTCACAGGCTGGCTGGAAGGTGGTGCGCTCCCCTGGCGGCTACCTGGGCAACGCCAGGAACCGCGGCGCTCAGGTCGGCCCTCTCACCACCGAGCTCTCGCCGCCTGCCTGCGCCCGCATCCCGACTGCGCTCCCCGCATGCCGGCATCATCACACCGCGCCCAACACTCAATGATGCTGCCTGACACTGTCCATCGATACCATGAAGACCGTGCAGGAAGACCCCCCCCCCCCCCCCCCCCTCTTTTATGTTGCCGCAGACCGCTGCGCGCCGCGGCTGACTTGATGCTTCGCCCTGTGTTGCCTCTCGCAACTGCTCGCAGGTGGCCGCCGGGCAGTGGTTGATGTTCATGGACGACGACAACGTCGCCAAGCCGCAGGAGGTGTCCACTTTCGTTGCCGCCGCAGTCAGCAGCGGCGCGGAGGTGCAGTCCCCCCCCCCCCCCCCCCCCGGCCATTTGATGGACTGGTCTGAATCGATGATGGGTTTTCCGGCTGCCTTGCACCAGGCCTCCGGTATCTGAGCCCAGCGCGGTCCGCCGCTCCCCTCCGCGCGCAGGTGCTTACCTGCTTCAATGACTACCTGCCCGACGGCACCGGGGCGCCCGGCCCCGACACCGCCCCCTCCGGTCGCTACATACCCCTCGGGGGCTCCTCCACGCCAGTGTCTTCCGCAACGCCGTCGGTGACGCCAACGCCATGTTTAAGGCATCCGTCCTGCGGGTCTGCCCCCCCCCCCCCCCCCCCCCCGGGACTCTCTTCTCCCATTGGCCGATGTTGCTGACGGCACCGCCAGCTCCACATGCCTGCGCTGCTCACGCTTGGATGTTTGTTGCCGCTGCCTGGCTCGCAGGAGCTGGGCGGCTGGGCCGAGGACGACGCGTACGCTGTGCAGGACTGGGACTGCTGAGCGCCGCCACACTGCGCGGGTTCAAGGTCGGTCCCAGGGCGGGGGCGGTGGGGACGAGCCCTCGGCCGCTGCGCCCCCCCCCCCCCCCCCCCCCCCCCCACCCCCCC
>VCJN01001984.1:0-14421 GCA_006384855.1 Tetraselmis striata
AAATTGCAGAATCAAAGGAACTGTTGTATTTGTTGTACGGTTTTAGGTGGGGCCCAGTCGCGAACTGCAGCAATTTTATTTTCGGAGGGGCGTGTGCCATGTTGGCTAACCATATGACCTAAATATTCTAGCTCATGTTTGGCGAAGAAGCATTTGGGCAATCGCAGCCGTATGTCGTTATCGGCGAGGAGGCTGAGTGTGGCATTAAGATGAATCAAATGGTCATCGAGTGAGTTGCTAAATACCAGTACATCGTCAAGATAAACAAGGATAAATGTGTTTTTGTGCGGTTGAAGGACGTTATTCATCCATCGTTGGAACGCCGAGGGGGCATTGGACAGGCCGAATGGCATAACCAGAAACTCGAACTGGCCGAATTGAGTTTTGAATGATGTTTTCTGAACGTCGGAGTCTTTGATGCGGAGTTGGTGATAGCCTAGGGCAAGGTCAAGAGCTGAGTAAACTGCAGCGCCGGAGAGCATATCGAGTAGCATGTCAGCGTGTGGGATTGGGAATTCTATTCGGCGCGTATATTTATTTAGTTGGCGATAATCAATGCACATGCGCAGGCCGCCATTGCCCTTTCGGGCGAATAGGATGGGTGCAGCGTAAGGTGAGAACGACTCTCTAATAAAGCCTTTGTCTAGAAAGTCATTTAACTGCTTTTTCAACTCATCCAACTCGGCAGGGGATAGGCGATATATTTTGCCGGGTGGCACTTGTGCATCGGGGAGTAGAGGTATTTCGAAATCAAAGCCCGGGCGGGATTGTGGGAGGCAGTCCAATGGTTGGCAAATACTTTTGTGTTTAAGTAGGAGGGAACGGATTTGTTGGGTATATTCGGCAGACTGGTCAGTAGTAATACTGGCTATGTCATCATCTACGGAAAGGGCAGTAGTGCGTTCCGTGGCGTTGTACTCGCGTAGCACGGCACAAAAGAACACAGTGTCGGGATCTTTTTTAAGTATCTCACGAACCATAGTGTTGGCGTGAACCACATCGACGTTACTTGAGCGAGGTTCAATAGGGCATGTCACGGTGTGCCCGTCGGAGAACGTGAGTGAACCGGTGGTCCAATTGATATTTGGGTTATGGTTTTTGAGAAAGGAAAGGCCGAGGACGGCGTCGAAGTTATTTTGTAAGGAGGTTACAATAAACTCAACGTTTGCCTGATATCCATTTATGTTTAGTCGTCATGTGCAGGACTGTGATGCCAGGGCCATACGGCCGTCTGCCATAATAATGCGTATTTTATTTTGTAGCGGTGCGGTATTAAATTTGCGCAGGCGGGCGAAGGCCTCGTCAATAAAACACAGTGTAGCGCCGGAATCTAGGAGCATAGTGAGCGGGGGTAAATCTGGGTGGTTGGGTAGTAGTTTGGGTTTTAGCAGTAGTAAGTCGTGATCGGACATTGACGTTATGAAAGCTTTATCAGTTTCAAAACGGGGTTGGTGGGTTTTCTTAAAGGTCTTATTGGGTATATATGACTTACCTTTAGACTCAAGCTCAAGAGCCTTGATGTGTTCACATACTGTCGTTGTGCGCCGTGGCCGCTTGTTCGTCGACAGTGTTGTCGGCGAGGTAAACATCCACGATCTAGTTGGTTGGTGGCACGGGCAAGTCATCAGTGGCAGTTGTGGCAGTGTGGAACAGATAAGTGCCGGCGGGGTATGAGTGGATGAGGCGGTACTTAGACAAGATGGGGCGCCAGGATTTTCCGAGGTCCTATTCCAGCGGGGTAAGACAATAATAGCCCGGATGTTATACGGGGACTCCTGACGCTGAGCTTCGAAGTGCTCGAGTATAGGCAGGGCAGATTCATCATACGGGGGGTGCATAAACATTGCATGGCCGACAGCCGATGTAGCAGTAAACGGATTGTCGCGTTAACAAAAATTCGGGCAGACCGCGTCAAATGCCGAAGCACAAGCGTCAAGGGTAACTGGGCCGTAACTGAAATTAAGACGGGCAAACTCATCACGGTCAAAGGCTGTGGAGTCGGGTGGGCAGGTAGGTGGTCGGGCAGGTTTGGTTTTAGTGGCAGTGTGGGGGCGGCGCCGGAAATATCGCCGGGCAGCAGCGCGTTTTTCAATCGCGGACAATTTGGCAGTGGCCGTGTCGGCTGAGATGGCAAAGTCGGCAGTAGCAAGCATGAACCGGCACAGCTCGCGCGAAGGCAACGAGTGTGTCGACTCGACAGGCAACAGGTCTGAAGAGGAGGCTCCGTCACGCGCAGGCACCGGCACGCAGGGCTCGGCCGCACTCTCTGGAGTTAGCTCGTTCACTGGGGGCAAGCCAATAGGCATAGTCTTATGGATGGGGGACAGACTCGGCCAGTAAGAAAGATCATCGATTGATTTACATTTCGACATCGAATCTAGACTGGCCCCAAACCGTCATTGACCGGCAGGGCGGTTCAAGTTCAGCTTAGTGATACCTTAAGCTGCCTTGTTGGCAGCCACTGTCTGGCGCCAAGCCTGCTTGTCAGCCTCGCTCGTCGACGAGCATTTCATGATGGAGTGGCCCATTCGGCCGCAGCCATCGCACTTGCCGTCATAGCGGTCATAGCCAGAAAGGCGAAGGGTGGCGGGTGTGGGGGCGAGATGGGGGGGAGGGGGGGTGGATGGGCCTGCGGGGGGGAACGGGCCAGCACCCGGGCGGATGTAGCGGTGTGGGGGGGCATCGGCAGTATATTTGCGTTTGCCGTTGGCGGCAGCGGCGAACTCGAGATCAATGGCCGCAAGGTGGCGGCAGATGGTGGAGTAGGAGTCGATCGGCTCGTCAGCGCGACGGCTCGCAGCCTCGAGGGCGACTTGAGCCGAGTGGGGTAGGCACGCTTGGGTGACGCCAACGACGGTGAATTCGTCGTACCGACGATGTACCGGGAGCAGGTCGAAGGTGCGCCGCAGGTGTTGGGCGAGCTTGATGGCGGTGCCCGGCAGGTGGGGGTGGTTAGGGGCGATGCGGAGGGCAGTGGCGTAACGCATGATGACACCAGGCAGGTTGGAGTTGGAGTGGAAGCATGCCACGAGCTTGGACTGGAAGTCGTCGATGTCTGGAGAAGCTTACGCCGGGCGCGACTTCGCGGGACACGGGGGGGCTGTCGGCAGCTAGGCCGCGATGAGCCATGCCAGCGTCAATTTCTGGAGGGAACTGGCGGAGTATCCATGCCTCAAGAGCGGGGGTCCAGTAGATGCCGGCGATGAGCTCACGGAGTTCTGTAAAAAAGGCGATGAGTTGGCGGACTTCACGGCGGTCGCCGAGGATGCGGGAGGCGTTGATGATGTCTCGAGTCGGGACGCGGGTTTTAGTTTTGGCGAGCTCCACCAGGATGACGCGGGCAACATGGGTGTCGATTTCCATGGCCTCGAAGCCAGCGGCAGCAGCGGCAGCGGCGGCGGCGGCGTGGTCAGCCATAGTAGCGGCGGCGGCTGCGCGGCGGGTGACGGGCATACGCAGTGGAAGCGCAGCGGTAGATCTTTAACCAGAGCTCGGCAAAACCAATGTAAGCTTTAGGTGAGAGACTTTAGCATAGGCAAGGAAAAGGTTTGCAGCAAAGGAAATTGTTACAATTTGTCAAGGCATACACGGCTTTTGTACCACTATCCGTTTGGCAGTCGGTTTGCATGTAGGCATTTAGGTTCATGTATGCAATCTAGGCTTGTTGTCATCATGGGGTCGTCTGGTTTTTATATATGGCTGGTGAAAGCATGGCATGTGGCGAGCATGTGGCAAGCATGTGGCAAGCATGTGACATGCATGTGGCAAGCATGTGACAGGCACGTGGCAAGCATGTGGCGAGCATGTGACATGCATGTGGCAAGCATATGTGTATGGGCGGATGAGCAGCTTGGTTGCGTGTTGTTGTGTTAGTATACGGGAGTGAGTGGTATAAGTATGACGGTATAGGTGTGTGGGTATAGGTAGGTATAGGTGGGTATATAGGTAGGTATAGGTAACGCTAACATGCGTCCATGCTGTGGATGGACGCAAGGTGCGTCCATGCTGTGGATGGATGCAAGGTGCGTCCGTACTGTGGATGGACGCAAGGTGCGTCCATCCTGTGGATGGACGCTAGGCGTGTCCATCCTGTGGAGGGACCCGTGGTGACTCGAGGGGATTGTGTCGGACACCACCACACACGACCTTCGCAATAATCTCAAAATGTCTTCTTTCATGTGTCCTATTTTGCAGACCTGCCGCGAGGCGTGGTAGTTCATCCACCACGTTTCCGAGCGTAGGCTCTCAGAGATTCAGAGATTCTGGATGATGCGATTCCATTCAAGCGGGCCAAGGCTCTCAAGGTTTCTCCCCCACGCAGCCATGCAAAAGCATGGCTTCACCTCCACTTGTCCGACGCTAGCGGCATGCTTGAACATATTCCCAACCCCTCTGGCGGACAAGCGCAAAGCCATCTACCATTTTGAATGAGGAAGTCTCGGGTCTACAAGTTGTATGTGGCCGACTGCAAGGATCAGAACAGTGAGTGCTCGGTTCTATCATTCCCTCCCTGCCTCTCCTGGGCAATGGGCCTGCAACTCGTAGTACAGGTTCTTTTTGCAACGTACTAACAAGATTCCCAAATTGATTTACGGAAGCCCGCATCTATTTCCTCCTTCCGCCGAGCGTGGTTGCAGTTCTTTCCGCATGTGAAGGTACCGAGGACCAAGCACTTCACCAAATGCAGCGTGTGTGCCAGTTCCGCCAAGATTTTGCGGTGCGGCCACAAACCCAACATGAGTCGTAATGGATGCTAAGTGTGTTGCATGAGCAAACGCCCGGTCGTTCTAGCGAGAAATTACTGCGATTTTGAATGCGGTACTAACTAACCTATCAATGGCATTGTTGCCGCAAGCGTTATTCTAGGTACAACAAGGACCATGTCGATAGAGCTGTCGCTAAGCGCGTGCAAGAGCAACATCTGGCGAGGGTACTGCACGAGCGGCATTTCTTGGAAGTGGCCTTGCAGTACTCCCGCCTTCCATGGACCTCTTTGTTTGCGAGATCGATGGCAGGGATCAAGACAAGACCCGCCTTCCTCATCTTGTGCCATGGGACAAGGAGGTGGAGAAGAAGAACCTCATGCAATGTCATGCGTCAAGTACAACGGGAGCCAGCCGGACGACGTGTACTACTTTGTCGACTGCTTCCCTCACGATAGTAGCAACACCATCACCGTCATGTACAAGACTATCAAGAAGGAGATCGAGAGGCGTGGCGAGGCATTGGACAGTGTGTGATTCCAGCTCGACAACACTTGCCGGGAGAACAAGAACAAGTACGTATTGTGCTTTTGCCAATGGCTCGTGCACATGGGTTTTTGCAAGGAAGTCCGTCTCTCTTTCCTCCCAGCAGGGTAAGCCCCCCCCCCCCCTCCCCCCCCCCCCCCCCCCTTTCCCGCCCCCCTCCCCCCCCAAAAACCGCACCATCCACTGACTTACATTATTTATGTTAACGGGTCCACCAGTCGCCAAGTTGGGGCCTTACTGACTTTTTACTATATTGTACACCTTTTAGGCACACCCGCGAGCGCGTGGACCAAGTCTTCTCAAGATTCTCCGTGTGGCTTGACGACCACGCCGCATTCACCAAGGCTCGGCTTTTGCACGAGCTTCGTCAGGCCTTCACACCGACATGCAACTTCATGGAGCTCGAGGGAGTCCTCGACATCAAGACTTGGCTTGGCAATTGTCTTACACGACAAGGCCAGGCGCTTAACACGGTGACTTCTAACCAGTTCGTCATCATGCAATGGGAGGCTGTGGTCGGTGGTGTACGCAGCGCCCTCTATTGCAGTCGTTGGTCCGATACCGCAGAGCATGGGCCAGAGTTCATCCTGCGCGGAGTCCCCGACGGCACCCCTGCGTACCTTGCTTCTCGCCCTCTCTATCACTCCAAGGCTAACCAGGGCAAGGCTTTTGCTGAGATGGAGAAGGAGATTTGGAAGGCTGCGGATAGGTTGCACTTCTCCGCGGATGAGAGGCGAGAATGGGAGGAGGAATTCGCTTTGCTCCGGGAACTGGAGACGAGGGATCGAACTCCCTTCCTGGCGTTTTGGCCCGAGTCTACCATGGAGCTGGACACTTGGCTAGGCGCCTTGCTACCTGGCAGAGATCTTGACGCCGATGATCCCATGTCTGCACGTATGCGTTCCCAGCCTAGGCTTGACCAAACATGCCAAGGCATGGCGCGCAGGTACGCCGACCTTCAGGAGCTTCGGGTCTTGACGTACAATCCCATCACCATCAACACCGCCACTCAACGCCGGAAGCGCCGGCGGGGGGCGCAAGCGGCTACAACAGCGGTTGAGCATTCGAAAGAGACCGATAGCGAGGCCGACCGTCAGGAGGGGGGTCAGGCCGTCGCGATCCCGTTGGAGAATGAGGACACTACCCGCCGCGAGTTTGACGCCCGTCCCGGCAATTTGGTCGTCATGGACAACACCGCCGACAACCCCGACGCGTACCGCGAGGAGGGTCTTCTCGGCGATTGGGAGAACAAGTACCTTGTGGCCTACATAAGGTACCGATATGTCGTCCAGGATTTGGATGGCTTGCCCGAGGACCACACCGAAGTTGACGAGTTGGACGTCACCATGTGCGAGCCTTGGCTGTCAACGCCGCATGGGAAGCCCGACATCCCGCTCACCTTTGCCATCGCGGCGGCCCGACAGAGTCGCGACCCAGAACCGGACTCATCTTGGGAGGCTGCGAAGAAGATGAAATGGTTGCCTCTATCACCACTATGCCTCTATCGCTCTTCAGCTTGCGTTTCCCGAACATTCGCTGGACCGCCCGCCAGTGCCAGCACGACTTCCGTGGCACCAAGCTAACTGCCGTGACAAGCATGAAGGGCGTCTCGGAGATCAAGGACTCCAGACACAAGAACCTTGTTGTGCGCCGGCCCTTGGCAAAGCTTCGCTGCACCATGCAATTGCAGGAAGAGGCGAATAGGGAGTGCGGTGCTTCGTTGCCCCTCGACGGCATTAGGCACATGGAGATCACTTACGAGCTTGCAAGACTCCGTGCCGCGCTCAACGTCCACAAACTCGATGTCGACAACAAACGCAGGTGGTTCCACGACCACCGCTTCAATGCAGACGAGAAGAAGTGCGTTTTGGACATGTTGACAATATAATGATAGACAGTGGTGTAAGTTGTACGTACGTATCTGTAGGGGCCTTTGTGGGGGGCGGGGGGGGGGGGGGGGATGCGAGTGTTGGCTACTGGTGCCCATTAGACAATGCGATTTGAGCACTGTAACAATTAGACACTTAAAGTATTTGCCCTCGCACGCTTGCCCCGCGATCATGCGACGTCAAACGCAATGAATTGACGGGGTGGCGCGCGTCCTTTCTTGGGTTTTTCCTCGCATCCGCTCTGCGCATGGCCAATTTTGCACGTTTTGCGCGGGCAAACAGTGAAATTGAGTGCATCTAAGGGGATTTTGCGCAATTCTGCCTCCAAAACATGCGTTTTGAGAATGTCGTGCAAAATGGCTCAAAAAAAAGGCAACTTTCACCAGTTAATAACATAACACTTTAAATGAACGCTTGTTTCAAGTACATTGCAGTGCCCCGGGCCACGGCTGTGGATCGGTTTGAGCGCTCCCTGTTGGGCGACATACAACGGGGGTTGGCTGTGCGGGATGCGGCGTGGCACAACACGGAGCCCGGACAGAAGGGTCCTCTTCGAGACATTCTGGATATGTCGGAGTACACGGGCATGGTCTTCGGCACAGTGAGTGAGGTGAGCAAGGGGGTGCACCGCACAGTGCGTGGTATCGCATGCTTGGCAGCGGATCGGTGTGCCCTCTCATCGCGGGGCACTCGGTGCATCACCCGGGCTCACCAGGAGGCCTTGCTCTCAAGAGATTTCCTCGGGGTCCGGAGCTTGGTGGCCGCTCGAGAGCGCGCTCGCTGCCTCATCAGACGACGCAGATTCGTTTGCCATCCCGTTGCTAAAGCTGGACAGTACGTCCGAGGATCACCAATACACACACGTGCACGCGTGGCCCGGACTGAACCGTGTGCACATCACTCATCCATCCCGCCTTATGCGGGATGCGGGCCGCTTTTAAGCGGCTTGCTGTGCTAATTTTCTAATTCTTGGGAACTGCCCTTTTTGTAATTCACACCAGCAGAACCAGTAGATTAGCTGCGAGTCGACGACGGCCACCCGTATTGGCCGTACAGGTATCTATCTAGCGTGTCTATCTATAGCGATGGTGGCCGATCTGGATCTAGGCTTTTCGAATACCTGTACGGTACGAGTACCCGTAGCGACTAAGGATTACTGGTACAGGCTTTCCGCGCGCCGCCGCGTTGCGAACTGAGTGTAGTTTTTTCGCGGGGCGAACTGATAGCCGCGTAGTGCTGTCCCGCTACTAATTATACTGTAATCCTGATGACGATTGGAACCATCACGGCGCCTGCTCGTTGTCCGCGCCCGCTCGTCGAGAGGTCCAGCAGCGAGTTCAACCTCTCATTGATCAGCCAGCTGGCCAAACCTCTGCCTGAGGACGCACAATACGACTACGCAGGCTTGCAAGAAAATGCGTGGTATAGTGTCTGGGCGGCCTACGGTCTCTCCCACGAAGCCTAGCCCGGCTTTCGCCCCGCCTGGCTCAACTCCGAAACGCTTTCCTCACTATGGCCCGAAGCGTGTCCAAGTGCGGCAGCACGTGGCTGCTACTTCGACGAAGTTAGTTTTACTCAGACTAGCGCTACTGCTCCTCACTGCGGCAGAGCAGCCGGCGCCCGTAGAGGCCGCACCCACACAAGGCCACTCCGCGGCGCGGCATCTGGGTCGCCCGGTCGCGCTTTACCAGGATCGCGACGACCGGAAATGGCATGGGGCCCGGGAGCCGAAGTACCATCTGTACAACCCTGAAGACCTCATTGCCTACCGCTCCTGCGAGCTCACGCATTACTGTCGCAACCACAAGCACAACATCGACAAGCTTCTTATCAACCAGCTGCTGCAGGAAGGGAAGAGCGTGCCCCCAGAGGATGCGGATATCTTCATCGTTCCCGCGGTGAGTCGATGCGGTACATCGGCCTTGGTCTTAGTATATATATACAGCACAGGATAACACACTCAACTGGTCTTCGCTACTATCGGCTACCCTGTACTACCTAATCGGCTTCCTAATGGACTCCAGTTGGTTCCGCGCCTCGGGAATGTGAGTATATCGCACGCGCTCACCGTCGAGTACTCGTTTAGCCGCTACACTGCATTGGGATTCGGACGACAGCCCGTGATGTTTTGACCTGGATGCCGCTTGAATACCATTGCGCCCTATCACGATGTTTGCTTCAACCGATGTTTGCTTCAACCGACATGTCGTCACCTAAACGTGCCCGAGGCTCACATTTGTACAATATCGCCTTTGCAGTTGTTGTCCCAGGTGCTGAAAGGGTGTTGCAAGCATCGAGAATCCGCTCTCAGCCAGATGACGCAGTTCCTGAAGCGCAGCCCTTGGTTTCAGCGGTACAATGGATCTGACCACTTTGTCGTGGGTGATGACAGCAACATCCGCAACCCCCACTGGCTGCCCGGCAAGGTGACAGTGGGGCGCTACGAGGTCATCCACCCGGAGATGGTGCTGGATCACCCCTTTGTGGCCGTCGGGTACAGCACGCGTGCGGCACTGATCGTGCGCGGCTGGACTCGCTCCGACCAGGCAGGCATCGATCCCATCCACCTTGGTGCCAAGCCCTTCGCAGAGCGAGCGTACGATTTCTCGTTTGTGGGAAAGGCCGACTCTCGAAGCGCGTACCGCGATCGGCGGGCGCTCGCCTGTGCCTGGAAGTCCAAGGGGGGGGCGTACCGGCACCGCGCATTTGTGCACGTCAAGGGGGACATCAAGTGCATGAACGAGGCTGGGAGCATCGAGCAAGCGCACAGCCCAGCGCTCGCCGTGTCCAAGGCGGAGGAGATCCTCCGGGAGTCTCGCTTCTTTCTGGCGCTCACGGGCGATGCGCCGACCACGAACCGGCTGGCCAGCTGCTTTGAGACCTTGACCATCCCGGTGGTGCTATCGCACAGGCTGCAAGGCCTTATGGACGCTCTACCCTTCTTGGATGTGATTCCGTGGAGGGACATACTTGTGGTGGTGGAAACAGCCGCGTGGATTGTGGACCCGCTGCGCAGCGTGGCGGACACCATCGACTCACTGCCGCCGGAGGAGGTGACCATGAGGCGGCAGCTCATGAAGCGGCACGCGGACGACATGTCGTTCGCCAACCCGCAGACGACGCGGATGCACAGAAACATCATACACGCGGCCTGGAGGCTTATGATGGAGCGGCTGAAGGCGATGTATGAACCTGTGCACATGCCATCCTCCTCCCATTTCACCTCCGCTGGCTACAAAAGCGGCGCAAATTGAGAGAACGAGGCGCTTGCAGAGAACCGCTGATGGCGTCCGTCTGTGCCGCTCTACTATTGCCGATAGCCGGTGACGCTGTTTCCATTTTGCCAAAGCTGGCTGTAACTCCACTACGTATAAATATGCAAATAAACATTGTACTTACATCAGCGTGCGAGCGACCCGCCGGATCACCGGCCTTTACATCATACTTTACGGACTGACTGTCCGCGCGTCGGCTTGGGCCAAGTCGCTTCTCTGCAAGCCGCTGCCCTCCATAGATTGAGTGGCTGCCAGGACACGATCTCCAACAATTAACAGCCTCGAAGCATGACGGTAACGCAGGCGAGCTGGCCAAACAACTCCCCAGCGGCAGGGTGCATGGGCCAGCTTTTTGCGAATTCAAGTGTCCACATATGTTATCCATATGAATTCATGTTCACTGCCTGCCAACCGGTGCGTCTATGGTGAAGCGCACGAGCATTTATTTAAAATCCGTTTCATGCTCGAGAAGGGTAATGTGGTACCGCACAGATGTGCCTGGCGATGCGTGCGCCTCCCAAGCACACACCCTACGGCGCCTCCCCCAACTCAAGGCGTCCCGGGTGATCTGCTGATGGTGGCGTATGGTGCAGCACGCCCCTTGGCGTGTTCCACGCAGGTGAGGGCCCTATGGTCATGCCCATAAACAGACTGCACCAAGATGCCCAAACCGAGCATATCAGAGAGGCGCAGATCTCATTCCTCGCAGGCCATAGCTCATCCGAGGCCTCCCCAGTACTGTCTACCGATCAAGCTGTGCGTGCAGCTGCATAAACTGCTCCCATCAACTGCACGCCTCTCGGCAGTCAGCATGCCAACCAGCACCCACTACGCATCCTCATGCCCCTCCGGGCCCACCCTGCCCACAAACCCCTGGCGAAAGAGGGGCGCGACAGCGCAAGCGCTCGCACGTGCCAGTGAAGTGAAAGGCGGGGCTCGGGCCTGCTGTGCTGTTTACCTACGGGGGAGGCTGCGGGCCTAAATGCTGGCGGCGTCTACACACGCCGCGACTAGAGGTATAGTGGGGCAGGCTCGCCCTCCGGCCCAGCCGAGGGGTGGGGGGGGGGGGGGGGGTCGCCCAAGGGAAGGGGGGCGCAGGGGGAGGGGACTCTTTCCCTGAGGGCGCCGGTGCTCCCGGACGCAGGTGCGCCCCCAGCCAGCTCCCTCACGGGCCAGCCGGCCCGTTGGCTGTGCCGCCGCTACTCGTCCACCTCCTCTGCCAGCACCTCCAGCTTCTGCAGCTCCCGCCGTGCCTCCTTGATCTCCTGCACGGCAAGCATCCCCATCCCCCAAACGAGCGTCACGCGTCACCGCCTGCCCTGCCCCCCTACGCATTTCACCAGTCGATCCTCTGAATGGAGACAGACAAGATGGGATGACATTGCCGGCGGAATGGGGGCAGACTGGGGGATGGATGGGGGGAGGGGGGGGGGGGGGGGGGGGACCTGCTGCAGCGACGCGTGCTCGGCCGGGCACAACCGGAAGGTGAGCACCCCGTGCGCCAGCGCCGCTACGCAGTAGAGCCCGAACAGCAGCACCGCCAGCAGCGGCGCCTGCGGGAGTGGAGCGACGGCGTAGGTGTGGATCAGCCAGTACTCGTAGGGAGGCACCACAAGGGTGTGCGCTTTGGGATGGGGATAGGGTGGGGGGGGGGGGGGGGGGGCAAGCGACCTAATTGATATTCAAAACATCCAATTTATTTATTACACAAACATTGTGAACGGGCACAGTGACCGTTGCACGCATTCTCAATGGTTACCACCCTCTAGTTCGCAAAGCCTTTATCATTTTTTCCGACGACAAGATAACAGTACCTGCTTCTGTGAAGGAAAGGTATGAACAGAAATCCGATGTCCGAATCTTGCCCTATGTGTGTGTGGCCCGGGGGGGGGTGGGGGGGGGGGGGGGGGGGGGATGCTGGGGTTCGCGCGCACCAGCTGCACCACCGTCCGGAGGGCGCCCTCCAGCTCCAGCCGGAGCGCGGCCAGCCATGCGGACAGCGCCACCGCCAGGGCGGCGCCCAGCCATAGGACACGCATGCCCGCGCCCTCCACTCCGCCCCGACTAGTCGCTTCTCCTTACCGGAAAGCGGCCGAGCCGCGCCGTGCCTTTCCCGTTCGCGGCACCCTGTCCCCTTCGCCCACACGCCTGGGCTGCGTTACTCGCGGTTGAAAGGCCTGGCGAGAACGCTGAAGGAGGGAGGGCAACTGCCGCCGGCCTCGCCGCCGGTATAGATGCCGCGCGAGTGTCCAACCGCTGTGTGTGTGGGGGGGGGGGGGGAGGGGGGGGGGGTGTGTGTGTGTGTGTTGGGGGGGGGGGGGGGAGGGGGGGGGGGGGGGGGAGGGGGGGAGGGGGGGGTTACTTCGCCTGCCTGCGCCTGCTGCCGAGCGGAGGGCGACGGGGTGGAGGGGCAAGAGACGCGGGTGCGGTGCTATCCAGACAACCAAGACAGCACTGATCAGCCGGGTAATCGTATCCGAAAAACAGCACCGCCGCGGAATAGAGGGATACCGCAGGCCTTAGCTAGGTGGTCTGCTGTTGTGCTTGAGTGGGCACACGAGCGGGATTCCGGTATCACGTCGGCGTTCGTTCGTTTGGGTGGTGATCGTCGGCGCCCCCCTGCCGCTGCACGCCCTTTCGCTATCTCCACAGCAACTGCAGGGTCGTCTATGTAAGGATTACAGATGTACCAGTACCCTGCCAGTACTTCGCGTGGTATGGCCACGACAAGTCGACTGCCATGGGGCCACGGGGCCATGGAGCCTTGTAATCCAGTGGATGTCAGCCTCCTACGCCAAGGAAGCAGCCGTTTCCCCCGGTTATTGCACTTTTAGAATTGTTCGGCAATGGCATTGCTTGGCACATGGCTAAAACCACAGAAAAAAACGGGCGATGAATAGGGGGCAACTTGATGGCGGCGTAGCTTCCATCCTTCGCATATATGCCCGCGCGCTGCCGGTGGTGGGTGGACGTATGCATGCGCTGTAAGACCACAGAGAGATTGAGCCCAATCCATGCACGCTACTCATGCAATGCATGGCATTATATATTTCCATGAGTGTGCCCGTAATCCCGTCGTCGTGACGGGGCCAATCATCCCACAATTTTCGAAGCTGCAAGATAAGCGCCGTTGGCCGCGTCTCGCTGGGTGAAAGTAGCACACATAAAGTGCCTTCGATTGCATAGGTGCATGCTTCTAGCGCCCGCACCGTAGGCTAAGCGCGGGCTGCCCCCCTATCGCTCGACAACCATGTCGCCACTGCTGCACGGGTCTTCGCACATGTTGTCACACATGTCACCCGTCATCCAAGGAAAAAAGCCAAAATGATGACGGGGCCCGCGCGACATGGAGACCTATCCAAGGGGTCCTCGCGCCTGGGAACTTGCGTGGAAGGGCACATTACATGCCCCCATCATGCGCCCCCACCCACAGTGAGTGGGCTGGCTGGGATACCAGAACAGGGGGGGGGGTAACTTTGACATCAATGCCATAACATTTCGGCGTTTCATCAGATTGGGCTCTGAATTAGTGCTTTGGAAAGCGCAGGTCACGGGCTTTCCATCGCACTAATTTGCAGCCCAATTCGATAAAACGTCGAAATGTTATGAATTAAAACGTGATTGAAACATTACTGCTTCTTGCAAGTCGAACAGCATGTTTACGAATGTCGCATGCAGCCCGATAGCTGACCATAGACTCCAAACCATGCGCCGCGCGGCATGGGGTAGGTGGCCAACACATGTATCTCGGCGATCATGGGAGAAAAACACGGTTCTTTATGTCCAAATGTCGACGTGTCCGCCTGCGCTCAAACCGTTCATTGCCCGGCCGTGCAGCACTTGTTACACTGGCAGTGCCGCATAACATGCGACGCGCGCGCCACGCGCGACGTCGCATTGGCCCTATCTCACCATGTGCACGCTTTTTCATGGTTATCCTCGCAATGACTTCAACGGCGTAGAATATGCGTGGGTTTACCGACTAGTAGCGACCAAACCCAAATCATA
>VCJN01001985.1:0-34401 GCA_006384855.1 Tetraselmis striata
CATGAAAAAATAGCCGCTACATGTCCTCTGTAGGTTCGTTCACATTCGACCTCTGGTAGATAGGGCAGGTGCTCCTGCGCAGTGGTCTTATTTCCGCCTCGGCACCCGGAAAGGCCATCCAGGGAACCCGGGCACGCACACCACACAAGCGCCATTTGCTCGGGTTCCAAAGGAAGGGGGGCCGCTCACCCCTTGACGAGCAGGTCCAGGTGCTGGTTGTGCGCGCGCCACACGGCGGCGCCGTACTTCACCTGCAGCTCCAGGTTCATCAGGCGCAGCTCCTGGTGCTCGCGCTGCGCAAAGGTGTTGTCCAGCGCCGCGCGCCACGCGCCGGGGTCGCCCTTCTTGGCGGCGGGCGCGGGTTGAGCTGGTAGCGCGTGGTGTCCACCTGCGCCATGGGCTCGCCGGCCTTCAGGCGCGCCAGCTCCGCCATGATCAGCGAGTCCTCCTGCGGGCCGGCCGGCGGGTATCAGAAGGGCGCCGCCCATCAGACGACATCATCCCCCCCCCCCCCCGCGCCCCGGATCAAGCCAACCACCACCAACGTTGGGGAGTTAAGTCAAAGCGTTGATGCAGATGCCTCCAGATCGAGGTCTAGCTTAGGTCATGCCTCAGGGTTTCTAGGGTTAGATTGCGGCATGGGGCTGTAACGATTCGGCTTCCCGGAGCAGGGTATACGCTGTGCTGACTCTAGGGTGGTGGGTAGGTAGAGTTTAGGTCATGCCTCAGGGTTTATAGGGTTAGATTGTGGCATAGGGCTGTCCCGGTTCGGCGTCGCAGAGCAGGGTATACGCTGTCCTGACTCTAGGGTTATAATTAGGGCCTGTTAGGGTCGTGAAGTCTCTTGGGCGAGCTCAACCTTTCGGTAAAGCCGATGTCCCGTAGAGGGATCGGAAACAAAGCTGAGACCGGGATTCTCAGCGCGCGACATGAAAACTCCCGGTACTCCCATCAAAAAGCGGACGCAAAAAGGTCTCAGCGTGGCATATCTCAGCGTGCAAAACGCCCCGTCTGCGGGTGTCGCCCCCGCCCCTGAGACGCCAGGCGCGATTGATTCGGTGGTTGTTCGGCCTTCCCGGAACACGTCACCCTCGTCGCCCCCACCGCATCGAGCGGCAAGCGCCATCCACCGCCACCAGCGCCGCCCGCCCGGAGGCAGCATCCCCCCCACAGCCGGCCCCATCCCCTCCTATCCATCAGCCCCACACCCCCCAGTCCCGGCCACGGACGGCGGCGGTGGCAGCGCCGTGATCCCTGCCGCCCACCCCCGCCGACCAATGGCATAAACTCGCCGCGAGGCCACGCTCGGGGTGGGCCGTGTGCGCAGCGGACGTATAATGTGCATATGTGGGTAGGGGGATGAGTGGCTGCAGTGGCGGGCTCCCCCACTGGGCGCCAGCTCTCATCGTGCCGGGCTGGCGTCTGACCAGCGGCTTATTTACGGCTGGTATTTACGGCGTATTTTCGCGCTGGGGATTTACGGCAGTATGGCTGACTCCTGTCATGCGACTCTCGGCGTGCGGCTGTTCCGTCTCAGCGTGCACTTTATGGTTGGAACATAGTCTGACGTACATAGGTTCGTGTGTTCAGAAGGGATGGGGGGGCAGTGGGTGATGGTCGGGCCTTTGAGACGTGTGCACCCAGCGTCCGCGGGGGGGCAGCTGGAGCCCTAACCGGGGATAGGGCTCCTCTGGAGAATGGCGGCCCGCGTGCCTGGCCCGCCCTGGAAGAGGAAGGGGTTACCCGGGCAGCATGGGGAGCAGTGCGTGGCTGCGCCTAGGCGCAGCATTTGGGTGGGTGGTGGGTGGTGGTGGATGTCTGCGTGTGTGTAGAGGTGGGTGTTGGGGGGGGGGGGGGGGGGGGGGGGCACCCACCGGGATGACGGACTCCGGGACCTCGGGCAGCTCCTTCAGGTAGTCCGCTGGCCGCTTGCTGCTGCGCCGCATCTGCCGGTATAGGCGAGGTGAGGTGAGGGGGGGCCATGCAGGGGTGCGCCCTGGGCTCCATCCCGCCAACCCCCTCTCCCCCCCCTCTCTCTCTGGTCACTGCGCCTGCATATATCTGGGGAACCACATTTTGGGTTCGCTGCGCATTGATGTGTTTGAACCCCTCCTTGCGAAGAGGGCAGACCGATCTTTGTCTGAAGATCTATCAGAATGCGCTCCACAAATATACCTCGAGATCCCCGAGCCGCAAGCCCAACCCAATACTCGGTTGAGCCGCGAGCCCGAATGCACTGTGGCCTTGGTAGCGGCTCGCCCTGCCAACCCCCGCTGCGGCTGCCGGTGTGCCGGGGGTGTGCCGGGCCCGGGGGGGGGGGGGGGGGGGGGGGGGGGGGCGGCACCTCCTCCTCAATGAGCTGCTCCACCGAGCGCTTGGTGTCCGGCCGGCAGCGGGTCCACGTACGGCAGCGCGTCGATGAGTCCTCCCCGCGCCGCGCGCCGCCCGCCTGCCCAAACGCTGCATAGTCCAGCGCCAGGGGCTCCCCGGGGCCCGCCATGCCTGCCCCTGCCAGGGCACCGGCAAGCAGAGGGTGAGGCCGAGGGGAAGGAAGGGGGAGGGGGGGGGGGGGGGGGGGGTGATGGACGTGCGTGGGGAGAGTAGGTGGCATGGGGAGGAGAGGCTGGCGACGGTGGTACAGCGACCCAGCGCTGCACAGGTAGCTGAGTTCGGAGGGACTCCGCGTTTTGGGGAAGGGCGGGGACAGGGCTGCTCTGCCGCCCTGGCCGCCTGGTGTTGCCAAGCGCGATGTGGGTGTGGATGTGGGTACGGGTGTGGATCTGTTACAAGGGGAGGTGGTAGATGCCTGGGCCTGCTGACTAGGAGGTGGCCAGCATGGATCGTGTGGGGCGAAGCGATGGAGGGGGAAGCGATGGCGAGATACAGGCCCAGAGCTGCGCTCCCCAGCCGCCGAGCGCTTGGGTGATGCGAAGTGGGTGCGAGGTGGGTGCGAGGGAGGGCGAGGGGGGTGCCGAACCTGCGGCCAAGCGGGTGTCTCTGGCGATCAGGCGTCCGCGGCCCACGGGTTTGCCGACGGCCAGGGTGACAGGGTGGGTCGGGGTAGGACAAGACGGGGCTGCGGGCTGCCTGCTGCCTGCTGACGTGCGCTCGGCTGGCTAGCTGGATGGCGTCCTTTATTGGAGGGGGCTGACTGGAGGGCCGTGCGATCTGTCGCCAGCGGCTGGAGGACACAGTAGGGAACCTGGCACACGCACGTTGCCTCGCTTGAAATAGTTGTGCGTGACACAGGGGGTGCCAGGCCGTGAGGGGGCTGCCACTCTGTTTGGGGGGGGGGGGTGGGGGGGGGGGGGGCGGGAGAGGGGCACCTGGAGAGTGGACGGAACGATCCCGTCGGCGAAAACGTCTGCAAACGAGGTCGCGCCTGTCGGTGGCGGCCGCCGGCGTGCGTGCGATACACGCGCGTAGTAGTTGCCACATATATCCCACATGTTCTATCTGTACATTAACGCCGGTGTTATTATGAGCGTAATCGTACGCCTACCGAGCTTTAAGTAGACGCAAACTCGCTTTACGCGATATGTAATCGAGATTTTGGCATAGTACGGCTGGTACAGTATCCCCCCAGAAGTACAGCATCGTACATAGCGATTCGTCGCTTGGCTCGATGATTTTTCGATCGTCGTCGCTCGTCAGAGATCATTATCATAAGCAGGTTAGTCGCTATAGCGACGCAAGCAAGACCGGTGAGGCAGCGCGACTGATGGGTTTGGTTTATACAGGGAACGCGTGACCAGAACAGCAGCAGTCTCCGCTCGTAAAATTTGGGTAATCACATATTGAATTCGTGCATGCGGAATACATGCAGGTACACTGGTACCCTGAATATGATGAACACCACGATGCCTGCACCGGTTGCAAGCTTTACATGCCTGACCCTCTGGCGGAAAGACGACGTCTTCGAAAGCACATTGTGAACCAGTAGCAGGCAGACACCCTGCGGCGGCTCCCTCTTCCAGCACTACTCTCACTCTTGTGAAGCCGCATGCCAGGTGCGCCAATCATCAGTGTGGGTGCCAAGGAATTAATCGCATCGCATACGTTAATACGCCGCGGAGAGGCGGCAGGCGGGGATCATCTGCCCAGATTATTGGACCCGAGACAGCGGGGAACACACCCCACGACCCCCACGGTTGCGCCTCCTGGGCCTCAGGGCATGTGCCAGCGCAGACGGAGCACCGCCCCGGGCATTTGGGACCAGCAGCAGAGTGCGGCATTCGTGACTTTCACACCAATGGCATGGCGCCACATGCACTCTATCGTACCGCGATTCTGCTGCGTACTGTGATCCGGACTCGTGGGTCGCCCCGTCGGATCTTATTCCCCCGCAAGTGTATACTCTACGTCTAATTGTACCCACACGCAGGCGGCGGCGGCGGCATGTGCTAAACAGCCTGCCGACTCTCCTCTCTGAGATGGCTGTACAACTCCCTATTGTATCGTGAGCTTGCCGTCCGCATGTGAGGGAGCGAGCTGTGGTGTGTTTTGGGCCCGCGCGCCATCCCCGCCCGGCGTGGGGGCGACATGTCAGGGCGGCGCGCTCTGCGGCTGCGGCGGTGGTACTTGCGGGCATGCGGCCGCATCCTCGGGCGTAGGAGCGCCAGTGTCAGCTTCCGCTCGGCTCGCTGCCGGGGCCGCCCGCCAGCAGCGAGGCAAGTGGGCCGCTGTGCTGCAGCGCCACCGCCTCCGCGGGCTGACTCCAGCATGAGCTGCACGCGTGGATGTCCGCCAGCATGGCGGCCACCTGCGGGGGCGCGGCGGCAAAGACGCTCTGCAGCCCCGCCGCCTCCTCTACTGCCTTGGGATCCGCCGTCATAACGATGACAAAGCGGTACCCCCGCACGGAGCAGCGCGCCAGCTGCAGCGCCGCCGCCACGATGGAGCTGTTGCCGCCGTGCGCGCCGCTCGCCGCCGGCTCCAGGCCCATCACAAACTCGTCCGGCTGGGCGCTGACCGCCTGCTTGAAGATCTGAGCAACCTCGGGCGGCCACTGGGGGGCACACGCACATGCCGCCAGTCAGGTGGGGGCAACCACACTGCTCGCTTGAACACCGCGGGTGCCGACTCGCCTCTAAGAGCCCTTGTCATAGTGCTCATCAGACCCGGGCAGCGCGCAACCCAGACGGACGTTCGCTGCATTTCCGATTTATTTTCGTCTACATGTGACCTCTGACAGGGAGGGCGGGTTCTCATGCGCAGGGAGTGATGTCCTCGCCGCGTCGGCACTCGCCGGCTCCGCGCATATTTGTTCTCTCACCGCAGAGCGGGGTGCTAGGAAATAGTGAAAACGTATCAGAATACACCACGGAACACTCGCAGCCAACCATTTGGTTCACTTTTGGATCCGCGAGCCCGCCCAGACAATGGCACGTAGGTGCAAACCAGGGTTGGGCTGCAGTCCACTTTCCAGTACTGCAGGCTGCAGTGCAGGCTGCAGTAGCACTGAAACTGTTCATTATAGGGAAGGGCGAGACAGTGAAGGGCATATGTTTGGGGCACTTTGGGTAACTGCACTGCAGCCCCATTTCGGGAAGTACTGCAGGCTGCAGTGCAGTAGCTGAACTGCAGGCTGCAGTTTCTGCAGTCTGCAGTCTGCAGTTCAGTAGATACTGCAACCCAACCCTGGTGCAAACGGCGTCACGACAGGGCCATCCGCAGCAGACAGCGGGGTCCGTTCCCCGGGAGAGCCAGTGCATGCTGAGGGGACCGGTCTCGGGAGAGGCGGCCTGTCAGCGCACACCTCGCGGGGAAGCACGTTGCGCACGACGTTCAGCTGCGCCTTGTCCAGCACCAGCAACCACGGGCTGCGCCTGCGGTGCGCAATGAGCACCGTTCAGCAACCAAACCCTAACCGCCTAGAAGCATCAATCTTAGGGTTTGGAGGCTCGCATGGATGAGAATCGAGAAATCAGGGCGAAGCCCTGACATTCCTGCAGGCGCAAACCCTCACGTCAGGTGGCTCCGGCAGCCGCCCAGCAGCCTAGGGCCGAGGCATGCACATCTACGGGCGGAGGGCGGAGGCCGGGCAGAGAGTTGGTCACCTGGGACACGACTCCCCGCACAGCTGGATTTGCTCCACAATGGCCGGCACCTCCCGCAGCCAGCGCTTGCCCGTGATGGTGGCCGTGTCGCTCACCACGGCTACGCCCGCAGGAAGCAGCAGGCCGCCATCGTACCCGTTCCGGTAAAGGCTCATCGGGTCGACCCATGACTGCGACCACCGGCGGCCAACATTGAGATGGCCCAATTCAGAGCGGTCCCGCAAGACGCGAATGGCTGGCGGGGTAAAAGAGATACACTTTTACTGGATATGTAAAGAGATGCACGAGTATTAGAGTCGACGTCTATCACTTGATATGGGCATTATTCAGTGCATTGTACAAAGCTTCCATGCCAATTTGCCGGTGCTCCTGACATTGTAGATACTGCAGATGAATATCGCATGATGATGCCAAGAAATACCAAGACAGAGCAATGTGAGTAAAACGGACGTTCGGCATATAAAGGGGGTCGATTGGCCCCCAATGGAGCCCTCCTCCCCGTGAAGGCCCCTCTACTGCGGTTTGGCAACAGTTGAATGTATAGTGTGTTCGTTATCAAGTACACATTGCCGCGGCAATGAAAGATATTGTATTTTTTTTTTGGTTGAGACGATGTACGACAGACGGTCACACCAGCGGACACAGCGGGGGAGTAGATGTGGGTGTGAGGGCTGTCGCTTTAGCTTGCAACCCTGGGGGGGGGGGGGGGGGGGGGGGGCACCTGCTCCCGGGCGCACGCATGCAGCAGCCCCAGCGCTCCCGGCACAGTCATGAAGATCGCATGCGGGCAGGCCAGTAGCGCGCGCAGTCCCAGCTTGTGGACGCGCCGCAGCCCGGCGCAGCCCTCCAGCCCCCGCTGCACCCACTCCTGCCCCAGCACCACCAGCAGGACCCCGACCTCCGGCGCCGCGCAGTCAAAGCGGCCCCCAGGGACCTCCTGCACCCCGTTGGCGGCCAATCGCCGAAGCGCCGCTTGTAGTTCCTGGCGGGCGATGGCGCAAGCACGCATCTTCAGCATGGCATGGATTCAATGCCTGTGTGTGACTGCCAGCGGCCGCCTGGGCGCAAAGAACACCTACCTGCTGCTGGGCCATCTCCCTTGCATGCTGCGCCGGGTCCTGGCTCCACAGGCACAGGCAGCGCACGGCATGCAGCGGCACCGGCGAAGCGGGCTGGGAGGCACACCGCAGTGCAGGCGTCATCCAGGGGCGGGCGCCATGTGTGTTGGCAACAGAGCGGGGGGGGAGGGGGGGGGGGGGGGGAGACAGTCTTCAGCATAAGGCGTCTCTAGCATTTGGGCGGGGACCCAGGATAGCGCGATGCCGGCAGGTGCATGAGGTGGAGGTGTGATGTAGACTGGTCAGGTACCGCCCCGAGACGGTTCGCGGTATCCGTGCCTCAGAGAGGTGTGGGATCGCACCCGCCATTCGGCAACGTTGGCGCTGGTTGCTGCACTTCTTGCCGGCTCCGCTTGTTCCTGCCGTGCGGCATCCGCGACCCCGGCGCCAGAGGTCCCCGCCACCTCGGCAGTCCTACCCTCTGCAGTTGCGGCTGGTGGCGGCGGGGCGGGTCCTGCTGATGCCAGCTTGACCTCCACAGTCGGGACTACCGATCGCCTGGGGAGCTCAGCCCCCTCAGCCGGGACGCCTGATGGCCGGGGCGGCTCGGCCTCCACTGTCGGGACTATCGATCGCCTGAGCTCCAGTGTCGTTTGCTGCGGCTTCGCCTTTGCCTTGCCTGGGTTGATCCTCCCGACTTCTCCATACAAAGCTGGGGGAAAGCAGCAGCACGGGAGTAAATCACGTAGAATCCCAGAGCTCGGCAAGGGGGCCGAAATGCCGTCTCCAAATTGTCAGCAAAAGCGTTTACATACCCAAAGCACTAATTACGCGAACACCATTGACTGGTGTGATGAGTATCAATGGGCGAACATGAAGTAAGCCGCCCGTCATGGCCCATTTGCAACAATCATATAGCGGTGAGATCAGGCCCTTACAACTACTTTCACCCAGGGGCCCAACACAGTATTGCGCATAGAAGACTGCTGTACTGCTGTACCCAGCGGCACCGTTGATGCTGCACCGCAACATAGTAAAAAGAGTAGAAACAAATGCGAACTGGCTGCCACACGAACAGAGGTATAACCTTCCGCTTGTTGGCAGTGGCTATGCCTTGATCTAGGCTCGGCGTCGCGGCGGTCGTGGCATAGGCAGGCATAGACGCCTGAGCGGACTCACCGTCGCCGCGCTCACGATTCACGACTGCCGGGTCCCAGACCACCTGCAGCTGCCGCGGCGCCGCCCCCGGCTTCTTCAACAACGGCTTGAAGCGCTTCGTGGTCTCCAGGTCGCCTCGCCGGAACTGCCCCCACTCAGCGCGGTTAGCCGCGTATCACGGGCGACCAAGGGCCAAGTACCATGGTGATGAAGTGCTTCGCTCAGGTCAAAAGCTTGTATTCCACCGATCGTGATCTGGGGTTGGTGGGTCATAGCCTGTATGGAGGATAGGGGAGAGGCAAATGGCCTCACCTTCTTGTGAAGCGGCGCAGGTCGCGGCCTAAGAAACAGTGCCCGGAAGGTCTTCAACCCGTTGCCGGGCACTAGCACCACGTGCCCGCCTCCGCGCAGCTCAGCCACCAACGCCTGGTTGTGGTGCAACGCCAAGTGGCCGAGCAGCTGCCGCGAAGCCGCCCGCGAGCCCGCATCCTCCCTGCATGCGCCACAGCGAGACAACCATCGTCACACGCATATCCGCGGAGCCAAGGCATCAAGCCCCAGTCATCCCCCTTTGGGTATTAATCTTCGCAAGGTGTATGCGGCGTAGAATCCCCAGCGTAGTAGGATTGACGGCCAGCCGCCACAAGGCAGCGGCCAACCAGGACCGGAGGATCCTGAGTGCGCCGGGCATGGCGGCACCGCCCCGCCTCTTCGCGGTGGGCGCTAGTAACCCCTACGGCCCACGCCCGGCAACGTGAGGCAAGGGCTGACGAGGGTGGGAAGGCTACGCAAATTGATTGATCTTGCACCGCCTGAAGAGCTGGTACGTGGGCTAGTATACACCTACAACCATGGCCAGTGCCGGAGGACGTCTAGGAAACAAGTATTGTACGACCACCCGGCATGGCACCGGATGCTCTGAGGTTCCATGACGTTTCTTCCGTCTTCAAGTGCCCGAGGCATCTGGAGACACCTAGCCGCTTGGCCGCGAACGGTGGAGGGCAGCGCTGAAGCAAGCTGTGACATCCAAGAGCGTTCGATTGATGGGAGCACGCATGCACGTGGTCGCGTGTTTCTGCCAGCCTGCGTGGTGCCCTCCGGTGCGGGCTCTGCCACGAACATGCTGCCGCCCTTCTACGTGCACAGTCCCCGTATGAAACAATCAACGCGTACCCGTACCATGAATGGACAATTAGTACCGTTCTACCGTCTGACACTGTAGGACAGCCCCGTAAATAAGGACAGACGTACACAGGCCTACAGAGGCCCCGCTCAATGTACATCTGAGGAAAGGCGGGGCTCAAGCCATTGCCACCCTAACGGGTAATATGTATCAGGACATATGTCTTCATGTTGCTTGTAGTCCATGACAAATTGTCAATTGTCAGCACAAGCTAGGTCATTAGGCCATCTCGGGGTGTTATAGGTTTTGCGATGCCAGGGCCTCTATGCCCGCGTACCATGGCCAACCTCACAGGCCAAGGTGAAGCCCACTCACCGCACGCCCACAAACAACGCCGCGTGCGCCTCCGCATCTTCCCGGTACTCGTGCGCATGAGCGTCCTTCACCAGCGTGGCGGTCAGCTCCCGGAGGGGCTCCAGTGCGGCCACCGCATGTTCCGATTGCTCCACCCTTCCTAGTATCCCGTTGGCTGTCACACGCATGGACTGCCAGCAAAGCAACATGGGCATGAGCTTAGCCACCATAGAAGACGACCCCCACCGCGTGATTGCGCACAGCAAGGATGGTAGAGGAGGGCTGGTATACCAGTCGCTCCCCATTTAGCTCGACTACCACGCAACCCTCCCAGGTAGAGCCTTGCGTTTGGGGCTGTGCCAGCCTAGTATCTGCAATCCCGGGCAAGCATCCACGGCATGAGGATACACATCGCAGTGAGAAGCGCGAAGACGCGTTGGAGGCGCCGCTGCCCCAACGTGCCAGTGGCATGGCAACTTGATCATTTTCCATCATTGTGACTTCGCAATGGTTTGGCTCCTTGACTTGGTGATGTTAGTCAGTTTAGCACATGTGAATCTCCCCCCCCCCCCCCCCCCCCCCGCGCCCCCCCAACACACACACACACACACACACACACACACACACACACACACACACACACCATGCACACAACGTACACAGGCACGCACGCGAGAGCAAGAGAGGGCCCATGATGGGAGAAAACGCGTGCAAATGCAAACATGCCCTGGTGATCCCCTTTGTGTTCTCGTCTTTGGTGCTCTGCATGCATCGGCAAGCACTGACCTCGGGCTGGTTGTGGATGTTGCTGCGGCTCTTGCTTTCGCATTTTGGCCAGGATGTCGCTTGCCACGAGCGTGCCCTTCCGCTTCTGAGGGCCTGCCAGCGCGCCCGCCGGCAGCTTCGCACCCTCATCTCGCGCATTTGCGGTGCGCGAGGCTGCGAGCAAGGCAGACAATAGACAATTGAGACATGCCTGCTAGTATGCTTATTGTATGCACTGCATGGCTACACGGTTGTCCAGTTTGGTGCAAAAATGCCTCCCCCACTGCCCCCGAAACGGTCTCCAGCCACCATTGAACCCCCCCTCCCCCCTTCACCCACCCCAGTGGGGAGCCCCTTGCTGCATGCCCTTATACCTATTGGCCACACCTGCAGTTGCTAGAGGACGGCTGTGGGGGCGGCTTTTCAGGAAGGAGGTAACTGGCCTCGCTCGTCGGGCATGCGCACCCGTTGGCTGGGGGGCTGGCGACACCTGCGCAGCGCCAGGCAGCTGGGAGCTGTGATGAAAGGGGCGAGTCCAAGGGACGGGAGAGGGAAAACGATGGGAATGTTGCAGGGGCGCATCGTAAGCACGAGGGTGTGGTGGGCCAGGGGCAGCGTGCTCACGCTCTGTGTGCCTCTCGATGGCGCCGCCGGCAACGTCAGCCTCGGGGCCGGTCTGTCCGGCACCGGGCGCACCCGCGGCCGCCGCGCCGTGGCCTCCGCCGGCGCCTCGCGCCGCTGCACTCTGCCCTTGTTGTGCCGAGCTCGGCACGCCGCCGAGCAGAACCAGGCCTCCTTCGGCACAGCGCGCTGCACGGGCCTCATGCAGTGGATGTGCACGCAAGCCGGACCGGCCCTCCCCAGCGCGTCCACGCCCGACAGGCAGTTCTCATACTCGCAGAGAATGATGATGTCCAGGTCTCCGTCCGCGTCCGCCCAGTCGCCACAGACGGAGCAAAGTTCAAATGTCGCGTCAGAGCGGGGGCCTGCCAGGATCGCGCGGGCATCGCCCTCGAAGTCGGGGACAGCCCGGCGGTCGCTACCTCCAAGAGCGCCATCCGGAGGCATGTCTGCCTTTCAGGGTGGCTAGCTCTGGTGGGAGAGGTGTGGTCGGGGTGGGCGGGGGGGGGGGGGGGGGGGGGGGGGGCGGGGGTAATGGACCGAGGCAGTCGGCGGCGCCGTCACCCGTCCATATTTAAAAAATCCCCTCAAATATATCGCCGTCGTCATGACAATACAATTAGCCGCGCTACTCTAAATTATAGCGTCTATTATCCGACGAAGACAGGAGCGCGGTTCATTTTATTTTCGTTCTGCTCGTGATCTGATATGAACCGGCGGGACTGTGATGGAACGATATATTGTTTTTTCAGCGCAGCGAATTATTATGCTGTGATATAAACTTGACTATGCACTACGAGTGCACGACTACCAGTGGTACCCGTACCCGTATCGTACTGGTGCGGGTACAGCGCTGTGGTCGCGTCTTCCCCCCCTTGTGCACCTGCGGCAAAAAGTAGCGGTACGTACAATTATATTTGCATATATGGCGGCGGGTATCATGCATAGTTCATCAAGTATGCGAGCGCTTGTCACATCGCTCGTTGCGCTTGCGGCACACGGCTTAGCAGCCGGAAATGGGTTCGTATGACGACGATTCGATCCCAAATCCCACCATATGGATCATGGTTACCATGTCGCGCGTTGCAGGGAATTTCTCATATATGCCAATGTCGAAATGCATTTATGCTGGCCAATTGGCGGAAGGATTGGCGCCCATCACCGTATAACATGCTTCACGGGTATATATATCTACGTGCCATGGTCGGGGACGGCTAAAATGAGCCCGGACGCGGATGCGTTTATTCGGCGATGTCATGAGAACCTCGCCGGCGGTCCCACACCCCCACCACAACTGCGTGTTGGTATACAAATTTGCTATACGAATTACAGCATAGAGGTTTAGGGTTTTAGCACCATCTGCCTAAAACCCGTATACGAATGTTGGTATACGAATTACTCACGCAATCGACCGCTTCTTAAACGGCGGCATTTGGCAACAACACCGTCAATTCGCAGCGTCGAAGGGCTACACGTGGACGTCCCACACGCGTGAGGGCTTTGCCATCAGGGGCGTAGATTCACGGCTGTGTCATATCAATACCTATATCTACCAGTCGACAAGGTGGTATTGTACATGCAAGCGCCCACATATGGGAATTCTACTCACCTAACGACACGCCACCGCCATATATATGGCCCAACATCTACAATACTTGCACATGTAGACACTCTTTACCATGATGTACTCATGTTATGGTGCAGTGCGCATCGCCGTGTCGCTATGGACGCGGGGGCATGCCGCCATCGCCAATGAACTACATTGGATCCTTTAAACAAAACAAAAGAAAGTGCGGTAATGACGCGAGGTGGGCGTGCTACCGTCGAAATTTGGGAAATCTCATGAGTGTGCGGCTTTAGGCAGATGGTGCATGCATGTATGAACTCGCATGAGTGGCCATTGCCTCGGAAATGAATGTTCATACGGTATGTTCATTCGCAATGGTGAACATAAGGAGCGCCCCCACATGGTTTGCTATGGGACGCTGAAAACTTGAAATGCTCATTTCATGCCGCATACGCCATCGAATATTCTTCCAAACTTGCTGGATTATTGCGCTTTGATTCGGGTACCGATTCCTATGTATTTTGGAATTTCATCGGGGTTCTTGGCATAAAAACGTGTCTCCTAGACTTTTCTAAAGAGCTTGATTGCAGCGGCGCGGGGGTTCATGGGGCCTGTCCGGGGGCGTTGCTTTGGTAGGATGACCGCGATGGATGGCCTCCGCAGTGGATTTGGGCATAGTGCCGCTGCGGCGAAGTGTTTCCAACCTTGGAGTTTGATGGCCTCTACTATAGGGGTTGGTATGTTTTTTGTAGATAAGGACATTATGTATGGTGGCATGGTTGAGATCGGTACAATATTTGAACTCAATTACCTATTCTTCGTCATGCCAACACGACGTGCAACGGTAAGATGCACGTTCTCCTTAGCGAGGGGACTGACTGGCACCTCAAAAAATGCTTTGAAATTGAAATGGAAAATGATTAAACAACATACTAGGATGCCGCTCTCCTCCGCTCAGACCGAGTTGCTATAAGGGCATCCTATTTGAACGCCCTAACCGCGATGAAGACACATATGCGCACACAATGTGTTATTACATCTTAAGCTACCGGCCTTATTCCTCTTCTGCTCTCAAGCCCGGCCCCCTTTTCGTAGCATGGGACTGCCCCGCAACCATGTTGCAATGATATTGCGGCGCGCCTCCGTCTCCTCGGAATGCCAATAGACTGCTAGCGCTCTAGAATCCCTTTCGTGTTTCTGTCCGCTATGCTGGGTAACCCTCATAGAAACCCTTCAGCAATCGGCCGCGGGTCTTGAACCGGCACGGCTGCCGTGGGATGGCTCTAGAAAGTTGGGTCGCATTGTGGCTACTCCGCCGTCGCACGCTGTCGGCTGTCTCGCGTTGCGCGCCCTCGCATTGGGACCTTGTGCTCCGTCGCCTCTGGCATCGCGTTTGCAATCCATTATGAGCTGAGATAACGACTCAGTAAGGTGTAGCAGCACCTCATATCGAGCATGTCATTGAAATTGAAATTGGCATGGAATAGGTCGACTAGGAGCGAGACCAACTTCGGCTCAGTGGCGCGGCTTCTTCTCCGCCTAGCATGATGCGACACTTGCACTTCTATGTAATCTATCTCGGAACTGTGTCAGATTTATACACAAAAGTATAATTGTCACAATGGTAGTAACGCAATGGAATACGGACAAAATACACACTAGCGAGTGGACCCTAGAGCGGACTTGACCATCCCTACACGTACAAGTACGCAATATTTCGCTATATGGAACATAACGAAACTCGAAAGATGGCAGGCTATGCGGTAGCTTTTTGTAAGTACGCCCGTGGTGCTGCTACACACAAACTAAAGGGTACTGGCAGGTAACTCTAGTTACCCATACCATAGTAGCAGCACGGGCAGCCATAGAGGCGGTTGGGATTTTACAATCTCCGTGTAAACCAGCATACAGCGGTCGATAACATTTTAGTCGCTATGTTGTTCGTAAGTCGTCGTCGATCATCCGCGGCAATCCTTATTAATATAGCTACGACTATAATCCTCATCAATCCCTATCAAGCCAGTCTTAGTATAGCTACTGCTAGCTACAAGTACTCGTACTCCCGGCACTAGATGATGAATGCATGCTGATGCTTTACTGTGTGGAGGCCCGGCGGTGCTTCTATGATTGGCAAACGATCGTCGTCTAGGTGGCTTACGGTACGGAGGATTCGTCGCGCGCTTGCGCAACATGATGTATTATCATTATTATTTTGGCGAGAGCAAGACCCTTAGCTAAGACCCTTAGCTATGCAGCAAGATATTAAACGTACCGGTAGTGTTACCTGTAAAAGACTTGATAGTGAAAGACAACACAGATCGAGACCAAGATCAAGCTATTACTTATACTCAGGTAGCCAGTGATGAAATAAAATACATGTATGTGCCGTCTTCATTGCTAAAATTGAGTACAACGTGCTAGCATGCTTGTCTCCACCGCTCATACTTAGTTATTTCTAGGGCATGGCATCTCTAACTATAGTAGCGAACACACCGTGTAATTACAGCTCAAGCTTCCGGCCATCCTCTTTCGTTTCCAACCCCCATGCTTCTGTCACAACATCATGCTTCCGATCAATAGCTGTATTATGTTTCGGATAACTACGGGCAGTCGCTGATACGAGCGACTACCGGTAAGTGGCAGTAGTACATGGATTACCAATGCATGAGTAGTGCACCGGCACCGCGATTTTTTCGGTCGCGGTGCTGCGTCTTGGCTCCATCAGTTGCCATTGTTGAGAATACCCCGCAGGTCGCGGCGCTAATCGCCACGCCGTGCCGCCTGTGGCTGTCCGCTGGCCTCGGCCGCGTTCCGCCGATGTTGCCTCCAAGCGCCCGCCCGAGCTCCGCGGTAGGGTCCCCGAGGCGGAGGCTTGGAGGGGGACCCCCCCCCCCCCCCTTTGCGCGCGCGCCGCTCTCCGCCGCAGCGCACCATCTCGTTCTAGCCGCATGTCCAAGGTGAGACCGGGACGGACGCCAGCTGACTCCTCCCGCTGCATGGCCATGACTCGCTCATGGCACTTGGCTCCTGTCTTCTGGCCCAGCATGAGTCGCCGCCATGCCCGGCCTCTCCGCCCCCAAACGCGCCCCGCCTTTAAGTGCCGGACTCAAGTCTCCTCGCGCTCGCCGCCCTCGTCATTCTTTACGGGAAGGCTGAGGGCTTCTCTCGTTGTTCCGAACATGTTGGCCGCATGGTGCCGCCAAACTCTCCGCTATACTAAGCCGGGATTCGAGGATTCACATGTGGAACAAATACGGGTGGGGGTACGCCATATCTTATGCAAGTCGGTCGCGGGTCGTGCCGCGAGGTACGAAATTTGAAATTTGAAATTTCTTACAACTGTTCCCGCGTAGTCTTTGATGCTACACGTACAAGCTGTCTTACGAACCCGCCTAAGGTTTACTACTTCAATACTGCGAGGCGTGGCACCCTCTGAAGGCCAAGTCCCTCAACGGGTGGAGGGTGGACCCGCCTCTCTTGTATTCTCCTTGTTTGATTCTTTTGAACCCCCTCCCCTCCTTGACCCTACCCGTACCCTAATCCTATCTGGCGGGCATTCCTCATGCTTTTCAGGCCCGCCCCATACAAATCCGTCAATCTCCCTCTTAATGATAACCACCGCTTGATATTCCGGCGGGTACTGCTACGCCCCCATGGGCGCCCATTCTCCTCCGGTCCCTTCCCCACAAGGGGAGTTGCGATGCTCCGGCTGAGGCAGCCGAGGCGTCTCACCGGCAGCGCCGCATATGCCGGGCTCGGGGGCGGTCGGGGTCGCTGCGTTGCTCGGCTACCCCAGCGCGCTGTTGGTCTGCTCCGGGTAGCGGAGGGGGCTCCCTTGTGGCGAGACGTGGATAGTCGCGCCGTTGATCCGGGCAGCCGCGTGTGCGGCACCCCCCTCAGAAATGACGCCCAGCCGCTGCACCCTAGTGCCAGCATAGGTGAAGGATCATGGCTTTGACCTCAGCCGGCTGGCCGGGCTCCTAGCCGTGGACCACCACACTTAGGTCCATCAGTAGGTCCTCTTGGCGGAGGTGGCCTTCCGACGACTCGCGTACACGTACGCCCGTCCTCGGGAGGCCGCCCGCCGGCGAGTTCACGATGCTGGCAGCGCGGCCGCGTGGGCCCACCGGGATGCGAGAGCGGTTGCCCGGGGGCGCGAGGTCACCTGGTGATCTTGCCGGGGCGGATAGGGCTCGCGCCGCCGGGGAAAGGAATGGCCGGGGCGGCGGGTTGTCGGCTCTCGTGGTGGCGTCCGATGTCGCCATCGCGGTCAGCGTAGTCGTCGTAGGGTTCGGTACCGCCGCCGCCTCTGCTGAGAGGGAGGCGGCTAGTCGATCTTCGTCGAGACCCGAGAGGTCCTCGCCCATGTTGTCCTTGTTCAAGCCGGCTGCCAGGGTGTTTGCGAGGCTCCGGTGCTCCTCGCCGCGGTAATTGCGTCGCGCGACAATGTGGCGTCCAATGCCCGGATGCGCTGGCGATTGTGATCGTGCGTGTGGCGGAGTTGGGCCACCGCTTGGGACGCGAAGTCGGAGCGCGGGTCATTTGGGTGGTATGTAGCCCTAGCCAATTGCTGCCGTGGGCGTCGAGGGTTACGAGGGTGAATATACTACCATGCTCCGCCCCGCGGGGGCCAAGGCGCGCCGCAAGTCCCGGCGTGGCGTTAGTTTGTGAGTATTCACGCGCCCGGCGATGTTGGCATACAAACGATTGAGGATCGGCGCGCGCGGCGCGATCTCTCCCGGTTCGATTGTCGGCACGTTCCGCATGCGCAGGCACTCCGACTGTCCCGGCTTTTGCTCCAGGTGTATCCGGATTTGTCGGGTTTGCACCACCCGCATGACCGCGAGAGGCGAGTGAAAGCAACCACAAATCTCCGCGTGTCGGCATCAGCCCAAACTACGATGGTCGCCTCCCCGCTCGGCCCCGCGGGTCGGAGGTCGAACGAGTTTGGGTAGGCCTACTGGAAGTCGAGGACGGCGTCCACAATGAGCCGTTGGACGCGGCCGCGATGCGCGTTTGTCCCACCTCCCCCGGTTACACCGATATTCCACGGCCCCCGCGACTGCGACGGCCAGCTCCTCCTCCATCGGGGGGATGAGCCGGTGGTGTCCGTACCGGAGAGCGGGAGGTGGTACTCAATAACATACCAATAAAAAGGCTCATCCGGCACGCTCCGGCGTAGTGTGTCCCCTAGCCTCCGAGCCGGGTCATTCTCCGCTGATGCGGAGTCCCCATTCCTTGCCCTCATGTGTCCGGGGATACGCGAGCGCCTCCGCCGTCTGCGCGGAGGCTAGCTCGACTCTGACGAACTTGGCCCGGGGGCGGGTCTTCGAAATGAACTTGATCTGACTCCAATAGCTTCTGAAGAGTTGTTGACGGGGGCAGGTGCACCTCCGCATCTGGCACCCGGTTAAGAGCGTCGTCGTAGTAACCCCACGCCGCCGCGCTCGCCGCGTCTCTCAGCGCGGCCTCCAGCTCGACTCCCATCGCAGCTTGTCTCTCAACGTGGCCTCGATCCCCCCTAGCCCTGCCGCGGTGTACGGGTCCAGTAGGGTGTCGGCTAGGTATTGTGTGATCTCTTCACTTGCGAGGCCCGACACCTGCAGGTTGTCGAATACCTACACAATGTGGGGTAGGGGCTCGACGTCGTCCATCGGGTCTTCCGAGGCTATCCATGGCTAAAGAAGTGGGGAGATCTGACCGAGGAACAACTCTTGAGGAGTTGATCCCTCGTCGGCTTGTCACTGGAGCACGCGGCGGGCGTCTTCCGCCCGGGGCAGCTGTAGCTTATTGGCCCGTCGTGACCTGGCGCTTGGCCTGCCTAGCGCCTGGCTGCCGAGCCCCGAGCGTCGGCAACATCATGATGAACGAACCTAATTCGAAGGTGGCCGGGAGCTGGGGTGATTTCCGCGATCAACCGCCTCTCGGTTTCTGCGTGGCTTGCTGCGTCGATCCGGTGGTCGGCCTTCACCGCGTCGTTCATCAGGATGAGCGACACATGCGCGACTCAATGTACCCTCTCGGCTCGCTCGCCCGTCACCGCCAAATGTGGCGGGCGAGCTAGTGGGCGGAGGTAGTGCGTCGGGGGCCGCGGGGCCGTCGCTCCCGGAAAGTTCGGGCGGGGTAGGGGCCGGAGGGGCTGGATCTCACGGGTTCTAGCCATCTCGGCCCAAGAAAGGCTGGCGCAACCGGCGCTAGCTCGTTATGCATCAAGTTCCATGGCGGTCGTGGCGATGGGGTGGTCGTGGGGTTGCGTCGGCTCGATGCGGACTTCTGAAGTGGGGGTAGTGGGCTGGCCATGGTGGCGGCAGGTACCCCAAAGAGACCGCACTCCGCCGGCCTTATCCACAGGGCTTCCAAAACGGGAACAACGTACTACTGTCTTAACACCGTAAACTAGCGGCGCTGAAGTATGAAGTAAGGTACGAGAGCACGATTTATGTCGACCAACCTTCGTGAGTAGGCTGCCCCTGTCCGATTCGTACACACACCCCTCCCCGCACGTAGGCGGATCTCGAAGAGGTCAACGCAAGGCCGAGGTCGTACGGGGGTTGTTTTTAGCAGCCCCCCGTACATGGTTGCTGCCCGGCGGTTCCAGCAAGCGCTATCGGGACTATGAGTATTACTTGAAAAGCCCTCCGTAGGGCTTCCCGGTCGCCGCAAGATCCGAGGACCAGCGGCAACCTGCCACCCCACTCAGCTCCCTGCCTCATCCAACAGGGTAAGGGTCTTAGGGGTTACCATCGCCCACCACGTGTAGGTAGTGATGGTGCCGCCAAGCCTGACGCACCCAAGAGCCTCGCCCCGGGTGGGCCGGTGTCGTGTATATATAGATTAGTCTTCGGTATGTTGCTGGTGCCTGCTAGGGGACGCTGGACTCTAGGCGCATGGTCCAAGCGCAAAAAATAGATTTCAACGGGCGAAATAAAGATGCGATGCAGCTGAGGACATGACAGACAGCATAAACACAAGAATAACGCTAATTGATGACACCATTCTGCAAATGTAGCATGTTTTTATTGCCAACTGCACTAGCCATGGCGGCAAGCATGATCGAGGAATGAACACATGCGATGAGCAACGCTGAGGCAGGTCTGAGTGGCACTAGCGTAGCAAGATAAATCCACCATGCTACATCCAACATATATGGTTTGTGTGTGTTTGTGTGTGTGGGGGGGGGGGGTTCACCTGATAGATCCAGCGTGCTGTTTTTTGTTCGCCCGGCCCCGGGAAAAGATTGGCAACAGTGAAATCCTTGCAGCGTCTCTACGACGGCCGTTTAGGCAGCGATCCAGTTACGGAAAGCCCTGGTAGGCGACGCTCCGTTACAGTCAATAAGCAAATTGCTACGGCATTCTTAAGACTAATCGATGGCCAGTGACGTAATTTTCACCACTCTTGGATCACTGTTGGATCTAACACACTGCCGTCAAATACCCGGCACTGATCACAAGAAGTCCGCCCCACCCATTTGGGCGTGCTAGTGTGTTGCCCTTTTATCAGCGTTATACATTGTATATAGTCGCTAGATGATACATATTAAGGATTATGCACTTGTATGATTTTATTTTTATATGCGATGTCGACGCGATATGATATATCTTCCCATACGGGTGCCAACACCCGTATGTATAAGTATAAGAGCAATATGTAGCAAAACACACCGTGCCCTCCAATGCTCAGATATATACGAAACGATGACGGATTCAACTCGGATCAGACTCAGCTTTGAAACGGGCATGTGACCATTTGCCGGCACCCCGATCCTGGGAGCAAATACACGTGTTATCAACATCGCGTCGGCACCCGTACATACGTGATACATGTTACATCTTCCGCATGCACGCTGCCCGTCCTCGGGGACCCTACAGGTGCAATTGGCGCCAGCCATGGCTGCGCGGGAGGCCGGGCTTGCGCCAGGACGGGTCAAAGTAGCCAGCGATGCCCACCCGGAAGTCGAGCGAGCAGCGGGTTGCGTGCATGCGGTTGGGCGGCGCGTAGTGCCGGCAGAGCGCGCCGTGGAAGATCGCCACTTGCCCCAGGCTGCAGGCAGGCACGTCTTGAAAGTCCCCAGCGCCTGGCCGCGTCTCGGCCTGCAGCGTTGTCCGCGTGGAGCCCGTGTCGGTCAGCGGCAGCCAGAAGTTGAGCTCCCCGGGCTGGTGACCGTACTCCAGGTCGCAGTGCGTCCGGCCCCGCTGGGCGCACGGCCCGGGCTGCAGCCGCATGCTCGGAGGGTACTGGTACCAGAAGGACACGCCCGAGGTCTCGAGGCTGGGAGCATGGCGGAGCAGCTCTGCCTTGAGAGCGGGGCAGCACACGTCCCGTACGAACGCCTCGTAGACGGGGAGGACGCCATGGGTATCGTGCGCCACAGCGTTGTACAGCGCCTGCACGGCGCGGGCCAGGGCGCAGGGTGGGGTGCGTCACAATGCGGGCATCGATGACGCACATGCGGGCCACATGGAAGGCAGGCGATGAAGCGCGTAGTGTACATTCCGAGCTTTCGTAACCGTGGTTTTGGTGCAAACGAACCTGTCTATTAGGACGGAAGCTCGGCGATTCTAATTAGAATCGAATATAAAATATGTTGATGGTTTGGATTGTTTTTTTGAAGGAAAACTGACAGATACATCTCAGTGGTATGGCGAATCGATTTCGGAGAGCACCACGAAGGACACTGTTATTTGCATTGCCCGTTCATTTAAAAAATGTGTACGTTCATTGTTTGAAATCACATTGCGGTACAGGAATGCGGACCGGTGCACAACGGTAAGATTGCGCTAATCATACTGGCAGCATTACGCGTTATACTCTTCGCGTCAGCAGGTAATCAGAACACGATGTATCGAAATGCGAATTTAACTGATAAGGACTACCTGGCGCGTTTGGTATGAGGATATTGCAGGACATGAAGGACATATTGTAGCAATATTGCAGACACGCTGGATGACGCAATCCTTACTATCGCGTCCAAGCAGTCCATTACGATGGACCTTCTGCAATAATGATAAGGGAATAGAATAATACCAGAATATAATAGATAAAGGGGGAAACGCTGAAAGGGAGGCAAAGCACGGCCACACACCGCTGATGAAAGTTTGTGCCACGGACGCGCTGGTAGAAATGATTGGGCGTATCGTAACCAAAAGGGAGTGATGCGCATCACAGTCACCAACACATGGGCGACAACGTGCTCTGGGAAGAGGCATGCTGCAAAGGCCGCACCTGCCGCGTCTTGAAGTTTGCAAACATTCCGGGCGCCGGCACAAATTCCTCCAGTGGGCGCGGGGCACCGGCCGGCAGGGCCGAGGCCGGGAAGCGCCCCGCTGCGGGCGTGGCTGCCAGCAGCGTCGCGGCGGCTTGCGCAAGCGGGTAGGCGGCGGGGTCAAAGCTGAGGGCGCGGGGCGCGCGCATGCTGGCCGGTAGCCCCTCTGGCCGTGCCACCCGCAGCCCCTCCAGCTCCACACGCAGGGAGGGCTCCGCCACGTCCAACGTGTGCGCTGCGCTGTGCGCTGTGGCTGGCGCCCGTGCGCACGCTGGGCGCTCGGTGTCCCTATGCTGCCCGCCAGCCGTCGAGGCGCAGGCAGTGTTGTCCTCTCGAGGCGACAGAGCGGAGGTACAGCGCTCCGGGGAGGGTGACCTTGCCTGCGGGGGCGGCCGGCTCGCAGGCAGAAGCCCCACGTCTGGCGGCTCCGGAGCGGTGGCGGCCAGCACGCGGGTGCTATGCCGCGCCAGCAGGGACGCCAATGTGCTCGGAGGCCACCCGCCCTCCTGCAGCGGCGCGCCGTCCAGCCCCTCCCGGAGCGCCGCCTCCGCCACTGCCGCGCAGTGCCTCCGGCTGCGGACGTGAGCCGGCATGCGGCTCGGCGAGGCCAGATTCTCGCCGCACACAGCGCACATCCGGAGGCTGGGGCTCACGCCTGGCGGCAGCGCGGGCCCCTCTGCAGCGGCTTGCTCCTGCAGCGCCGCGGCCAACCCGGCCGTCAGCTTGGCTCTGGCGGGGTCATTTGGCTGAGTCGCCCCCCGCCGCCCGCGAGCACCCAACCGCCTGCACCCAGCAGCGCAGGGCAGCGATGCTCAGCGGCGGATCATACGTATCATCGGATGCCGGCAGTGCCGCGCAGGGATGGCAACATCAGCTGTCGACATATTGTAAGTGGCATGCCATATAACCAATTCATAACATCCACTAACAAAAAACTGCTCATTGAGGTATGACGGTAACAGTTGAGACATCCCGCTAAAGTACGCAGGCGATATCTGCTGTGGCCACCCAGCTGACAAATACCCCTGCGATTGTCAGGAACCAGTATCATAATTGCTGCCGGAGGGCTGTTTCTGGGCGATGTAAAACCACATCGATCTCCTCCAGGAGATTGCCGGCATTTAGCGACTTATAGTAACGATGCTTCTTACATGAGTGGCGTGAGCCGCTGTAACACACTCCCCGCATGCTGCATGCGAGTCGAGCGGTGTCCGGAAAACGTGTACAAACACTGCAATAACAACATGTGCTTATGCGGCGGTATGGTTATGGGCGCGCAGGCAACAGTGCGGCGGCATCGGCTTGCCTCGTCACAAAGTCGACGAGGGGCGACAGCGCCGCCGTCAGGCACGCAGCGGCCTCCGGCCGGCCCGCCTCCCGCACGAAGAGCGCCACCGCCTCCAGCGTGCTCAGGCGTCCGCGCCCCTGCCCAGGTTTCAGCGCCTCGATGAGCGGCGACACGTGCGCCGCCACGGCGGCCTCCTGCAGCGCCACGCAGGGCAGGCTGCCTGCTTCGTCGCCGCGTCCGCTCAGCAGCTGTGCGCGCCGGGGCTGCAGGTGGTCCACCAGTGCCCGCGCGCACGCCCATGAGCCGTCAGGGACGACAACTACCGTCTTCCTCGAGTCATTGGCGTCGACATTGATGCTGTTGCCATCGGCAGGGGCAAGCGCCTCGGCCACGGACAAGCTTGGGGCGTTGTGGGGACAATCGGGGGAGGTGTCGTATACTGTTTTATCATTGGCGCCGTTGTCACCAGGTTGTGCTGACGGCTCGGCGGCCGCTGGGCTGCGTCGAGGGAAGAGGAGGACAGTCCGACTCGCAGCGTGCCCCCGGAGCAGCTCGTCGAGCCTGGTCTCGTGCGCCGAGCTGCCCAGCACCAGCAGCTCCGCCGATAGGCCCGCGGCGTCAAGAGCCTCGAGGTACGGAACGGCGACTCGGGTCGACGAGGTCGAGCGCAGGAACTCGGTCGGGTGGGAGAGCAGCACAAAGTGCAGCGCGAGTGCGGCGCCCGGTGCCCGCGCCGACTCGCCCAGCACGAGACATCGTTGTCGCAACGCCGCGCAGAAACACTCCCCTGCCGGCGTCCAGCAATATCGGCACCACCCGGAGCTCCGCGCCTCGGCACAGGCCGCCGACACGCTCGCCGCAGCCGCGTCCAGCAGCGCGTCGCCGGTGGGTTCGCCTCGTTGGATTCTGGCCGCGTCTCTGGTCGACTCGACAAACAGGTCGTCCACCGTCTGCCGGTACGAGCTGGGGCGATCGGGGCCGTCGAGGTGGGAGGCGGGACTCGGTGCGGCTCTGAGCTCGGCGGAAGTGGCCGGCTTGGCGGCGACGAACCGCGTGAGGCGCGCGCGGCCGCGGTGGAACGCGCCCTCCCGCAGCACCACCTCCACTTCCTCGCCCACCTTCACCTCCAGCCCCTCGAAGTCCGCCGCCAGCTCCTGCCAGCTCACCAGGCACTCGGCGGATGGCCCGGGGCACCACGGCAGCTGTCTCTCTTTGCCATCAGCGCCGTCGGCAACGCTCGCCTCGCCACAAGGATGCCGCCGCTCCGCCGCTGCCGCCGCTTCCTCGCGCTGCCGCGCCTGTCGGATCACGCGCAGATTATCTTCCCGCGCGTTGCATACTTCGCGGCCTCGGGGTCGAAGCATGTATACGTCACGCGGCGGGGCTACCAGGGTGACACTGCCGACGGTAGCGAGCTGCACGTGGTGTCGCTGGGCTGCGATGTGTTGAGCATACAAGGACATATTAATCGATGCTGTATATTATCGGGTAATGTTGCGGATTAACCCGCTGAATGACACATCAATGTCCATTGCCAGGTCTGCCTGTGTTTTCACTGACTAAGCTCGTCTAAGCGGGGGGTTTCGACAGCTCATCTATGCTACCCAGGAGAACGAAATAGTCAGCGAAAACAGTGACGCATCTAAACAGCTTTATCGGCCTTTAAAACCAGAGGGAAAGGCAGCCAGGGCCCCCAGGGGGGGGGGGGGGGGTTGGGCGCACCTGTGTGGGCGCAAAGCACTCGATGAGGACTTCCCCGCCAGGGCGCAGCGCAGCGGCGGCAGCTGCGTGCAGGCGCTGTCGCGCAGGCGGCGGCAGCATGCAAAAGATGGAGACGACGGCGTCAAAGGCCGCCGGCTCGGGGCGCCAGGCGCCCCCCAGGTCGGCGCACTCGGTGGCCAGGCAGGCCGCCGCGCCGCGCTGCTTGGCTAGCCGGCGCGCCTTGGCGAGCCCCACGGAGGAGGCGTCCACCGCGAGGCAGCTGGCGCCCAGCTCTGCCGCGAGGTACACCGCGTTGCGGCCCTGCCCTTCGCCCAGGCACAGCACCCGAGCACCGGGTGCCAGGCGGTCTGGCGCCACGCTCGCTAGCCAGGCGCTGGGCGCCTTGCCGTAGGCCCACCCCTTGCGGTAACGTGCGTTCCAGTCCACCCCCGCCGCCTGCGCGACAGCAGCCGTGGGCCCACCTCCCGTGTCACGCGACCATCATCAAGGTTAAGTGCATCGAACACGGCAGTACACAAACGGCAGAGCAGCCTGTGATTGTGCACAGAGCGCCTCTCGCCCAATGTGGTCAATGACCCGGTGCATCTAGTCGAGGTGTCAAAATCCTCAGCAAGCAAGGCGTTTTTTCATACGCACGCAGCATTGCGTAATGGTCCGTGGACGAGCTAGATATTGGCCTGCGGCCTACTCACACGTCAGGTGAATGAACACATACCGGCCCATCGATATTCGGGGCTTACGTAACAGGTCCCTCAGTCCCCATCAGGAGGAAAGTATTGCATGAACGAACCATCTACCAGAGCAGCAGCTCCGTGATGCTAAATTAACGCGTTGCCATGTCCAGGCAACGGCCATTAGCTGTGCCGGTCAGATGCCCGGGGGACCCTGAAGTGGTCCACAACGTCTCAGTCCGCACTCTGCAGGAGCGGGGAGAGTGGGAATGGGGCATTGCTGTTGAGCTGAGGCGGGGCCAGAGCGCAGGCCGGCGCGCCACCTTTGCCGGCGGCGAGTCCTCCACAAGCGGCACAAAGCGCACGGTCCGCAAGGCGCGGCGCTCGACGCCGCCGTCGCGGGCAGTCAGCAGCGCGAGCTCCTGGTTGCTCTGCCGCTCGCCCAGCGGGATGAGCAGCAGGCCGCCGGGGCGCAGCTGCGCCAGCAGCGCGGGCGGCACCTCCGCGGCGGCCGCGCCCACGTTGATGGCATCGAAGGGGCCGAGGTCCGCGGCGCCCTGCCAGCCGTCTCCCTGCCGCACCTGCCGGCGCCACCAGACATGGCCTGTTCACCAGCTCCGGACCACTGCCCGCGTGCCTCGATCGCCGCATGAGGGCCTTGTTGGTGCGTTCACCGGTTTAGGAACCGACATTACGACCCGCCAGGTGTAAATAACTAATCACCCGCAGCAGTTTGCCTTAAAGCATTAGCGGCTACTCTCCGCCTATGGGGCAGGACATAATGTTGCCTACAGTATACTCAATGGCCACTTGATTTTACACAACGATGATACGTTATATCATATGGTACAGCTTATGTATATTTCTGTGCATTATGCCTACATTCCGCCATACCGGGACATGCTGGTATCTCGTATGCGTTCACCGCCGCACAGCATAGTCTTTCTCGCAATACGCCGTCAACAGCCCGGATGAGGAGGCCTAAGTGGCGCACCTCGATGCGGGCGTGCTGCCCATCCCTCGGGTCGTCCCCTACCGCAAAGCCATCCGCGCGCAGGTTCGCGGCGCTCCGCTCCGCCAGCCGCCCCACGATCTCCAGCCCCACCAGCGCGGCGCTCGCGGGGGCCATGCGAGCCATGTAGGCCAGCAGGATGCCGGAGCCGCAGCCGACGTCGAGCACGCGGGCGCCGGGCGTGCGCAGGGCGCCGGCGAGGGCCTCCAGGCACGTGGCGTGGATGTGCGGCGCGGAGATGGTCACCTGCACAGCGGGCGCCTGGCTGTCAGGGGTGTAGGGCGCTCCGCCGGCGCAACTCCATGCGCTGGGTCAGCCGGTCTGCACCTTGGAGCCGATGGACTGCGGCGCATCGGCGTATGGGCCGTACTGGTAGCCTCCGCGCCCTGCGGCAGCGGCCGCGCTGCCCGGGTCGCCCGGCGGGACGTACAGCGCGCGGTCGGTGGCCAGCATGGCGGCGCGCACCGCCGGAGTGGACACCAGCCCGGCGGCGGCGAGCCGGGCAACTAGCTCCTCATTGCTACCGCCGCTACAGCCCGCTGTCCACGACATCGCGCCGCACCCGCTCAAAACATCCGCACCCGTTTTGAGCGCCAGGTGTTTGCTGGCGAAGGTACAAAGGCGCCGCCCCTTATCGCACCACGATAGCCACCGCAGCAGTGCTCATTGACGGCAGTGCGCGGGACGGTTACGGCAGGCAGCGGCGCAGCGCGGTGGGTGAAGGCGGCCAGTAGTGCGAGCGCTGCCGCCCAGGCACTCACGAGAGTGGCGACTGAAGAGGTCAGTGTGGCGAGGAGGCATTTGGTGGTAGTCGTGCTGGATGTGGCAAATGCGGCGAGAAGCGACGACAGCTCGCTCGCTGGCTATCGCGGAGCCCGCTTTTTTATTGAATTAATCCTGTGCTGTAACAAGAGGCAGGAATAAAGTGGTTTAGGAGCATCCCTGCCACGAGTCGCGCAGTCGCCCGTATCCACGCACGTGTTCTTTCGATTTATCGACGAGGGGAGGAAAGTCGCGTGGTTTAGGAGCATTGCGGCGTTGCTGGGTGGTTTCGAAATGACGGCGGTGTCGGAGCACGCCGTGAAGTCCTACTACTCTACCCTTCCTGCCGGCGCTGACCAGTTGTGTGGAGGCTGAGGGTTTCAGGGTTGCGGATCCACGGCACCAATAAGCAAGGCGTGTGGAAATATTGACACCATCGACAAACATGGTTTCGGAGCGTTGCTGACATGGTTTTGGAGCCTTTCGACTATCTTCATTCAAACGCGTCTCAGCACATTCAAGAGGTGACTATTATGCCCTCCAACCGCCTACAGCTCCGTGTACGATTATTCCTCTCATGGAGTGGGCGAACATGCTGTATGACATGGAGCAAAAATGATACTTCTACAAATGCGAAAACAGGAGGTGAGTTCGAGATGACGTGGCAGTCTTGCGTATCTGACCCGCTGCAGTAGCGCCAGCAAGGGAAAGGGCAGCCTGCGGGTGCAACTATTCGGCCATCTGGTTTCCAAATTTGTCGCAACCTACCATCACAGTATGTATGACTGGCGACTTGGTTTTATGCGATCCGACTCGGCTCTCTTGCTATGTACAAGATATGGCTATGAACCCTGAGCGTGCCACCACGAGCAAAGTATTCCGCAACCAGCGCTAGGTGCACCCTGCTGTATTTGAGCAGTAGTCATGACAATGCACAGATATTGACAGCTTTGAACATATCATATTACATGTACAACATGGTTGTGAGGGTGACGCATTTCATGCAATCGTGACAGTGTTATGGATCACTGCTTGCCAGCAGGGGCCACTGACATCATAATGGTTGCTGAGTGGCTGCTTGTTAGTACGGGCTTCGCGCCCATGCCCTCCTCATGGAGTATCTCTGCTGGGACAAGTACTTTATCAGCTCCCTTTCCACCACCTGCCCCCGCCTTGCGGATACGAGCGGCACGGATCTCCAGAGCTGCCCAGGTTAGCACATACACCACGAGCCAGATAGCATAGACGACCACTGGCCATACGCTGGCGCAGGTGTCGCGCACGCGGAAGAGGACAATGCCGATCATGACGTTGGCCAGCCCGCCGAGCCAAGCCACACGGCCCGAGGTGAGGTGCAGCGCCTCCCACTGGCCGCGCCACTTGTCGCCCTTGTGCGGGCGCACCAGCGCGTTGATCGGCTGCAGAATGCCCAGGATCATGACGATCATGCCGATGACAGCATGGCTGCTAGCCAGAGCACCAGAGTCGGGGCCCACGTTGAGCGGGCCCAGCTTGACAAGCGCGATGATCCAGGCCGCCAGAGCCGCGGCCACGCCGGCGTAGTTGAGGCCACGGTGAAGCTTGAACCAGGTGGGGTCCTGGTCGCGCATGGTGCGCGCGATGAGGACACCACAGGGTAGCAGCACGCCCCAGCCAGCCAGCATGAGCACGCCATGCACCACCCAGAAGTTCCAGTTGGGGGAGCGCGGCGGGCAGCTGCCTGCGGGAGCTTCGCCCAGGGCGGCCCAGGCAAAGCCCTGGTTGGTGCCCGGCGAGTGCTGCGCCGTGTGGACGCCGCTGCCGACGTGGTACGCGGCCAGCAGGGTGCGTGCCCCCTCCAGCGGGAACTCCTCGCTCACTGTACGGGTGAACTCCACGATGGTGGAGCCGCCATCACGGCTGACAGCCAGGCTTGCGGGGTCGATGCCAGGAATGGTTGTCGCAGGCCAGCCACCGGCCGGCGGGCTGTATCCCGGCAGCATGTAGGTCTCCACACCCTGCTCGGGCGAGCCCATGACCACCATGGCGCCCCTCATGGCGGCGCCAGACGCTGGGAAGCCCAGCGCCACCCAGCCGGCGCTGGTGGCTGCCTCTGCCGCCATGCGCACCTCGCCTGCAGCGACATCGGGCGTCCAGTGCAGTGTGTAGCCGGTGCTGACGGCAAGCATGCAGTCGTATCCCGCCAGGGAGGACGGCGTGCAGGCGCCGCTGGCAGGGGGCATGAAGTTGACGCCACCGTAGGACCCCCGGGAGTCGTAGTTGCCTGCAGAGGTGCCGCCGCCGTGGTAGAGCAGCGCATCAGGGCGGTAGAAGGCGGTGTTGGTGCCGGTGCCCGTCTCCAGCGAGGACGCGGGTGCGTGGAACACAGCGCCCGCGGGGCTGCTCTGCCCGTACGCGTACGCGAGGCGGTACAGCACGCCGCCCATCACGCAGTAGTCAAGGGCTGCATCGCCGCTCTCCAGAGGCTTGCGGAACTTGAGGAGCGTCAGGCGTCGACCGCCCTCAGGGCGCTGGTCAATCTCTGCGCCCACCGCATCCAGGATGTCATCGGTGCCGCCAAGCTCAAGGTCGGCGATGGGCCGGGAGCGGCTGGGCGTGAAGGCGTCGTAGACGCGGAAGGTGCGGCCGATAGTAGCGCCGATGACAACGTCCAAGTTGATCATGGCATGTGCGCCAGAGGGCGTGAGCGGAGAGCCGCAAACACCACCTGCAGGCATGTACCCAGGCATCTCAAGATCTGCACCGGCCCCAGGCTCGCCTTCTGGCTCTCCCTCAGGCTCGGCCCCGGGCTCGGCTTCAGGCTCAGGCTCTGTCTCGGGTTCAGGCTCGGGCGAGGTCTGCGCCAGGCGGCGCCGCAGCAGCCGCCTGGAGCCAGTGTTGATGGCTGCTGCTGCCTCTGGTTGCAGGGCTGGCAGCGCCAGGACGCCCTGTCGGGGAACCGCACATGTGTTGGATGGCTGGGAGCCAGGGAGGGCTTTACACGTCGAACGTGTAGCCGGTGCCGTGGGTTTGCCCTCGCCTTCAGGCTCTGTCTCGGGCTCGGGCTCGGTCTCGCCCTCAGGCTCCGCCTCAGGCTCTGTCTCAGCTTCTGGCTCAGGCTCTGTCTCGGGCTTGGGCTCGCCCTCAGGCTCGGGCCCTGTCTCAGCTTCTGGCTCAGGCTCTCTCTCGGGCTCGGGCTCTGTCTCCGGCGTAGGCTCGGGCTCGGTCTCGCCCTCAGGCTCTGTCTGGGGCTCTGTCTCAGGTTCTGGTTCTGTCTCCGGCTCGGGCTCAGTCTCACCCTCTGGCTCGGGCTCTGGAGCGCCAGAATCACCTTCCGGGTCAGGCTCAGGAGAGCCGTGGCTCCCTTCTGTTCCAGGCTCAGGCGCGTCCTCGGCTTCAGGCTCAGCCTCTCCATTGCCTTCAGGCTCGGGCTCTGGAGCGCCGCTGGTAGCCTGCTCATTGGAATATTCATTGCCGCCAATCAGGGCCTCGGGGCGCAGTGCAACAGACACCCATGCATCCGTGTCAGCGGCGATTGCATACTCGATGAAGCCGGCGTCAGTGTCGACTGTCCAGTAGACAGTATAGTTTCCGGTGGGTGTGGAGGTGCGCGAGTCGGCATACTCGTCCTCCCACGTGGCAGGGTCTCCCAGTGTCATGCTGGATTGGCGGTCACACATGCGCATGGCGAGGCCGCCCGGGGACCTCACTGCGTCACCAAACCAGCCCTCTTGGCAGAAGCACTGCTTGCGGGGCGCAGTGTCGGCCTGCGGGACGGGGCAATCGAAAGCATTGTGTCAGCCCCACAATAATGTAGGTGGTACGTTGGGAAGTGCTGTAGGCACTTGGGGCCCAGTGATAAAGGCTTGCATGTTTTTCAAGCTTCAATGAATTGTGAACTATGAATTCCAATGGCCGAAATCCTGCAATTGCTTGTGAATCGTGGATTCTATTATCCAGACATCACAACATCATTCAGATACATAATTGCAACGGCCAGAGGTCTGCAAGCACCTCAATGTCCACACAGCTACCACCAAAGCCGCAGTGGCTGTCCTCTTCGCACTCGTTCTCTTTCTCGCAGTACTCACCATACCAAAAGCCAGTCTCAGGACTTGAGTTGCAATTACATTCACCCTACATAATGCACAGGGAGTGGATTGTCAGACTTCATAGGAATTATATCGAATACGATGAAGCAGAATTATTGGTAGCACAGAGGCAACAGACCTTTATGATATCAAAATTACCAAAGTGCATCACTGCATGCAGAAGCATTTATAGCCGTACGGTCGATTCGATTCGCCGTACCTCAACACAGCTGCCGTGGCCCGAGCAGCCCTGGCACTCGTCAACGGTCCCAGTGATGCTCACGACCGCGCAGCTCCGAAATAGATATGCACCGCCCCACTCGAGCGCCTGACGGCGCAGGCGGAGTACGCAGCGCTCGCAGGTGACGTTCGCCGGTAGGGAGAGCGTCGCGGTGGTCTCTGTGCCGTCGACGCAGCCGAAGTTCTTCTCGCACAGCACGCGCTCTCCAAGTGCGCCATCGTCGTCGTTGACGCGGTAAAGCTCCAGCTCGTACCCGCCGTTGTGTGGATAGTGAAGGCTCCACTCCACCTCGACATCGGAACCGGCACGGAAGGTCGTCGCAATGGAGTGGTTCACGGCCGGGAGGCGCCAGAGGCTGGGCTCGGCGCCGCGGGAAGTAAAGCCGCAAAAGCCGGCGGTACGGGCGCTGTCAAGGAAATCTGCACGTCGCGGTCATGCCAGGGCGATTCTTGAGTCCGATGCGGCGAACTGCGAGAGCGGGTGGCTGCCGCGCGTCGTTTAAACAGCTAGGCCTATTGCTCGCTCCAAAGCGACGATGACGTAGTATCAGCTCATCAGAATAAACAGCAGTCGAGGCTCACACACCGGCAACGAGCCAGTAAGCGTCGTCGCCGAGGAAAATGCCACCGCCACCGCCATATGGGGTACGACAATAATTCGAGACTGCCAGTTAAGAGATATAATAAGGATGAGACTGCATGGACGAACAAAATGGAGACTGAGTGAAGATGGCGGGCGAATAGTGGTGCCAGCGTCGCTCGCGGAAATACGCCATAATAAATAAGGGCATCTGCTCTACAATAGACGCAACCATCCAGTGCGAAGAAGCATTCCGATGCGCGCGGTAGCCGATTTAATCGCGCGGTAGCTGAATATGCAGCATGGTGAAAGTATACAGTAGCACTCACCAACGCGGGTTGCAGGACGTGGGTACTGCAGCGCGACGTGGGCATCCACTCCAGCATGCGCAGCGGCCAGTAGGACGAGCAGCACTTCTAGCCGTGCTCCGGTGCGGAGATTTAGGACCATTGCGCTATGCCCCAGGTGCTGCCTAACATATAGAGCACTTTCCAACAGTTTCTCTCGCTGGCTTTACGACGGTTTTGATAGTCGCCATGTGCCGAAAAAGTGGATGTGTATAATATGTGTATGTTATTATGATATCGAGTAGGAAATACCCACTTGTGATGGCGTAGTGATGTGATGTGATGGCGTATTGATTGACGAGGGGCCGCGGCTTAAGCGAGTGAGTAGAGCAGAGGGACGACGAGCACCCTGCTGGTACTACGATTCTGAGCTAGCCTGGCCGCGACGTCCCAGCTTTGGCCTTAGTAGTGGTGGCTGATGTGATCTGGGCTGGCGGCGTCGTGCCGTTACTGATAGTCCCTGTCCGTGCCGCTCCGACCGCTCCGGCGCTCCCACCGCTGCTGGGAGCTCCCGCCAGTGCCGCTCCCGCCGCTGCTGCCGCCTGGGACTGCCGCCAGCTCGTTGTGATATTACGTTATGCGACTGCCGGTAGTACTATTGCCAGTACAGTATATCGCGACTACCACATCATGGCGCGGGGATGATGATATCCCGCTCAGCGTGCTGGTACGGTATACAGCACTGCTACAGGGTATCTCATACTAATACCGCATCAGCCAGGTCGTAGCACAATCCTTATATTAGTGGTCGTTACGGTATATCCACACATAATGATATATTTCTCGTACAGGTACCCGTTCGCCGTACAGGTATGGTATGCTCCCACAGTACTACCACCCGCGGGCGGCGGCGGTGGGCGCACGAGGCGGCGGTAACAGTATTGATGATGGTCAGTCCTCAAGAGCACGAACAATCAGCTGATCAGGAGGGCCCTCACAATCACAGATTCTGAACATTGCATTAGTTACCGACAATCGACAACTTCACATCATCGACAATTTATCCATAGTCGCTATTAATAATATTAACATTCGTTCATTAAACATGTTATGTTGTTCACTTGTGAAAGTTGCCTTTTTTTTGAGCCATTTTGCACGAAATTCTCAAAACGCATGTTTTGGAGGCACAATTGCACAAAATCCCCTTGGTTGCACTCGATTTCGCTATTTACCCGCGCAAAACGTGCAAAATTGGGCATGCGCAGAGCGGATGCGAGGAAAAACCTAAGTCAGGACGCGCGCCACCCCATCAATTCATTGCGTTTGACGTCGTATGATCGTGGGGCAAGCGTGCGAGGGCAAATACTTTAAGTGTCTAATTGTTACAGTGCGCAAATCGCATTGTCTAATGGGCACGAGTAGCCAACACTCGCACCCCCCCTCCCGCCCCCCACCAAGGCCCCTAGAGATACGTTAGTACGTACAACACCACTGTCTATCATTATATTGTCAACATGTCCAAAACGCACTTCTTCTCGTCTGCATTGAAGCGGTGGTCATTGAACCACCTGCGTTTGTTGTCGACATCGAGTTTGTGGACGTTGAGCGCGGCACGGAGTCTTGCAAGCTCGTAAGTGATTTCCATGTGCCTAATGCCGTCGAGGGGCAACGAAGCACCGCACTCCCTATTCGCCTCTTCCTGCAATTGCATGGTGTAGCGAAGCTTTGCCAAGGGCCGGCGCACAACAAGGTTCTTGTGTCTGGAGTCCTTGATCTCCGAGACGCCCTTCATGCTTGTC
>VCJN01001987.1:0-58613 GCA_006384855.1 Tetraselmis striata
CGTCGCGTCTTCGAGGCGACAGTTACCAGCAGTGCAAAAGCAACTGCTACTGCTCGGGTAGTGGCAGCGGCTGCAGGACGCGGGCGTGACGAGGACGTGGTGGTGGACGCGGGCGTGGCCGCGAAGGTGAGCACGAGTGACGGTGGGGGGCCTTTCGTCGGAGCTGATGCTGGAGCTTTGCGAGGCCACCTATCGTGACCGCCGCAAGGCGCACTCTATCTACTAGCAGCTCAACGACGGGATGAGCGCCATGTTCAAGACCTCACCCCCACCTTACATACTTCATTTAGACCTTCCTCGGTGCGGCGCTTCTTATAGCTACCGCCGAGTGCGGCTCAACCATCCGCACACCTGCACATGGCGGCTCCAACCAACCGCTTCCCGTACCATCTCACCACTGCGTCCGTTGGTTTGTCACACTGCGTGACTGTTACAAGCTGGTTTGCAACGACCAAGCTTCGCGCGTGTACGTTACGCGCGTGACATGCGCTACGAGCGCGAAGGGCGCGCTGTCGGGGCGGCCCTCTTACTGAACCTAGCCCCGCAAACCCATACGGGTGCTATCGCAAACCCGTCCAGCAACTACCGGCCAACTGCCGGAAACCTAACCGATGTTGCCGAGTGCTTTGCTAACAGTAGTCGCCCCTGACACTCTGTCGGTAAAACGACGCACTTACGTAATTGACGAGCCCGAAGCTGTCGCTCCCTGGGCTGCTTCACTGCGATCTCGACTGCTGCAGGATGCTTTCGGCTCGGACGAGGTAGGGCAGCGGACGCTCAACCTGCTCTCCAGCTCCCTCACCGCTCAGACACTCGAGAGTTACGCCGGCAGACTGTCTCAGTTTGCGGAGTTTTGCCACGATTCCGAGAACATCAGCCCGCAGGAGGCGACCACTGCTAATGTCGTCCGGTACGTTGCCTGGATTGGTGAGCGAGCGAGGGCACATTGGAGCTAAGTTGTTGCAACCCTACACGCCTGCAATCAACACGTTCTTCGAGCTGCAACAACCTCGACCAGTCACCAAGGACAGCCTGCCACCTTATGGAGCTAGGCGTGGGCTGATGCTGGGCAGCGCCGTCAGGAAGCCGCCCCTTTGCGAGTCCTCTGCCCTGCCGGAATGTAGCCTTACAGAGCTTGTCGAAAGGGCCGAGTTAAATTGTGTTTGCTCCCACACAGAGTACCAATACGACTTCCGAGCCCTCGTGGCCTCGGTCGTCAACATATGTTCTTTGACAAGGGACTTACTGGGTGTCCCTACACAATTCGGGATGTGCACGTCGACGATTACAACATTACCCTACAGGTGTACCGCGAGAAAGGTCGCGCTGGCCGAAGGGTGGCCGGGGCCCCGACGACATGCGCGTGCTTCTCCTACCGGTGTCGGAACACCCCCGAGTTGCACGTCTCCTACACCACTTCATCGACCACGTACAGTCTGCCCCCGCCCTGGTTTCTGTTGCCTTTGGCTGCGACAAACTTCTGGGCGGTCACCCCAAGCGAGCAGTCAAAAAGCTTGGACCGCCGCTGCAATGTCGGACTGGCCGTCTACAACCGTTCGTCTTGTCGGTGCTGCCCCTCCCGCCGGCAATTCCCGGACCTCACACAACCTTCGCAAGGGAGCAGCGTCTGCCGCTAAACGCCATCGAGCTCCATTGTCCACATTCGCTACCAGACGGCTGGGCCACTAACTCCGACGTCGTTCTGGACTATATCGACCCCAACGTTCTTCCTTCACTGGCGCGTGGTTCTTCTTGGCCACATCGCGCTCCTACCGCCCACTTCCAGGTCCAACAGGGCTCCGCAGCGGTGGCCTTCCCGGTGCTTCCTTCATGACTGGCGCTACCCCTTCTCCGTCAACCCACCGCTCTCTCCGTTCGCTCATGACTGGCAAAACCAGACTCAACTTTGAAATGATCTAAACTAGTTTATGGCAGGGGCTTCCTCCCTTGACCTAACCGATTTTCAGCTACAAGTGCTGCTCAGTGGTACGGGAACTAGGCACCTGTCGTTGCGCCCTTTTGTGGGTGCAGCACGAGTGGACATAAAAGCAGCCATAACAACAGCTGAGCCTGCCATCTTCCAGTTTTCGCTGCGTTACACGCAGCGCCCTCCTTGACATCGTTTTTATTCCCTCAACGCGTTTCACTTTACCTTCCTGCCAATTTCGGCTCTTGACCTTGTAAAAACGCCTCCGCGACCTTTTTGGCACAACCAGACTCAACTTTGAAATTGTCGTATCGCGCCGAGACGAACCGTCGTTGCTGGCGGTACCTGTACCGTACTCCTTCCTGGCCGAGTAGTAGCGCGGTAACGAGTGGGCGCGCGGCGGGATGAGTTCGCGGCACCATCTTGGCAACTCGCTTGATCATTAGCAGAAGAGCGCTTCGAGAGACCAGCCCTCCGGAATCCACCTCCGTCGCAAGCCGATAGAGAGCTGAAGGCTAGCAGCGCTCCGCACACAGTGCGCCGTGCCCACGCGCTTCCGCTGGGCCACCGGACGGAGCAGGCAGGGCAAGTCCAGGCCAGGCTGATTAAGCGCGCAACCACGCGCGCTCCCGGCGGTCGTTGACTGTCCCCCGCACCAACCGGCACCCCGCCAACGCCACCGGCGCGAGCGCGCCGGCAGCGTCCATGTGGGGATCCTTCAACAGCCACCTCAATAATGTGCGGTCGCAGATTTCGCGCGTCGCGGCAGACGTGATCGAGCAGGCGGAGGAGCTGGCCGCCCCGCCGCCGCCGGTGCGCCCCCCCCCCCCCCCCCCCCCCCCGGCCCACATCCAGAGGAACCCCCCTCCCCCCCTCCCCCCCCTCCCCCGGGCCAACACACATCCAGAGGAACCCCCCCCTCGCGCTCGTGAGTTTTTGTACCCCGATGCAGCGCCTCTCTACGGCCGGCCCTAAAAGGCCTCAATCCAAGCACGTATCGCGCTGTTGCAGGCGACAGCTCCGTCTATTACCCCCGCTGGCAAGTATTACCGCATCGTGTAAACCGGAAACCCCCAGTGACTTCCAGCGCGCCAGGACGGACTGACGGAAGCCCCGCGCGCTCTATCCTGTTCCTGTCCCAGCATAGCCGGCCGCGCGCGTAGGCCTACTGGTCGGCACTTTGTCCAGGGCAGCGCGCGTCGTGAAGGGGGTTGGACGGGATGGGGGCGGAAGGGGGGGGGGGGGGGGGGGGCTGAAGCTGAGGCTCGGCCGCGCAGGGCACCCCTCAGGCAGATGGACACAGCGAGTACAGCGGCCAGCACGCGCCCCTGCCGCCTGACAGCGCCCCCACCGCGATGGAGTCACCCCACGCCGGCAGCAAGGACGGAGGTTGTGCGGGGCCCGCGCGGACAAGCCACTTGTCCCGGCAGTTCTCAAGGCGCCGGCTGCAGGCGGAGAAAGAGCCCGCGCGCCAGGGGCAGCACGTCGACCTGAAAATAGTACGCCTCCCTGCCCCCCCCCCCCCCCCCCCCCCCCCCTCCTTTCCCTGCAAACCCCTTTGCCACCTCTCAGCGTGTACCAAGGTCACAGTGGCGGCTGTCGATGCCAACAAGGTACCTGCACTCCAGCGGGCAGGAGGGGGGGCGCCCATCGCAGCCTGCGCGACGCCGCCGAGCGCGCACCCTCCGCCACCAGCAGCCGCCGCACCACCGCGGAGAGCACGGACGCGCTGCCGAAGCCGCACGGCGCGCTGGGCCAACGGGGGCGGCGCGGGCGGGGCGGCGGGAGGCGAGGCCGCCCCCGGGGGCGCCGCCGCGGAGGTCGCCAAGCTGCAGGCGCACGTCCGGCACCTCAAGCAGGAGATCCTGCAGGTCACGCAGGTGGGGCTCGCAAGCTACCCCTCCGCCCACCGTGCTCGCCTCCCCCTGTCCCATCCCTGGCACTGCTTTAATGCCCACATGCTACACCTGCGGAGGATGACACCCCCCGGGCTCCTCGGCCACACCCCTGCTCCCCTTTGTCGGCGCTGGGCAGTCCAACGAGGAGGAGCTGGAGCGGCAGGGCGGTGAGCACCGCGCGGAAGCTGGAGCGGCTGGCGCACGCGCACAGGATGGAGCTGGGCTCGGTGACGGCGGACCTGGAGGCGGCGCGGCGGGCGGCGGCGGCGGCCAAGCGGCGCGCGGAGGAGGGCGCCGCGGCGGCGGAGAGCCTGCGCCGGGAGGTTGACGAGCTGCGCGCCGCGCCGGCGGCCGCTGACGGCGCCGGCGCGGAGGAGCGGGCGGCGCTGGAGGGGAAGCTGGCGGGCGCGCTGGCGGCGCGGCGGGTCTGGAGGAGCAGCTCGCGGCGGCGGCCCGCGGAGGGCGGCGCGGCGGAGGCGGCGGCGGGCGCGCGAGTGGCGGCGGCGCGCCGGCAGCTGGAGGAGGCGGCGGGCCAGCTGGAGGCGGCGCACGCGCAGGCGAGGGAGCTGAGCCAGGTGGCGGCGGCGGCGGGGCAGCGGGAGGCGGAGCTGCGGGAGCGGCTGGACCAGGTGCGCAGCGATTCTTGAGAGGGGGGAGCTTTGGGTTGAAGGCTGGGAGCAAACCCAGAGGACGAAATTGAAATTCTATAATTTGTTAGCATAATTCCAGAATTCAGTTCCGAATTTCCTGGAAATCCAATGATGTACGATTCTCCAGCGACATTCGACCCATCGCGTGCTACACATCTGCGCTATCCAATAACTGTTTCCACCGATTGGAATTCCAGAAATTCCAGAATTCCAAAGCAGGATTTCCATAATTTAGTTTCGAATTTCCTGGAAATCCGGTCATGCCCACCGCTGCTCAGCGACAGTTTCATCCGCCGCCTGTTTTAAGCTGCGGTGCTTGGGCTGCGTGCGCGCCGCCCGTGGCCCAGGTCTGCGCGGCGGCCAGCGAGGCGGAGGCGCAGTGGGGCGGGAGCGGGCGGAGCTGGAGGCCGCGGCCGCGCAGGCGGGGCGCCGGCTGGAGGAGATGGGACAGGCGCTGGCGGCGGCGCAGGCGGGCGCGGAGGCCGAGCGGGAGCGGGCGGCCGCCGCGCTGGACGCGGCCGCGGGGCAGCGCGCGGAGGCGGTTGGCGGCGCTGGAGGGGCGGCTGCTGGCGATGCAGCGCGAGCGGGAGGCCGCCCTGGGGCAGCAGGTGCCCCCCCTCCTCGAGGGGTCGCGTCCTCTAGGCGTGGAATGCCGCACCATTTTGCAATCGGGCTCGCGGGCCATAAACATGAACGGTTTGGGCAGCAACGAGTCGGAAGATCCGTGCGTTATGCTGACATGTTTCAAGCTTACAGACTCTCTTTTTCGGGGTGAATTTGGGGGGGGGGGGGGGGGGGGGGGGGGGGGGGGGGGGGGGGGGGGGGGAGTGGAATCGAGTGTCGGTCTCTGTGCGCGTCTCGGTACCTGCATTCGGTGCAGAGCTTTGGCGCGGCCATTGCAGTGCAACTCCCCCCAATGTGTGATCTTCGCGCTCCTGTGTGGTTGACGCTGAGGAGGTGCATTCGCTGCGTCCCCAGGCGGCCGCGGAGGAGGCGCACCGCCGGGAGGTGGCGGCGGCGCAGGAGAGGGCGGCGTCGCTGGAGGGGCGGGCCCGGCAGCTGCAGGCGGAGCTCGAGGCCAGCGGAGGGCCGCGCGGGCGCGGGGGCGGCGGTGGAGGAGGAGCTCAGCGCGGCGCGGGCGGACGCGCGCGGGCTGCGGCGCCGGGCGGAGGAGCTGGAGGTGCGGCTGGGGGAGAAGGAGGCGGCGCGGGTGTCGCTGGCGGAGGGGCCTGGCGGCGGAGGGGCGCCGCGAGGCGCGAGGCGGCGGCCGCGGGCGGCCGCGCATGTGGAGGTGCGCCGGGGGAAGACACTACCCCCCCCCCCCCCCCCCCCTCCCCTCCACCCCCATGGCGATGGATGTCGACATGCCGTGCGGCGGATCGACTCGCATACATCTTATTGTAAGCCTCCAATGGGGCGCGCATGCCACCAATATATGAGAACATGCGATATAACCCCCCAAGCTATAGTTTTCGTCTGGATTTGACCCCTGGCATGAAGGGCTGGTTATAGTTCGCAGTGTCCCAACGAGTATTACAACCGCGCCGCCACCCGTGTAAAACAAATCGTGCCAGGGAGTGCGGAACGTGCACATTATGCTGTTTCCGAAGCTCTTGGTCCACGGGGGCCAAGGCGCGTATGATAAGAAGCCGCAATGTGACAAGCCTAAAATGCGACCTGCATCCCGCCCGCAGAACGTTCGCTGTGGCGCCGCTGTCGTTTCTCTGATGAGGCGTGACCTCTGGTGGGCATGGCAGGGCTGTACTCGCGGTGTTCTTGTTCATGCTGCAGTACCCGTAGTGGTGTGTTCAGTTTCTGTTACACTCTGTCAAACTAATGGCGTTTGAAAAATGCGTATAGGGCAAAATAGGTTGCATGTCTATCTACGTTTAATTATAATACCAACGCACGGGAATTCTTTTATAAGATATTGATATTTATGTCCTTGGTATTATTTATCGTTATAGTGCTTTGAAATTTCAAGCTGTTGCTGTCTTGCGGAGCATCAGCGTCGATGAACTCGGAAGGCACTCCCGCTCATATGTGAATGTTTGTTTGGGTATGGGCCACCGCGTGCCCATCGACATGGCGTTTCCTCGTGACTGGTTCTATTTGTATGTTTGTTGCCGAGTAGGAGCTGTCCAACGAGCTGGCTGGGCTCAAGGCGGCGCTGGGGGCTGCCTCCCGGCGCGCGGAGAGCGCCGAGCGGCGCGCCGCCGAGGCTGAGGCGGCGATGGAGAACGGCGGCGGCAGCCGCTGCGACAGCAGCGAGCGAGGGCGCCGAGGGCGCGGGGCTCAGCCAGGAAGCCGCGGACGCGCTGCGCGCGCAGCTGGAGGAGGCGACCCGGGCGGCGGACAAAGCGGGCGCCGAGAAGGGCCGCGCGCTGAAGATGCTGTCGGCGCTGAAGCGGCAGATAGAGGAAAGCGAGATGGAGGAAGAGGAGAAGCTGGCGTGGCGCGTCGACGCAGAGGTCCGGCTCGCGCTCGAGGATTACAAGACGTCGGCGGCTGCGGCGGTCGCTCCCGCAGCGGAGGAGTTGCGCGCGGCGATGGCGGAGGCGGAGGCGGAGCGAAACGCGCGGCGGCGCTTGGAGGCTGACGTCGGGGAGTGGGCCGCCGCCCTGGAGGCCAAGGACGCCGAGTTGGCCAACCTCCAGCTCGCCCTTGGAGAGCTGGCGTACGAGAGCGAAGGCGAGTGTCCCCCCCCCCCCCCCCCCCCGGGGGGGTGCGCGTCGATCTAATTTTGTCGACGAGTAGCGCTATCGCTATTTTCTACCACTGCCATAGTGGCATCAATTTTTTTACTATTTATTCTATTTACATGAGCTAGCAGCAGAAGGCGATATCAGGAAATCACCAAAAAAAGGACAATCAGAAAGGTCCTCTACAGCGATTGCGAGGTGGAAGCAGTAACATGAGAAGACGCAGAATGAGCACGAGCCCACGCATTACTATTCATATATCACTGGCCTGATAATATTTTGATATTTTTTTCTACAGCGGGCGACAAGCTTCGGCAGGAGCTTCGCTCGGCGCAGGCACAGGCGGAGCGGCTGCAGGCGGAGCTGGAGGCGCAGCAGGGCGCGGTTTCCGCCGCCGCAAGCCGACAGGCGGCGGCCGAGACGGCGGCCGCCGCCGCGGAGGCCAGCTTGGCGGAGCAGCAGCGCGTGCAAGTACGGCTGCAAGAGGGCGCGGCGGCGCTGCGGCGCGCGCTGGAGGAGAGTGCCAAGCGCATGGCGCAGCTTAGCAGCGACAACAGCACGCTCATCGACCGCCGCATCGTGGTGCAGCTGCTCGTGTCCTACTTCGAGCGCAACTACGCGGACGAGGTGCGGCCTACAGAGTTGTCGGAATGATTTCGATCGTACGTTTGGTTGTTACTCGATATTTTTGGCGACTGGCCCGACAGTTCCCGCCCCCCCCCCCCCCCCCCCCCCCCCCCCCTTCTGATCGACTTTGCCCAGGTGCTGTCAGTGATGGTTCGCATGCTTGGGTTCACCGAGGAGGAGCGCAGCCGCATCGCGGCGAGCCGGCGCGGGGGCGTGCTGAGTCGAGTGGCCAAGGTTCCGTTCTCGGTGCTCAGCGCGCTGGCGCCCGGCGGCGGCGGCGGGGGCGGGGACGGCGCTCCGGCAGCCGCGGCAAACCAGGGCGACCTGGCGGAGGCGTGGGTGGAGTTTCTCATCAAGCAAGCGGAGGGCATGGCGGCCGAGGACGCCCGAAGCGGCGGCAACGGCGCGGCGCCAGCCGTCGGCTCCGCCGAGAACGGCGCTCCCCGGGAGACCGCGGTAGTGGACAGCTCATCGGACGGGCCGGGGCTCGTGGCCAGCCTGGGGCAGTATCAGGAGCAGCGCGGGCAGGCTCCCGGCGGCGGGCAGCAACTGCAGCCAGCATCGGCTAGTCCAGCGACCGGCGACCAAGAGGTGTGGCAGCCGCAGTCGCTCGGGCTCGGCGAGGCAGGCCAGGGTGCGGCCGAGCCGGCTGGGCAGTTCATTAGTCTCAGCCTCGAGTCGCCCACCAAACCGCCGGCCTGGCTGGGCGCCTGAGACCCCGCGAGCTCACGCCGCTGGGGCTCGGCGGATGGCTAGCACGCGCTCCGAGTGCCGACGGACGAGCAGCTGAGCAATTAGTCATAATAGTAAATACATCTAGATTTGTCGCTACGAGTATTGTAAGGATAAATTATGTGCCTCGATCCGCCCACCACGTGTGCCATGCGCTCGCCAGTCAAACCGCCAGGGGGCAACTGGCAGGGGGCGGCGTGTCGGCGAGTCGGCAAAAAGGTTAATGGTCCACCGCTCCTGACTGTGTTGTTACTTTGTGTCCGAAAATTGACAGGTCGCTATACGATGCTGCCGACGGATCTCAAAGTGTCGAATTGAGGTCGCCTGGGACCGACAGGAACATCCGACAAGGTACATTCCTTGTCCGCTCGGTCGAGCGGTGGTCTCTTACGCAAGAGGTCCCGTGCTCGATTCCAGGTTCATGCATTATCGGCAATATCGGCCCGGCGTGTCCTGGGTTTACTTGGCTGGTGAATTAGCCCTTCGGGGTTCGATTGAGGCAAAGGTCGAAGGGCTATGCCAGACCTACGACTGCAGTTGGCGCAAGAGGCAAAGTGCCGGGGCAGCTTTGGCCGATGTCCCGGGGCGAACTTTACTTTTATTTATCACTTTATTTACTTTTACTTTCACTTTTATCTATCGTCCGCTAGGATTATAAAGGATGCATGAAAGCTATGTCGCACAGGTTGTCATATCGACTGCTGGCCTAGTTCAATGTAATCCTTTATAATCCTAGCGGATAGATAAAAGTGAAAGTAAAAGTAAATAAAGTGATATTTAGATCAAATTAGATCAAATTTAGTGAATTTGGATCAAATTCAAACATAATTATTACGGGGTGCAAGCCTACCCAAAGGCAGCCTACCAGGTACGGTGGAAACCACAGTGTTACAATTGATCGACCACGCCGTTTCACCCTGGTAATGACACCCAGGGTGGTGTGGCTACAGCAGATGAGATAGTCGGAAGGCGGCGGGCGCGCGGAGGTCACACCCGCCATGTCATCAGCGTCTGCGTTGCCCACATCACCTCCTCCCCTGGCACGCCGCACACGGTCACGGTGCCCGCGGGCTCCACCTCGTTGTTCACGCGGCGGTGGTACACCAGCACCGCGTCGCCCTGCCTCTGCGGGACCAGCCCACCGGGCCACACACACACACACAGGAGGCGCACTACGTCAGACTGCAGCACCGGCGACGGCGACACGCGCAAATTAATACCAAAGCATCGCCCCATCACCAATAGAAAGTAAAAGTAAAAGTTCGACCCGGGACATCGGCCGAAGCCGCCCCAGCGCTTGGCCACTCGCGCCACCTATCACCAATAGAGTTCTCCCACAATAGTGATCCGCTGCAATAACTTTCTTAATGTTAGTGTACTCGTCAGAAGTATTAATTCGGAAACGCATCCCGTAGGCAGTACTACAAATTACAGTGAGATATTGGGTACTTCGCTACCAAATATCCTTTATGGTGAGTAGACATGACGAAATCACCGCGATACGTTATTGTGGATAAACTATATGCCCCCGATTTAACTCTAATTTAATGGCAACTGAATTATTATTCGTATCTGGGAAAAGGGGGTTTCAAATGGAAGAGCGGAGGGGGGGGGGGGGGGGGGGGGGCTTGATTCACCCAACGCGTCGTGCGTTCAGCCTTGATTAATCTATCGATAAGTCGACTGCCCACCACATCATGACCTTGATAATCTGTAACATCCAGTTCATTGCGTGCATCAATCATCGGCAGTAGACCCCAAGTAGTAACACGTCCTAAAGATATTAATTAATGTCTATTAATGATGTCTTCGCATCACGGTCTTCGTCGTTAGATGTGTTTTATCATGACTATCAATGTTGGCTTTTGGGCCCGGTATGGAGCGGATGCGGGTAGTGTTGGAAAGAAGGGGGGGGGGAGGGGGGGGGGGGGGGGGGGGGCTTACCAGCGGGTAGGCCATGATGTGCCCCGCGCACAGCGAGCGCGGCCCGCTGGGCTGCCAGTCGCTGGGGAGCGGCGCCTGCGGGAGCACGATCTCGCCGCCCAGCGACGAGTGCGGCGACCTGGGAGGGGGCGCCCAGCTCTTCTGCGTCAGTCCCAGCGGCCCCATCCCCACGGAGGGATAGCAAGTCGGCAAATCCACTAGATTCTGCCAAGCACTGGCCCCTTGGAAGGCCATTGGGGGCTAGCCCCCCCGAATTCTACCCCCTCCTCCCCCCCCCCCCCCCCCCCCAGACGCTTCCTTTGCGCGGTCTTTCCCCCCCGTTCCCCTCTCCACACCCTCTTGTGTCCGTTTTCCCCATTTTGTACCCCCCGCCCATCTTGAGTGTGTGGGCATGTGAACCAATAGTGTTTGATCCGCTATGACCGACGATCTACCACGTCAACCCCAGAAGCCCCGTTCCACCCGATCCAGCCCAGCACTGCCCGCTTGGAAGGCCATCGGGGACACCCGCAGGTGCGTGCTTCCAATGTTTCGTCCCCGTCCTCCTTCGCCCCCCCATCCCTTTCCCTTGTGTTCGTTCGGTTTCCTCTCTGTCCCCCTCGCATGCCGGGTCATACTGGTCGTGTGGGCTTTCGAACTAACGCGCTTGGTGCCTCTTGGTATTACGAGCACAAAGAATGGGGGTGTGACTAGTTGGGAAGCAGGCGGCGCGCTGGTTGGAGACGCTCACTCTGCCGAGCCGTTGGGGCCAAGCGAGCCAACCAAGTAGGGCCAACGGTGCGTTTGCTGACGTACGTGTCACCTACAGAATCAATATTGGGGGGGGGGGGGGGTTGTGCAGTAGGGCACCACAGCGACATGGTGACGGGCACGCATCGCAAGGCGTCACTCATCCCCGCTGCAAACTTCGCCACGCCACTACACCCGACAACATTCACGGAGACCCACAAACTACGGCCTACCACCTCCAAAACCAGCGCCGGGTGCACCCTTTGTGCCCGCAACAGCGCTGCCGCCGTCATGCCTCATGCTGCCTGCCGTCAACCGAGTTGCGGCGGTTGGTATTCCGCATTTGAACATACGGTGTTGCGTGTGGATACTGGGTCTCTCATTCAGCACCGGGTGTCACCCCTTCCTTCAACTCCTGACCTAGCTAGTGCCCCCAACTCCATGGCAAATAGCATAAACGCTATCTGGGTCTAGGTCGCCAGCCGGCCTAGCCGGCCCTGGCACAGCTCCAAAGCGGCGGCAGGTGGGCTAGAGCCTCCCAGCGTGACGGCTGGTGATTGTTATTCATACCAAGAGGCAGTCGTCGCTGATCATCGGTGCTCGATTGTGTCATCCCCGTTGCCCTCATCCTACCCATGAGGCGGCACTGGGGGAATAGAGGGTGGAGTTGGAGGGTGGCAATACCGTCTGATGCAACAATGAAAATATCTGCAGTATATGTATGGCGAGAGTATGTCTGTGAACTATATATGTATCGCTCGCATATATGTGTATATATCTGCATATACATATGTATATACATATATGTATACGTGTGTATACTTATACGTATATATGTGTGTACATTCGTATACATGTATATATGTATATTTGTATACATGTATATATGTGTGTATACGTATTTGTTAATATATATTCATATGTATTATGCATACATTCGTATATATGGTATATATGTGCACATATATGCATAATTACATATATATATATATATATGTATATGTGTGTGTCTGTGTATATAAATGATATGGTGTGAGAAGGGGCACGGAGAATATAATAATATGGTGCGAGAAGGGGCACGGAGATGCCGGAGGGAAGGCGATTGGGGGGGGGGGGGGGGGGGGAGTCGCGCACAGCTTGATGTAGAGCGTGGCCAGGCGTTGGTCGTTCGCCGTGGGCGCGTGCTCCAGCGAGGCCACGGGCGACGCGGCGGCGGCCTCGTCGAGGTGAAGCGTGAGGTCCGCCATGCCGGCTGCGCGCAGATGCGGACGGCGGACCCCCCCACCGCCAGGAAAGAGTCAGCGCCACTGCCCCAACTCCTCCCGGGACCTCACGCAGGATCGGCACAGCAAATGGTGCACGTGGCAATGTGGTAGATACGTGCCTGCGTATATACAGACGGACTAGGGTATCTAGACAGACTAGGGTATCATAGAAGGTTCTTGATTAGACGTAATTACGAGGTTTGATATGACGAGGTTTGATAGCGCGATCTATAGGACCTGTGTAGCACTGACTGACTGACTGAAGATCTTCGCATCAGGTGATTAGGGGGGGGGGGGGGGGGGGGGGGGGCATCGCTCTTCAGTGTTTTGCATGACGGCACTATCTATTCAGGAATTCGTCAAACTTCACGCCACGAGGATTTGCATCTAAGGCATAGGTGCGGCTAAATGTCTATAAACAGCGCCGAGTCTGAGCCTTAGTTCAAATACTCGTAGTCATGGCGGTTAGTCATTTTGTTGATTCAAATAATAGGGGGCAGACAAAGGCGGGGCACCTCGGCGGAACATGGTGGTCTCCCCGATGCGTTTGTTCACGGCCGCCACCGTCACGCCCGCGTCGTCCGGCAGCGCCAGCGTGCTCGGCATGTCCGAGTCGCGGCCCTGCACGCCCACAGCGCGCCCGGGGTCTTGGGCGTCAGGGGGGGCATACCAATGGGGGCCCGACTCGACTCCAATTCGGGAGTAAAGGAGCCATCTCGCAGTCCGATGTGTTCGCACGGGGCGACACACGGCCTCGGGGCATAGGATCCCCGGCGGGAGGATGGCCGGCACACACTCCAACTTCCACATTGCGTACAGCACTGCGCAAACCGTGTGTTTTGGGGGCTGTGTGGCGGTTGTGGAATACGGCACACGCGGGCCGGGAAGAGGGGAGCGGTGGGAGGGGGGGAGAGAGGGTGGCAAGGGGCGGGAAAGGGGGGGCGGACCAGCTCCAGCAGCGCCTCGCACTCCGCCACGCTGAGGAAGCCCTTGTACGACACGACACGCGGCTCCCAGTTGACCACGTCCACCTCCCCACGCCAGGATTCCTGCCACAGAGGGAGGGGGAGTCGGCTCGAAGATTAGCAACAGGGCTGCGCTTGTCTGGATGATCACACCTCAGACGTGATGGAGCATCTTTTTTTAAATAATCAATTTAAAAATGAAGAAAAAAATAATGAACAACAGTGCGACCGCGGCTCTGGGCAGCCCCATGGAGCGCCATCTGCTCGCCTCTGCGCGCAAGCCCACCAGCCAGAAACGCCACCAGTAGCGGAAGGCGGCACCTTGAGCGCGCCGAAGCCCCAGTCTGGGGCGGAGCCGTGGCGGCCTCCGGTCGCCGCCGCGACGCGCGCGCCCTCGCCGCCCACGCGTACGTCCGCAACCTCACCCTTCCACCCCGGGAAGCGATCGTCCACCTGAGGCCAGCAGTCGTACGCAGGGGGGTCGAGAGCGGGCCGAGAACAGGGGCAGTTCATGCGGTCAGTTCTCCGCTCATTGCGCCACGGTGCAGCCCCCCCCCCCCCCCCCCCCCCCCCCCCCCCCCCCCCCCCCTCCCCCCAGTTATCGTCCGCTGGCTGCCCGGCGTGTTGTTTAGGGTTGCAGGGTTTGGGCATTCGGCGCACCTCGTAGCGCTTGGTGAGTGCGCCCGTGCTCGGCAGACACGCGGCTAGAAGCGCCAGCGCCAGGAGGCGGCGGCTGGCAGTTGTCATGGTGGTGGCGCCCGGCGAAATTCCCGGCGCTAAAGGGGTGTCTGAAGAGAAATTGTCTGTGTGGAGGGGGAGTTGGAGCAAGGTGATGGGACGAAACAGCCCGACGTCAGTAAAGTAGCGCGACTCTGCAGCATCAGAGCAGGTGACGGGCTCCTCGCGCCCACACGCCGCCATGTATTAGGTTTTTACTAGGTTTATGCGGGGTAATAATATGGAGTAGTCCTGGCGACTCCCTGTACCTCGCTCCAATATTGGCCCGCGACGATTCGCAAAAGTCGAAACGACGGCGGACCCACAGCGCAATCATAAGCCGCATCACGGTCTTGGCATGAGTGTACCCGGAAGCCACGGATGTCTTGGAAGGTAGTGGCGGAAAGCAATGTGAACACACAATAGCGTGCGTCTACACACGCAAGGTTACCAAGGGGGGCAGTCCAGCTCCGGTCGCCGTGCACATGGCGTCGAACAGCGTGACCACCCTATCCCAGTCGGCGCAGGGGTCTCTTAAGCAGCGGCGGCGCTTATCGCTCGACTCCAGCGTAGCCAGCATTCTCAGCCACTCATACGAAGACGTGAGTATCATCTGCCCCTCAAGGCAATCGACTCACCATGTACACACAGTGCGATGCATATTGAGCTACCAGTGCGTCAGCGATTCCGCCCGCGGCGTCGTCGGGGACATCGTGACGTTGGAGCGCGAAGGAGTAGGGCGCAAGAGGAAGCGGGCCAAGGCGGCCGCGGCCGCGTTGATCATTGAAGCTCTACCTGTCAAGCAGAATGCCCGGCCTTGCGTACTGTACCCATCACTTGTAGAGCTGGAGCAAACTACAGGTCAGAGTGGCATGCTGCGCGAGCAAAGGATGGTGGTCATGGTGCAGGAGCGCGTTCGTGCTATCTATGGAGAGGTGCCATCCGCCGACTTGCGAGCCTTGTGCCCTGAAACTGCAGTCGTAGCCGCCTTCATCCAAAGCGACGGGTCGAACCTGTCCGTCATTTCATTGGCCACCGGCACCAAAACTCTATCCCAAGAGCATCGTGATGGGCCGGCTGACGGTCGTCGATTGATCGACTCCCACGCGGAGGTGCTAGCTCGGCGGGCCCTGATCCGGTACCTTGTAGTGGCCATGATCGCCAAGGATGTGGAAGGACAAGATTCAATCTTCCGCGGTGGTCGTCTCCGTGACGGTGTTGAGTTCCATCTGTATGTCAGCACTGCACCCTGCGGCGATTCCCGGCGCTTTATCCCAGTTTCAGGATCAAAACGGAAGCTCGTCTCTGCCCTTTCGGATGACAATCACTGCCCGGACCTGGCGTCGATAAAACATCGAAATGCCGGGCAGCTGAGCACCAAGATCACCGCAGGCGAGGGATACCCAGCCGTAATCTGTTCCCATCTCGCAACCAGACGCGCCTCGATGACATGCTCCGACAAAGTACTCAAGTGGGCCGTCTGCGGCCTCCAGGGTAGCGCTCTTTTCAGCGCGCTCAAGCAACCCGTCAAGCTGAGCTCGGTTGTAATCGGCGGCTCGGATTCTTTCGACAAGCGCCACTTGGTGCGCGACCTCTGCTGCAGAGCCCCGGGCGGGTGCCTGGGATTGAAAATCGCCCTAGTTCCAAAACCGGCTGCTCGGTTTTCAAACGCCAGAAGCGTACTATGTATAAACTGGGTCCAGGGAGAATCGCCTGGGACTGAGATCACCCATGCAAGGAAAGGTCGACGTGCCAACCTCAGCAATCAGGCTAGAGAAGGGCATGCATCGTCCCGACTCTGCAAAGCTGTGCTGGCGGAGATGCTGGTAAAGAAGATCAATGCGACGACCTACAGCCCCGGTGAGACGTACCTGCAGTGGAAGCAGAGGATCGCACATGGCAGGCCTGACCGCAAAACCTTGGACACTGGGTGCGGATCGCCCTGGGTCCACTTTTGCAAGAGACACTCAGACTTTCCCTTGAACTTTTGACCGTGCTATTGTGCAGGCTGGTGGCTTGTCCCACAAAGATACTGCTGGCAGCAGAATCACATGCTGGCAAAGTCTCCCCAAAGTCTATTCCTGTATAACATTTTTCCTTTCTGCTTTAGCGTAGTGAATAGAGAGCTTCTAAACCGCACCAGCATGTCTGGAACGACATGTGCTGCATAGATTGAATATCGGCACTTGGCACTCTTCACCTCTCAACGACATTAGCCATAAATGTAGATAAATGGGTGGTCCATGTGGGCTGGTGTCGCAGCGAATAATACCAGTAGCATTGTAATATGATCTGTCTGTCAGTAGTGGGAGGAGAGGCGGGAGAGGCATGCCTCCTATCCTCCATGACTGACGACCGCCATCAGTGGCGAGCCGGGCGGTGTGTAAGCCATCAGCTGGTCTGTGAGCACCGGCGGCAATGGGGGTGGTCCGCCGTACGGGAGGGCGTGTATGTATGCCAGGCCCATGAGTGGGAAACCCGGGCACCGCTAGAGTCCACATGCACGTCGCGGAGTCGAGCTGGCCGGGTAGGATGGGTTCGCCAGATATGATCAAGAGTGCATCATCCTGGTGCTGCTATTATATAGCGAATCGAGATAGCGTGCGCCCGGATAAGATCTGTCTGTCAGTAGTAAATTGAATATGCAGCATATTTAGGACATGATTTGGGGATGATTTATAGGGTGTCACTTGGCCTGAGGTGTTCCGTGCAGAGTGTTTGGCGGGCACTGAGAACTTGTAGATACACGAACAGCAGTGCACCGGCAGATTAACATTGAGCGGTACGAGCCGCCCAGCCAGAAATATGTTGCGATTAGCTCACAATCATGAAAATGTAACTACGCCGCTGCAGCACTAATGCCGTGGCGGCATCATCTTCAGAATTAACATTGGCTATTATATGATTACTTGTTCATCATGTGGCGGTCACACTCATAACCCGACTTCATGGGACCCGCGTAGGGTTGATTAAGTCGGAGGCGAGTTGCATTTCGGTCTTTGAAGGCCGACATTGACATCAATAGGATGCAGCACCCATAGTGATGCATAACAGCTGCAGTTTGCATATTGGGCGCTAATATATTTATATAACATAGAATATATATCTGTGTATAAGAATATACGCATATATATACATTACACACATATGTAAACATATATACATATATGATATATATACATGTATGTATATATACCTATATTTTGTATAGAGATTTATTCCCTCGTTGAGGCTACAACGAGCAGCGGCGACGACGACGACCCTACGCAACCAAGTCTCCGTGGTAGAATGTCATCTCTCGGGACGAATCCTCTAGACTGGGTATCTCTCCATGTCTGAGCTCGTCAGTGCATCGTTTGCTCGCCGTTCATAGAATATTATTTATCGTACTAGCTGCGGAAAACGGACCGTCGGGCGGGTTCTTCGACCAGCACTACGAGAAGCGTGTCGAGTTTTGCAGCTTTTTGTTCACTCTGTGTCGGGTCTTTCACTATTTGTACTGTACTATGGTAGTCGTATGCCAAAATTGGTGCAGGTCACTCGCACTGACTATGGATTATTGCAACTACCGACTACTACTACTACGAACCATTGCTTATTCGCAAGTGCGGGACTACCGTGAGGTGGCAAGTTGTGATATTTCTACTCAGGGATTGGTTTCTCCCCAACCTGCGGAAGCCAGCTCTGTTTCTGTAATGGAAACTGTTTCGACATTCCGGAGTATTATTTTGAATTGGCATCCAGCACATATCTTTCTGGAATCATATCGACAGGGGTTTCCGTGCTTGGTTATTTTTCGGTGTAAATGTGTATCTGCACACCGTGAGCAGATAACGATATTTTACTCCCATCCGACTTTTTGTAGTTGGTCGTGCGCACGAACGACTACAAATACTGGGTTGTGATCTACCCGCCCGTACCACATCCAATATCATCCTACATATGACATCCCACGCCAGCCTGGCCACCCTCACACCCACAGGATCGGGAAAAACGCGGGTTCCAGTGGTGAGTGTCGTGGCGGTCCCAGTGCAAGGGCAAATACAGTTTACATTCGGTGTCGCTTCGTGCCGATTGTACAAGCTGTTCGCGTGTTTCTGCGCACCGGCTCCAGCCATGCCGGACCATCGTCCCTTGGCCCGTGGCTGTGAAGTCTTGGTACGGGCAACCTTTTTCGATGCCGGGCGCGGTCTTACGTGGTCGCAAGCCGGCTTTGGTGATGAGTAGTGGGAGGCAGCAAGGGTGGGCGTAGTGTGTAGTGCCGGTGGCGCATAACCGGAAACCATAACCGCCGCGGACGGTGGAGCGTGCAAAGGCACATACAGGCAGCATATAGGGCAAGATGGCAGTGCGCAGAGTGATCTTTTAGGTTTAGTAGCTGGCAGGTGCTTTAATTGCTTGCTTGCCGCTATAGTGTGCCGCCCAGCACAGGCTACAGCATCTCAACCCCCCCCCCCCCCCCCTCCCCCCAGCCACATGTTTAGCGCAACCGACTTAGCGTTTGTGTTCCACACCCTCTGCAACACATGAACACGCATCCCGTGCCCCAATAATGTCAATATTAACCCTAAAACACAGCTTATAGGTCAGTGGTATGCATCAGTAATGATGACGGCGACAATGGATATGCTGATGGCGGCAACGTACGCGGAAACAATCTAGAACCCTGGGAGTGACCCCCAGCACGCGCCAACTTTGGGCCCGAGGCCTCATATCGGGGGTCCCAGTAACAGTGATAAACGTTGTGCCCCCAACCTGTCCTCCATGTGTGAATTTGATTGGAGTGCAAACTACGGTTGTATGGCTGCGAGCTCAATAAGGCCAATAAGAATTGCAGGTGTGTTTTTAGGCACCCCCCCCCCCCCCCCCCCCCCCCCTCCATAAGTTTGTAGCTTGCTGATGGACTGTGTTAAGTACTATCAACCTTATTGTCCAGGGGAAAAGTGCTGCAATTGTCCATGTATTGTGTAGGGGGCAGCTGCCACACACGTAGGTGTGCATATCAGGGCATGAGGGCAGCATTCAGAGCATAAAGCACGCGATTGTACAGCAGTAGTGTTCTATGGCTGCCCCTCACCCTTGTGGCGTGTGCCCACCGGGCGAACCAGAAGTGCCGAGTGGGCACCTCTTCCATCGCATCCCACAGGTTGTCTTGGAGCATGCGGCTGCCACCGGACTCGCCGGTCACACGCGGCCTCTTCTTGCCCGAGGATGGCGACCTGAACAGCTCATACTCCACGACGACCACTGCAATGTGTTCAACAAGCTCAAAGGATAGGCCAGGTCATTCAGTGCATACTCTAGCATGCTGCGCAAGGTACAGGCCCTTAGCCAATCGTGCTCTAGGGATAGAGACGGGCCTAACGGAAAGCTCCCTGCCGTCCCACTTCACCTCCACCTTCACGGTGTGCCTGGTGGATACCGACATGGTGTCAGCGACCCCAGCCGAAGGCGGGCGACGTGAGGTAGGCGTGGTTGTGGACTGATAAGTGATTGCGCTCGGGGCAACAGCAGCCTGCCGGCCTAGCGCGGCGGCGGCAATGCTGGTGAGGGTTGTGCGGTGCGTACGGTACGGCGGTTAGTTGGAGCCGGTAAGCAAAGCGGAAAGTACAAGCTATCAACACTTTGGCCAGCTATCAAATCCCCCCCCCCCCCCCCCCCCCTCTGTTTTGAGCGACATATGACACCTAAAACACAATTCTTATTGGCCTAACATGAAGGTTCAAGTGGTGCACAAGCGCTTTATTTTCAGGGACCACTAGCGACAGTACTGAGTCGGCTGTGCTTGGCTGTGGATAATAAATTATCAAGCATGCAAGCAAGGAACGATAACACCAATAATCAAGAAAGATGTACTATTGAAGTGTTTCAGTAGGCCGCATCATGTGTTTCAGTAGGTCGCATTTTTTAACTTGCTCTGATTTTATTTGTCGATGTTATCACTACCCGCTATGTTGGACGGGTTGCCAATTGCATTCTTCATAGCGCCGAATGAATAACAAGTACCTGCTCGGCTATTGTTTGGCTAGTACTGTATGCCCGGCGGGTATATAGCATGCTCTGTGTATGCCCTCGTCAGCCTCCGGTGATTTCATTGATCGGGCATCACGCCATGAAGATGACCGTGTATCCTCTTCATGGTACATGCATACACACTTATGTAGCGTACTTCTACATGTGCGTCGCCACCACACACCGCAGATGTTTCGCTGAAATAACGGCCATACAGCGAGCAATTCATAGTGAGCGCACAGCGCCAGACGGCACCGCTAAATGACATGCAGACGGACTGCAGCGGGGGGGGGGGGGGGGGGGGGGGGGCTTCGCGGCTCTGCAAACGGGTCTATGTGCATACTACCGCGCACGAATACGCCGGATTGTGGGGTCAAACAATCCGCACTGGCTAACTGCAGTGCAATCCATCATTGTGTGATCGCCAAGTTGTGGTTGGCGATCCTAACTCAGCGGAGATTGGTTTGTAATATAAGGGTGTGTGTGTGTGTGTGTGTGTGTGTGCTGGGCAAGTTTGAATTCAAATGAAGCAAAGAGACGGAAATATGAACTGAAAATAATGTGGCTCCTGAGTCCTGATTTTATATAGTGGTATTCGCGGGAAATTGGGGGGAAATCGCTTACAGTATATGGTTCGTTTGGAATTCGAATATATTGTGTAGTATTCGGTATGCATCGGAGCTAATTCGCGTATCGTCGCGGTACCGGTGCCTACTAAGACGATATTATAGGCACGGGTATGATGTTCTTAGTGTCAGTGACACCTGAGCGCACTACTAGCGACCACGACGGCGGCGGCGCGAGGTAGTTTTTACTTCCAATATTATTAGGATTAGTTTATAGTATGCGACTCCGCGACATCAGCTGGCGCGCGAGCAGGAGCTGCGTCCTGGGATGCGAGTTTGGAACACGACCGTCGCTGCGATGGGTGGCTGCGCCGCCGCAGAACTGCACCGTGCAGTGAGAACAGATCGAAGCGGGTGCCCATATCACCAATCTATCTCCTCAGAGTTCCAGGGAGCATTGGTTTTCAGAGGGCTGCATGCTACGGCCACTACGGTCGGCCTGATGCGGGTTCCTTCGGTGCAGGCGGCAAGTGTAGCTTCAAAACAAAAACTTGCAGGAAATGGAGCTACAAGAAACTTCAAATTTCAAGGGAGCAGCCACCTGCTTTGATACTGTGCCTCTGTAGTATTACCTAGGTGGAAGTGAGTTCTGCTAAATGTAGGCATTTTCCCTTCTGACTTTCTATGCATTCCTGGACGCTTTCCCTGTGACCAAACCCATAATAAATTACTTGGGAACCTAGGTTTTAGATACTGCTACTTAGTCTGAAATTGGCAGCATGACACAAGTTGCTCAGCACATCTCGTCGTAACTGCCGTCTACCACTCGCCACCAACACCAGCCCTTCACCCTTTTAAATGATTCTGCGCTGCTCTCCGTGCAGTCACGGCTGGAGCTTACGCCGTCCCTCTTGTGATTTATTGTTTACCAAGTTTACAAAGTCTCTGCACTTGCATTCATCCGGGCAGGGTGCCCTATCCTGGCACGCACGCCCCGGTTGCATACAACGGAGCGCCGCACGGCACAGACCACACTAGCCCTAGCTAGGGTTTGTCCCCCATCACGCGCTGGGCTCCATCTTGAGCTTCTTCCCCTCCGAGCCGCCGCCCTCGCCGGCCGACTTGCGCTTGCCGGCCTCCGCGGCGTCGTCCGTCACGCCCGCCAGCTCGGCCTCGGCCTCCGCCACGTCCTCCGCGACGACGGCGCCGCGCGCCGAGTCCAGCACCGTGGCCGTCGCCAGGCACGACACCAGCACGATCGAGCCCTCCGGCACGTGGTACCTGCGCGCCTCGGCGCCACTCAGCTTCTGCGCGTCGCGGTAGCGCCACTCCTGGCGCCCCTCGTCGAAAAACTCCTCGAACTTCTCGCCCGAGATGGCGCACGTCGTCTGCGCGTCGTCCGCCGGCACGCTGACCGCCTGCACGACCGGCGCCTCCATGTCGTCGTTGGTGAAGAAGATGGGCGTCGCGTCGTTGGGCTCCTTCTGGCAGCCCGTCACCCAGAGCGCCGACGGCAGGTACCAGGGCCGCGAGGCGGTGTGGCTCGCGCGCTGCCGCTTCTTGCGCGCAAACTTCCAGTCCAGGTGCTTCCCGCGCAGCTCCTGGCTACTGGCCAGCAGCTCCTCCACCGCACCTGGCACCGCCTCCTGTCGGGCAGTCGCACGAAAGAAGGGGAAGGGGGTAAGAGTGGGGGGTTAGACAGCGTGACTGGCTTAACATGATGCAGTAAATGATTGCCAATGACACCTGAGCAATCAATCGTACGATCCGAGTATGTAGGTGGAAACCGCATAAATGATGGAGTATGGGTAAAGTGCGCTATTGGGCCGCCTTTTTGGGTGCGCAATCTCATGGGACCAAAGTCAGGGAGCGAGTGAGACGGGCATCACAACACATCCTAACTAGTGCTTCTGTCATTTCAAGTTGCTGCTGAGACACAGTCATCGCGCACGCAGGCATGGTTTCGGAGCATTCAATGGGGCTTGCGGCTCCAGAGAACACACATCTGGCTTGTCTTGCAACATCGGGCCTCGCTTTTCTGGAGCGCTTCTTGTGGTTTGTATTCCAATCAATCTCTATACTGCAAGTTAGGTTCTTTCATGTTTTCGAGGCGGCCAGACGCAACGATACACAGCAAACCCAACAAGTGGTTGCGGTGCATTGGACAGCCGCAATTGGTTGTGGTGGGACGTGCGAGGAGATGGAGAGGGAGGATGAGTACCTGGAACGCGGGGCTGTCAAACGTGAGCCTCTTTGGCGGCTGCACCGGTGGGGGTGTGCCATTGCTGCCGCTTGGGGGCGCCGTCAAGTTGGGCAACACCGACAGCAGCCCTCCGCTGAGCAGCTGGTTGAGCAGGTCCGCGGTGGCGGGCGGCGCAGGAGGCTGGGGCTGCCGCTGCTGCTGCTGCAGTGGCGGCTGCGCGCCCATGCCTTGCGGGGGCTGCCGCTGCTGCAGTGGCGGCGGCGCGCCCATGCCGTGCGGAGGCTGCCGCTGCTGCTGCAGTGGCGGCGGAGCGCCCATGCCGTGCGGCTGCCGCTGCTGCAGTGGCGGCGGCGGGCGCATGCCTTGCGGGGGCTGCTGCTGCTGAGGTGGCGGCGGCGCGGCCGTCATGTTGGGCTGCGGCGGGAAGCCGTACGGCAGGTGCTGCTGCTGCTGCCCCTGCGGCGGCGGCGGCATCATGGGCATTGCCATCGGCCGCTGCTGGCTTGGGGGCGGGGGCAAGCCGGGTCGGCTGGAGCCGTCCATGTCAAACGGCGGCGACCGCATGTGTGCCCGCGGCGGCATCGCGACCGGCGGCGACCCAAAGCTGTCTCCGCGCGGCGGAGGCGCAAAGTTGTCCCCGCGAAGCGGCGGCTGGAAGGGCGGCGGCGGGGCCGGCATGCTGGGGGCAGGCGGGGGTCCAGGCGGCGGCGCCCCCCCAGACAGCGGGGGCGTCCTCACCCGCTCCACTGGCGGCCCGCGGGCGCGGCGCGGGTCCGTCGCGGGCGGCTCCACTGCTGGCCTGCGCGGGTCCGCGGCGCCGCGCCCCGCGTCCCGCAGTGGCGCCGCCGGCCCGCTGCGCTCCGTCTGGGCGATCAGGTGGCGGATGAGGTGCGGCGGGAACACCCCCTCCCAGGTGCCCAGCAGACGGGCCAGGCTCGCCCGGTTCTCCGGCACATTGCGCCATATCTCCATGAACATCTAGGGAGGGGGGCAAAAGAGAAACGTGAGTCCCTACTGGATGGAGAAGGGGCAGGACAGCGTGCGCCATTGGACTCACGGCAGCAAGGAGTGCTGCAAGTGAAAAAGTCCAAACGAGCACATAGCGGCTGCCGCCCGCTATAACAGCATAGAAAAGAGACATCAGTGTTCTCTCTCTCTCTTAATATATATACATATATATATGAATGTAATTACATGCATATTTGTATATATATATACACATATATACATACATACATACATGTATGTATATATGTGTATATATATGTATGTATTAAATATATATAGGGCACCGCATCTGGTTCAGTGCAGTGCTTGAAAGTGGTGGCATGCCATGAAACCACAAGTGCTGAATAGTGTGCCATGGGCCGAACTGCGTGAGCCAGCTCCTGCCTGAGAGATGCCGATGGTGGTCGCCATGCCGCAGCCCACGACAGACACGGCGGCATGTGACAAGGCGCAGTGTCGGGTGCCAAAAACAGACAATCGTGACGGCTCCTATGCGGGCGCATACAGACAGCGTTCCAAAATTGACATTCGCCAAAGTAGCGGCACTGGCAGCAGACGCAAAATCAGAACCACCGCTACCCCCCTTGCCCCGCCCCTCTTCCCCCGAGGTGACACAGCCCTCTTCTCGCCTTCCATCTCTTCCGTACTTCCGTGGAATGTGCACTTTGGGTTGAACACGACTACAGCGACATTGCCGTCATCCGTAGACAGACAACGGCACTGGTCAGATCAACCACACCTCTTCCCTCGCTCACACACACACGCACTCTTGTTGGCCATCAGAGGGCAACATCCAACAGGCCTTCCCAATCCCGTGCCGGCTCATGCAAGTCAGGCCATGCCACAGCTTGCCTGTGGTGCTGCCCAGGGATAAAAGCTCTAACGAAGTTAAAATCATCGCACATGTCATGCCATGCCCCCTCGCGCCCGAGCCACGCCGCACGTGTCACTGGCAACGCCGCAGCATGATCGAAACATGCATGTGTGCATGCAGGGCGGGGCTTGGCGGCAATGGTACAGGTGGAGGCGGAAATGCGCCAACCGGCAGCAGACTATGACTAGCGCGGTGGCTGCGGCCGTCAGCAGCGAGGCCGGCGGGGGCAGGGGGAGGGGCTGCGCAGGCCGCCGGACGCACCGTGTCGATATCCTTCGCGAACAGGTCCGGGTAGGGCGCTCCCACGTTCTTGGCGATGCTGTCGCACAGGTACAGCGCGCACAGCTTGATGGAGTTGCGGCACTGCGCGGTGGGCGGCGCCGGGTCAGGAGCGGCCCGAGACGGCGAGGCGCAACGCGCGGCAACTGCGATGATGAATGAATGGCACAAAGAACAGGGCGGCACTGTGACACAAATGGGGGCGTCTGCGGAGGTGGTGCAAATCACGAGACGGCCGATAAGCACAGACAGTCAAACAAAGAGAACCTAAAGTAATAACTGCCACAGGGGAGAAGCGGAGGTCCTGATGGGACAGCCGATCGGGACGCAGTGTCGGAGAAAAGATTCGTGGCAATCTCAGCTGGATGACGGAGAAACAGGGGGCTCAAGACTGCCGAAATGGAGGCAACATGTGACGGAGGTGATGGGGAGGGGGTCTTGGCTGTCGGAGGTGACGGCAATGGGGAGGAGGGGGGGTCAGCGGGGGTGGAGGCACCCTGCCCACCTCCAAGATGTGCACACGCAGGGCATCCACCACGGCGGGCGCAAACTGCCGGTTATCGGCGGCCATGTCGGTGAGGAAGTTGATGACGGGCTTAGAGTTCTGCGTGAGGTCGGACCTAAGGTTGTCTAGGTAGTTGGCAAAAAACAGATCCTCGCTGCTCCTCATGCTGCCGGGCGGGGTGCGCCCGGCAGGGCGGGCAGGGAGGCGCGGGGGCCCCGCAGGGTACGCGAAGCTGGGTCCTGGCTGCTGCAGAGCTGCTCGGTAGCCTGGGGGCGCGCGCTCGTAGGCGTGCATCAGGCTGGGGCAGCGGTCCGCTAGAGCTGCGTGCGCCTGCCCCTCGGTGGCTAGGAGATGGTAAGAGGGTGGGGGGGCTATGGGGTTCCACGCCCTCGGACCAAACTGCCAATCGTAGTGCCCTCGACAGCTCAAGGACAGGGAACGCACCCCTCGGATAACCCTAGAGCGCCATACACCGCCGCCGGGCGAGCAGGTACGGCAACAGGGGCGACAAGAGCACGCAGAGTACTGGAGGTGGCAGGGCTAGCAGTGAAGGGGTCCGGTGAGGGGTCCCTTTCCGGCAACCGCGGTGTTTACAGAGTTCCAATGGGGCCTAATCGACCGGAGAGTTGGCGTCCTGGAAGGCGACGCGCCGGTCAGAGCGCCGAGCACTCGAGCAGCGCGGCTTGGCCAGAGTCTCGACCAACTTGAGGGCTGATATCGCGCCGCTTCAGAGAATGGACAGGCCTTCCTCGCCGCTAGTTGTGTCGGGCCGTTTTGAAAGGATGCTGTGTGTCTTTTTAACGGCGCTCAGATCTGCGCGGCGCCGAATATGGGCAAAAGCGCGTCAGTATGTACAGTATCAGCACCGGTATCCAGTGAGGCGGTGGCGGCCGGCAGTGACAGGAGAAGGGTGGGCGTAAGAGGCGGACACAGAGCAGTGTTGCTCACTTGGCTTGGCCGCAAAACAACCAGTTTAGGGAAGGGGCGCAAAGGAGGTGGCAGCGCGTGTGGGGGCGGCGGGGGGGGGGGGGGGGGGCGGGGGGGGGCGGGGGGGTCCGCAGAGTGACGAGAGTGGCAGCTCACTGCAGCCAGGAAAAACGGCATCAATGTATTGACAATTACAGAACAAAGTACTGTGCGTAGCATTGTAAACTACTGTGGGCGCGAGAACGGGGCCGGGTGGGCGGTGGTCCTGCTGCCGTCGTGGGCTCCTCGGACTTGCCAGGGCCCGCTAGCGGGGGCTGGGGAAACCGGGCGAGAGGCGAGAACGTAACGATACAAACGACCCTCACCTTGCAAGGTGATCCGCAGTGCCGCTTGGAAGTCTTGCTTGTTAGGACAGAGAGGTTGCAGTGTCGCCTAGTGTACTGCGGGTAGTCGCTACTGTTTCCGCCTGTAGCAGACCTAGCCTTTATACCCCTCACGCGTGGCAACGTGGTAGGGCCGGGCCGGCCCGCCGCGAAGCCGGAGGGGGCCGGGGGTGGCGAAGCTAGGCCAGTGATACGAGGTTATCGAGGTTTGCATGCGCGTGCCGCGCGCGCCAGCGGGCAGTCACCAGTAGTGCGTTCGTTCTCGAGGTACCGTTTATGGCGGCAATTTACTATTATCACATGTTTTATGCGGTATTAAATGATAGAGCTGTTGGAAAAACATGGAAATCCTCTTCTATACCTGAAATCCTCCTCCCCTCTCGCCGGACAACTGATAATAAATGGCAAAATAACTACGACCGTATTTCAAGAATATAATATCCTTGATGTGATCGTCATATAATCGTAATTTAGAGTCGTTCTATAATCCTGAACAAAATCCATATAGCGACTAAACCCCGGCCAGCCATGAGCCCATGACGCTACTAGTCGACTGCTCGTACTGCTGTGACTCGAGACACGACCCGCATTATTCGAGCTCGGAAAAGTCTGCCTCGGGGACTTTTTGTACGTGCCTCGGGGACTTTGTAGGCGGGAGTACCAGGCCTCCGTTGAGAATAAACAAAGCCGTACGCAACAGAATGACGGTGCTAATGTACGTGTTGAGACCCATGTACGAAAATGCCCTGTGTATACACAGGTCGCCCTGTGTATACACAGGTCATCAATTTGACCTGTGTGTACACAGGTCATATTTTTTATTGACCTGTGTACACACAGGTAATTATTTTGCTTGTGTTTACACAGGTCGATACCGTAATGACCTGTGTGTACACGGGTCATCTTCACTTTGACCCGTGTACACACAGGTCACCTTTTATGACCCATGTACAAACAGGTCAAATTGATCATGACCCGGGTACACACTGGTCATTACAGTATCGACCTGTGTATACACGGGTCACCAATGATAACCTGTGTATACACAGGTCAAATTATTTTTTGACCCTTGTACACATAGGTCATTTTTTTGACCTATGTACGAACACCTCTAATTTTCTGTACATAGGACATAGCGAATTCGACCTGTGTGCGAACATGTCTTTCTGGATGTCCCATGTACCGCGTACTGGGACCGAAACTACAAGGATTCAAAACGCCCGACGTTACGGCTCTTGTGCGCCCGGCGGTGCGAAGCTACTCTACGGGCGTGCGCATTTCAAACCAGCCCGCCAACATCTGGCCAGATGCATACAGGCTCATCCGCCCCGCCCGCCCCAAGTGCCAACAAGGCAGACGCCGAACCGACTTATACCCTAGGTATGGCAGACCTGGCCGAAGCTGCGGCGTTTGCGTCAGAAAGCGCCCACCCCCGGAAGGATGCCGCGGAAGCCGCCGCCGCCGCCGACGCCACCACGAGGCAGCCGGCCACGCGGCGCTGGAGCGCTCCGCCGCCATGGCACTCCACCGCATAGCGTTCAACGATAAACTGGCCCTGTGGATAGAATCCGCCAGACACAACATCACGCGGCTTACATAGGAGGCCTGGCGAACTGCCAAGCACGATGTCATGGCATGGCGACTGCCGAAAGGGTAGGTTCTCCTGCGTGATCTTGCAACCCCCCCCCCCCCCCCCCCCCCCCCACACACCTTCCCCCTTTCGCGCAGAGCTTCAGATATGCGTGATCGTGAGCATAGCATGACGCCGAACGCGCCTGTCCGAACGCGCCTGTTGTGCATCATAGGTCCACCTCTGATCTTGCAGTCTGACAACGGGAGGGAGTTCCTCAACCTTGTTGCACGCAGTGGCTCTAACAATGGTAACATGGCTGTAGCAGTGGCTCAGTCTATCATCGTTTCGCCCGATAACAGTGGCTGTAACAATGTTACTGACTTTGCGCACATGCCCCTGCTCGTCTCGTTGGTACAGGTGTTACTGATGCTCAAGGCCAAGCTGCAGGTGCCGGTGCCTGCCTTGGTAACAGGGCGCCTTAGGCACAGCCCAAGCAATGGCGGCAGCGAGCGTTTCAACCGCACCATTGAAGAGAAGGTGCGCCTCTTCTGTTGTGAGCACAACACACCAAACTGGCCGGTGGCGGCTCACCTGGTAGCATGGCAGTACAACACCAGCTTTCGCTCAGCCATCCAGCATGGCGACATGCGCACCCCATTCATGATTGTATATGCCGCATACAATATTTCGAATGCCAACCAATGATATGCTGTCTGATGCGCAGGTGCCGTATGTTGCAGTCTTTGGTCAGGTGCCGCGTGTAGGCCTGCAATCCCTGCGCCTCAGCGATGACCTGGCCAACTCGCTGACCACGGAGGCGGACCTCAATGCTGCACTGGGCTTGCCGTAAGACAATGCCATCGATGATGACAGCCCCGCTGCATCTGAGCCGAGGGCAGAGGAGGCAGCAGCCCCGCCCACTGATGGCTAACCAGGTGCGACATGCGCACCCCATTCAGGAATAGAAATGCCGCATGTAATGTTTGGAATGCGTTCTACTGATATATTGTTTTGTGCGCAGGTGGCGCAGGTCAACCGCAGGCGCCGGGGCGGGCGGCACCGCGGGAGTGCAGCCCTGGCCCTGGCCACAAGGAAGATTGGAACCCATTGACATCCATTGTTGCGTGCAAAGCTTATGTGGCTGGTGGAGTGTTTGTGATAGGCCAGAGGATGCCTGCGGAAGGGCCTCTGAAGGGGCACCAATGCAAGGGATGCGGGATGCTCTACCACAACATCTGCACAGGTAATACAGGTGCCATTCCCCCATGTCCGTGCAAATATATATATATATATATTGTGAATGCAGACTGACACAATTCATGTGCGCGCAGGAGGGACAGAGGAGGGCTACTGCAGCGAGCAGTGCCCCTCTATAGGGCTCAGCTGGCAAGGGGACTTCTTCGCCCCAGCTCTGCAAGACCCGGCGGAGCAGCCGCATGATAACGGTGGCACCGCAGAAGGCCAACATCATGTAGCACATGTTCTACGCAAGCGCCCTCTCGACCCTGTAGGCTCTCCTGAAGATGCAGCTGTGACGCCCTTTAGGCGGAGCGTTTGCCAGGCATGCGGTGTTGCTCAGGCCAAACAAGCTGGCCCCATGGCGGCAGCTGTGGCACGGCGGTTCGGCCCTGCGCCTGAGGTTGGCGACACTGTGCAAGTTGCTGTCCCTGGTGTGGATCGTGGGAAGGTTGATGCAACGACATGCACATTGGTTATCATTGAGGTGAGTAGCAGACTGTATGAATTTTGCCTCTGTTGGCCGCACATCACACCTGCAGTAGGTATATTTGTACGCCGGTGCCTTTAATGAATTAGTGAGCTTTCACCCTATTGTTGTGTTGCCAGGTCACCGCCAAGGGCATGTACCGCCTGGCAAACCTGGCTGGCGTTGTGGACAGATGTTACGGTCAGTCAGACCTTGCTCCCATTAGGTCAGTGACCCCAGCACAGCTGGGACTGCAAGGGGTAGTTGACAAGTGGAGGCATCCAGGGAGTTGGAAGCTCCGGGACGCTGTTAGATCGGTGTCCCTCCATGGCGGGCAAGGTATGATTAAGTGCAGTTGCAAGGGGCCATGCAAAACCAACGCTTGTGCCTGCCGAAAAGCAAGGCGAAAGTGCAACTCTAGATGCCACAACGGCAACGCCACTTGCGTGAATTTGTTTGACGCAGGTGCGTCCACCAGTGGGGGAAATGTGTAGAAAATGGCAGAATGTAGTGGAAAACCCGGTGAAAAACGGTTTAATTTGATATATTTGAAAATCAAATGCAATTTGCGCAATGTTCGCACTTGGGGCATACCGGGTGATAGCCCTGTGTACACACAGGTCAGTCTGCATTGGCCCAAGTAGCAAATCTGGTCTGGAAATGGCGTGTTCGCACTTGGGACATTACCCATGTTTGACCTGTGTATACATGGGTCACCAATGTAAAAAATACCTAAAATCCGACACCTTGTTTGCACATGGGGCATCTGTGAAACGACATGGGTGAAAACATGTACTTGGGTCATATGTCATATGACCTGTGTACAAAGAAGGCAGCGATGTTCGCACTTGGGTCATTTTCCATGACCTGTGTGTACACAGGGCGATTTCAAGTGACCTGTGTATACACAGGTCATGGTCAAAATGACTTGTGTGTACACAAGTCAATGCAAGTGACCTGTGTGTACATAGGGCATATAAGGTAATGCCCTGTGTACACACGGGTCACCTAAATGCCATGTGTGTACACAGGGCATTTTCGTACATGGGTCTCAACATACGCCTGTCGCTTGCCACGCGGGGAGGTGCTGTTGCATGCGAACAAACACTAGCGGAAGGCCTCGAATGCCTTGCCTACCGGACACGTTGTTGGCAACATCACGGTGGTCGTTGAAATCACAGGCCAGGATGCTGCCAAGGTAGACACTTGAAGCCGTCCACCACGTGCATGGAGCCCCGCCCAGGCATCCTGATTTTTTCCCGACCCCGGGCCATCCTGATGTCTGGCAGATCTGGCCCATCGTTTTTTGATGGATGGCCTCGAGAACCCAGAATCGAATTTTACATCCAAATGTGCTTTTCAGCTGCAGTCTTTCAGTGCGACATTGCTTGGGAACGGATGGCACCATCATCCAACCGGGCACTCCCATCCCCCCCCCCCCCCCCCCCCTCCCTTCCCCACTCTCACACATCCGCCATTCAAATGTAGAAATTCAACTCAACTGCCGCACTGCGACGCCTCTCCTCAGGGGCGTGAGCACCGCGCATCCGACGACAACCCCAGTGCCCCATGGCGCGCTGCCATCGCACACATTTCACCATCAAGAACGATAAGCACCTCCGCAAGGATGGCAAGCCTTTGCCGGTTAAAGATAAGCGCCATGATTTGTTCTTAAAGAAGATGTGGAGATAGAGGGGTCCTACTGCTTTTGTGGTTGCCAAGGGAGGTGTGCCGCCCCCTTCAGCAACGCCGAGCCGCCTGCGCGGTGCCACCTGCAACCCCCAGATGGCCTCGCGGCCGCCATCCGCCACCTCCCCACCCGCCCACCTCGCCCCAGCTCCGCGCCGCACAACACCGCCTGCCGCGCCCTCACGCAGCCGCGTCCCCCACCCTCTGCCGCTTGCGCGCCTGCGCCATCTTCTCCCGCATCGCGCCCGCATCCCCGCGGCACTCCTCCATCACCGCCCGCATCTCCGGCAGGCCGGGCAGCAGGCAGTTGTTCTTGGCCGCGTACTCCACCTCCCGCCACAGCGGGCCCAGCGACTCCCCCGACCGCACCCGCAGCATCCGCCTGCGGGGCACAACACGGCCACCGCTGCATCACCGCCCATCCGCCCCAAAGCGGTGCGCTTGCCCCAGCAGACCCTACAGACACCTATAGCATGTCATACATATATGTACGCATGAGAGTGCATATGTATACAGGCGACTGCAGCTGGCGCGGGCAAGCTGGTAGGCAAACTCCGCCTGCAAGGCGGCGCTCCTTGCCGAGCCACGGACGCACCGCGGGTCGAACGTGTGGTTGAACGTGTCCACTACGCACTTCATCAGGTCGCCGCCATCTGCGCGCCAGGCAGCCACGAGAGAGCAGGGGCCGGAATGGGGAGGGGGGGGGGGAGGGCCAATCGTCTGACTCGGCAAATCTGCAGCCAGCGGTGGCTCAAAACATTACACTACCAATACATACATGCTTTCGCACAACCATAATACAATCATAAACACAAATGTTATATATTCACACATATATTTGTGTATATATGTATATATATACATACACATATATATGTATATGTATATATATATAGAGAGAGAGAGAGAGAGAGTGGGGGGGGGGGGGGGGGGGGACAACCTTACACGGGGCTGTAGATGGTTGGAGGGCATCAAGGCATCTCAGTTGGGTAAGCAGCTAAGCCCTTCATACCATATACATGAAGACATGTCATATATGTACTTATGCACACACACACACACACACACACACACCGTATATACATGTGTGTGCATGCGTTGCCTGGAGCCAGAACAGCCGGTGAGAACACCGCGAACATGAACGCCTTGATTGCGATTGCCCTCTTCTCCTATTACAAGCGGACGCCACCACCCCATCCACAAGCTCAAGCCATGCCCGGCTGGGTGCCGAGCGCAGCAACAACACCCAACATAGCGCGCCCGGGCACGGAAAGGCGGTGCAGCAAGCAGCAGAGCGCACAAAGTACAGCCACGGTTGATAAACAAACGGCATACATTCCTCTGCCTAGTAAAACGACATTAAGCTCTCAAATGCTTGTGGTGTATGCCATCACTGTGTCGGGGGAGTGGGGGTGGGGCTTAGGGGGGGGGGAGGGGGGGGGGGGCGAGGCTGGGGGGCTCGCCTAAGGCGGGCTTGCAGTGCCGGATGGTGTGCCGCACCGCCCGGGGGAAGCACGGCCACATGGCCTCCACCAGCGGCATGACGGACTCGGCCGGCGCGCTCGTGCTGGCGGCGTCGTCGGCGCGCTGCGCCACGGAGCGCGCGGTCTTGGCGGCCATCGTGGCCACGGACAGCAGCCTCTCCTTCTTGGAGTCGTGCGCCTGCGGGGTCAGACGCCGGGAGGGCAGCCCGCGTCAGAGCCGGCATCGATGCCCTCGGTGGCGCGCCTGAACCCACGGCATGCAGGCCACACGGCTGCACAGGGCAGGGCATACCGGGCAGCGACTGGTTGCATCGCACCTGTCCGGACAGTAAACGCACATCTCCCGGCGTTACTGTGCCGTTTCATTGGGTCTGCGGGCAATGCTTTGCAGCATCGAGCCGGGATGGCCGCAACGTATGCGTGTCACATTCTAAACTACTTCAGAATGTATGTATTAGCTATATCAAACTATACTTTTAACTGAATAGCCACTGTTTTATATTCTGCTAGAAACATGTAGCTGTAGCTTCGTATGGACGGATGTAAAAACATAAATTATTTCTGGTTTTATATCAGACTATATAGGTACTGTAAATATAGTTTTACAACATATAGCATGAGTAAACAACTGTGAGATACAGCGGACCCAAGGCGTGGCAACAGGATCCTGGTGCAGAGGCGTAGGGGTGAGGGAGGGGGGGGGGGGGGGGGGCACCTTGAGCAGCTCCTGTTCCCAGATGTTGACGAGCGCCTCCGCCTGGGCAGCGCGCCGCACGCACCAGCCCGACGCCCGCTGGATCTGCGCCCAGAGGGGGGCAGAGGCGCAGTCGCCACGCTCAACGAGGTCAGTCGCGGCGACATGGGGTGCAGAGGGCCATTCGCTCTCCCTGATGGTTCGTGTACCCAGGTACAGCAAGCTTGCCTCCCTTCAGTAATCGCCAAGGGATGGCAGGACGCCCCCCCCCCCTCCCCCCCCACCACCACCACCACACGCAAACTCTTTCCCCACCTCCCTCGCAACCGGCGCACCTCTTTTTCCCGCAGCACCTTCACCTGGAACGATTTCCACAGCCAGAAGGGGTTCGCCTGCACAAAGGAGGTCACCGTGTCCGCCCGTAGGAGCCGCTGCAGGGGAAGGCGGGGAGCGGCACCGGCCCATCAGCCCCCTCCCCTTGGCCCGGGGGGGGAGGGGGGGGGGGGGGGGGGGGGGGGGCTGGGCACACCTTGAGGTACTTGCACACCAGCCCCAGCTCGTCGTCCGGCCACCCAAGCTTGCCCGGCTCCCAGGCCTCCGGGTGTATGGCCGCGTGCTCTGGGTTGCGCACCGCCTGCACGCCAGACCAGCACCCCCTTCCCTGTCAGTCGCATCGTGTGCGCATCGGTAGGCCTGCACCCAATTTGGGGGGCCAGGGGGGGGAGGGAGCCGCGCCTTGTACTCCGAGTCGTCGATGAGCAGCACGTTGTTGGGGTAGAACTTGGACAGGGTGGGGTGCTCCTGGGGGGGGGGTGGGGGGGGGGGGGGGGGGGGGGCATGGGGGGCCGTTCGAAGCATCAGAGGGCATAATGGATGGTGATGGTGCGGCCGGCCTGGCGGTATCGCGCTCACCTCCAGCTTTCGCAGCTCCTTGAGGAAGATGGGTTTGCTGGCGCGGATGTCGTGTCGCTCCCGGAAGCCCTCCTCCAGGTCCCGGTCCGCCACCTGCGTAGCCAGCGCGAGCACGCGGGATGGCTTTGGCCGATCCCTCTCGGAGCGGAATGGGGGCAGCCTGTTCCCACTTCCGTGGCGCGGTTGGGGGGGGGGGGGGGGGGGATTGGAAGTGGCACCTCGGTGCAGTGCTCCTGGTCCCAGACCCCCAGCAGGCTGTCCTCCTGGCCCTTGAAACAGTGCGCCACGACCTCCTGCAGGTTGTGCCCCTGCATGCTGCTCCACACCTGCGCAGGCACCCACCGTCCCGCGCCTCAGGGCAGGGTGGCATGGCATGGCGCGCAAAAACTAGCCGCCCTCCCCCCGCGGCGCTACCCACCAGCACGCTGAAGCTCTTACACAGCAGATCCACCGCCTCGTGCATGTAGGGCCGGTTGAACAGCTGCTGCCCTCTGCGTGGATCGGAGGGGGATGGCGGGAACAGTGCGCTCAGGTGCTAATATATTCGAAGCTTTGCAACTGGCAGCAGCTTCACGGGCGGTGCCGGTGCTAGTTGACAAAGCTTGAAAAAGATGTGAGTCTCTGCCGGGCAGAAAGTAGACGAGCAGGTGCCGCTAGTCGGACTGGCCGCCTAGGGTCGCCCACCATGCCCCGCCCTACTGCCGATTCTTGTCTGATTTGTTTAATAAAGCACGTTCCCCTCCCACACAGTGGGGAATCGGACTGCGCCGCGTGGTGCGGCGAGCCCACGCCCGTGCCGGGTCAAGCCACCTGCTGGTAGTGCCATCTGGCGACTGGTCAGGCTTAGGGTCGTTGGAGGCGGGCCGCCATCGGTGCACCAGCATGCCGTTCACGTCCAGGATAACGAGGTGCCGCTTGGCGGTCGCCGCCCCCTCGTCGCCCTCCTCCCCCATCGGGTCGCGTCCCCCTGTCACCGTTCGCCTGGTCTATCCCACGGAGCCGTATCCCCGTGGAGGCCGCTCCCTGCTACAGCTGGGAAGAGGGGCTGCGCTTGGACCTGGGGTTGTGGCGTATACACGCGCAAAGGGTCGCGGGCTTGCGCTGCACCGGCCGCTGATTGCAGCGACGATGTATGTGGGCAGTACGCCGATACCGGTACGGAATAACATAATCCTCAGACGAGCTGCTTTTTTTTTTTTCGCCCCCGGGACAGGACTGGCACCAGTGAAACCCTTGCAGCGTCTCTACGACGGCCGTTTAGGCAGCAATCCAGTTACGGAAAGCCCTGGGTAGGCGAGCTGTTATCCCAGGATTCCCGGCTCTGGAACCATACCCACTAATAATTCACAAGTCTGTCATTCGAGGGCGATATCGACCGGGCACGTGTTCGTCCTGGGTTTACCCGGTTGATGCATTAGCCCTCCGGGATGCGAATTAACACACAACGTTCTACGGCGAGTCAGATTTAATCGTTGTTTTAGAGAGCGGTTTTCCCCCCAAAAAGGGCGGGGGGGGGGGGGGGGGGGGGGGGGGGGGGGCGGGGGGGAGTCCTTCCTTTTATTCCATCAAATGTTTCCGTGTCTCCGTTTCAGTTAAACACTGCTTAAAGTACTGTTCACGTCACGGCGAGGATACCGTACGTTCTCCAGCTATCCATATCGCATGCCGTCGGTCGGGAACTGCTCGCAGCGACGGCAACTACTGTTCATCAAGCTACCTTTGGTCAGTCCCTGCAACTGTCGAGGATATCAGGATGACAAGTTAGTGGATTGAAGCTGCTAGTCATGCAAGGCACTTGTTGCATACACATACATAGATAGTACAACATTTCGATCTATCGATGTCCCTCTGCCCATCTTACTTGGTAATTTCGACAATTCCGGTGGCCATCACTACCTACCATTCCTCGAGAATGCCAAGTTGGCATACACCATGGAGCACCAACCATCGTTCATGAAGCGGCAAGACCGTATAGGAACATGCAGATCGCCGATGGGGGGACAGCAGTGCCGCTGCGTATGATGCATGACGGCACTGTGGCGGGCACCGAGCTACAATCGCATGCGACCCTAAAGTAGGCCAAGAACGTCAATAATGATGTTCAAGGTCGGTCGAAGGGCGCCCGTCCGCGACATAAGATCCAGCGGGAGACACGTGAGCGAGGCCAGCGGGGCGATGCCCTTCCGGTCGAAACACGCTAGGAGCAGGCAGCGCTCCGCTTGGCGCACTACCGGATGCATGGCGAGACGTGCCGCTGGGAAAACGGCACGGCGCCCGCCACCCGTAGTAACGCCGAGTTGGCGCCATTGCCAAGGCGCATCATTGTCTGCGGGCAAACGGGCAGTAGCCTTCCGGATGCGAACATGCCAAGGGGGCAGGTATGATTCAAACGACTAAGGGGCGAGATCGGGTGGGTTGAGACAGAGGACACACTTTACTTGCCGCTTGACCGGCCGCCCGTGGCGCCTTGCTACCAGTAGCATGTTGTGCCATCCCCATAGTATATTGGACCCACATCGCGCATCGCGCGGCTACCCGGAATCGTTATTGGGACTTTTGCCACAATGTACTTAAACACCTAACAAGCTCCGTGACGACGCAACGGCCAAAGGTACCCTAGGTCTCAAACCGGCTGAATTGACACTACCATGCATCGCAGCAATGCCGGAGCGCCGGCAACTAACTCCTACCAACCCCCGGTGCTGCGAGCCGCCGGCGCCGAGCAGTGGTGTGCCATGCTGGGGCGTCGCAACTCCAAGCGCCGTATTCCTTAGGGCAAGGAGGGTTGGACGCCTTCCGAGGGGACTTGGGTAGAGGTGACCAAGGAAATGCCCTTCTATACCCGAGGGCGGAGCATTAGTACCGCCTGCCTGCGGTTCTAGTAGGGTAGGAGTTGCCATTTCTGACGGAGGGGTGCCACTAATTCGCCGGGCGACGGTATCTTCAGAGCAACAGAAGCGAATGTAGTAACGGTATTGGCAGTACTCGTACCACCGATAGGAAGCCATCGCTAAGCAGCAGACGCGACCTCACTGGTCGCTACCAACTCCATGGCTGGGGAGTGGCCGTAAAGTAGATAGATGTGGTGACGCGCAGCAGTCCTCCGCTGGTGCTGGTACCCGTACGGGCCGTAGTACCAACTAATGGATATCCGGTGCAGCGGTGGTCTTAGCATTAATCCTTACCGACCGTAAGTAACTATATAATTACATGAGCTAGCAGCTGAAGGCGATATCAGGAAATCACCAAAAAGGGACAATAAGAAAGGTCCTCTACAACAACTGCGAGGTGGAAGCAGTAACATGAGAAGACGCAGAATGGGCACGAGCCCACGCATCAGACTTGGCCATCTGCACACCGGCAGAGAGAATGCCGCCCAGGGTACCATGCACGCAAGCTGAGACCCGCTGCAACAGCCCCCGACAGGTGACGGCGGAACTCAGCAGGTTGGCTAGCGACAAAGTTCCGAAGTGCCTGAACGGATTGACCACGAAGGAAGCATGAGGTCGGGGCAGAAGGACCGCCAGGAAGTTGCGCACAGACAACATCACCGCGAAGATGTAGACCACCGTCAAAGCGGACTCCCCGAGACGGCCGCGGTCCTCAACCACAAAAGGGCAGTACCGGTGAACACCCCGCACTGGGGCGGAAGACGCTCGGTCCGCTACCAACTTACCGTGCTCCGCCTCGGTTGCCGCGATTCCCGGCGGGGTGCACCAGCGGGGGTGGTTGCTCCAAGTGGGGGTGGTGGAGTAGGACACGCACGCGAAGTCGATAATGTAATCGCACGCCGCCCCCCCCCCCCCCCCCACCCCGCCAGCGTCAAGTCCGACGGCCGCGCGCGAGCGGTCCGCTGGGCGCAACCCACTCGTCTCATTCAAGGGTCAAGTCGCCGGCTCCCGAGCGGTCCCGGTCAAGCACCGCCCCCGCATCAATTGCCACAGATGCCCACATATTCTTCAAAGCGGTATGCATGCGATGCTTGTAGTTCGCCACAGGGCATATGGGTAGATGATCCACGATGACATCCATAGCGCTCCGGTTCGAGCCATCCGTAGAGCGAAGCCATAAGGGATCAATACCACACGTGGGGCAAGGGCAAGTGACAAGCGCGGAACCTCCGCGCGGGCAAAGGCCCCGTACCCGCGCAACGGCGGCCGAATAAGCAGCATGGGGAATCTTGCGGGCTGACTCGTGATCCGACTGGAAAAGCGATAGGGAGCCCGGCCCGCACGCGCTGTATGTACATGAGCAGGGTATGTATCAAGTCGCGAGGCCGCGGCACTCGTACGCTGGAAGCTGAGATCGAGGGCCACAAATAAAGTCACGCAAGCGAATCGCACGGCTGAGGTGGCGTTGGACAACCATGGTCGTGGGTTGATATCATCGGAGGTCGCACCCGAACCCGTACCCGAGGGCGGAGCAGTAGAACCTGGCAGCGATTCTGGGAGGGAAACAGTCGCTGCTGACGGAGGGTGTGCCACTAAATCGCCAGGCGACGGTACAGGTATCTTCAGAGCTACAAACGCGCATGTAGTAACGGTAATGGCAGTACTCGTACCACCGATAGGAAGCAATTGCTGGGCAGCGGCAGACCGTAAGTAACTCGAAGACCAACACTGTAGTCAACGCCTCTCTCAATCCTCTCGGTGGATTTCTTACTGGCCTCTTACCGCATGCATACCGCTTTGAAGAATCTGTGGGCATCTGTGGCAATTGATGTGGGGGCGGTGCTTGACCAGGACCGCTCGGGAGCCGGCGACTTGACCCTTGAGACGAGTGGGCTGCGCCCAGCGGACCGCTCGCGGCCGTCGGACCTGACGCTGGCGGGGTGGGGAGGGGCAGCGTGCGATTACATGATCGACTTCGCGTGCGTGTCCTCCACGACCCCCACTTGGAGCAACGACCCCCGCTGGTGCATCCCGGGAATCGCGGCGACCGAGGCGGAGCATGCTAAGTTGGCAGCGGACCGGGCGTCTTCCGCCCCAGTGCAGGGTGTTCACCGGTACTACCCTTTTGTGGTTGAGGACCGCGGCCGACTCGGGAAGTCCGCTTTGACTGTGGTCTACATCTTCGCGGTGCTGTTGGCTGTGCGCAACTTCCCTGGCGGTCCTTCCGCCCCGACCTCTTGCTTTCTTCGTGGTCAATCCGTTCAGGCACTTCGAAACTTTGTCGCCGGCCAACCTGCTGAGTTCCGCCGTCACCTGTCGCGCACACGGCGGGGGCTGTTGCAGCGGGTCTCGGCTTGCGTGCATGGTACCCTGGGCGGCATTCTCTCTGCCGGTGTGCAGATGGCCAAGTCTGATGCGTGTGCTCGTGCCCACTCTGCGTCTTCTCATGTTACTGCTTCCACCCCGCAGTCGCTGTAGAGGACCTTTCTGATTGCCTTTTATTTTGGTGATTTCCGATATCGCCTTCTGCTGCTAGCTCATGTAATTATATATTTCTTACTGGTCCTTTTGTTCAACCCCAGGCCAGTACGGTAGCGGTACCTGTACTTGTAGTGTCGTCGCGAGCCGCCCACTAAGGATTAATAATTTGACGACGAGGAGGCGGGGGGGGGGGGGGGGGGGGGGGGGTTGGAGGGGGATCAACGGGATGCCTTGATATGCAGTGCTGCTGGGGAGTGGTCCACCGCTCATCTACCGACACGCCGACGCAAGCAGCAGCTTGCCAGGATCAGCTGCCCGTTAATGTACGGTTCCCCCGTACTCGGCGATCCTCTGGACGGCACTGTCTTCACCTCCAACCTCAATCTGCCGCTGCATCAAGTCAGCGGTCCGACGTGCGCTCGTCCCAGGCTGGGCTCTCTGCGTGACCGCGGTCCAGGTACGACTGAAAACATACTCACCCGACCCCAACGCAGGTTACGCAGCACGTTCATGCAGTGCCGCGGATGTCTCAGGGCCAGTGCCATATCCTGCGGCGTATTGGTTTAATACCGGTATGTACCCGCACAGAAAATGCTGGTCGCATAGGATATGCGATCCAGTGAAGGCATTTTGAGAGTTGTTGAGAGCGTTCGAACACGAAGTGCGCAGCTTTGTGCGGGAGAGATTGAAAGCGAGAGCGAGGGCAGGAGGGAGACTGGGGCAATGTGGGGGCGCGTAGGGCATGGGGGTGCTCTATGTTGTTACTGTATACCAAGCACCATTGGTATTGGTTGGCGCCCCGCAGCACAGCGGGCGGATCCTCGCCTGATACTGGTACCTGTGTGACTACTTGCCCTCAGCTGGGTCAAACAGGCGGGTTGGGCACCAGCGATAGTAACACAAGTATTGGGCTATTTTAAAACGATCCAGCCCCAATCAGCCTCAGCAACACGCACGCTCGACGCGACAACCATGCTTTACGGCTTTTACCTAGGCACATTGTGATCACAACTTCTGAAGGTGGCAGTCCCGGCGGTTTTCATCCGTGGGTCAGTCAGGAGACGGGATCTCAAACGAGGGGTCGGATCATTATTTAAAAAACACATATATACGGTGTGCTATATTAATACGGATGTACTGCGGGACGCTCTCGCGCGTCTATCGCTTACCCCCCCCCCCCCCCCCCCCCCCCCCCGTGATGATAAAGTAAAGTTCGCCCCGGGACATCGGCCGAAGCCGCCCCGTGATGGTGCAACCTCGAGCCCACCTCTGTCCCCTTCCCCGCTCCCTGAGCCAGCCCCGTGCGTGAATGGTGTAACAGCACATCGTAAACCCGAGAGCAATAACCTTGACCTTTTCGGTGGGTCTCGTGCCTCCTCTACTGCTAGCCAGACGGGCTCATAGCGGGTTGGCGGTCGGTTGGCCTCGTTTGCTCTCGTTTACGATATTATTGCGGAAAGTACTGCGAGACGCGATGCGCGTCTCTGCTGGCGCGACCCGATGGTGCCCACCCGAGCCCACTCCCGTCTCTGCGCCCGCTCTCCGAGCCAGATTGGTGCAAGATTGGTATCCCATAACAGACTAGACCCGAAAACTCTAAACGTAGCTCAGTCAGTGAGCCTCTTGCCGCCTATGCTGCTAGCCAGCCGTGGTCGGTCGGGTGGCCTTTGTATGGCACTACACAATTTCATATGGCGAAGTGGCGCTGACCAGGGGTCTCTCTTACAGTCTTACCGATCCCCGGATCGGGGCGGTGCGAGTCTATATCTTAGCCGGGCAACCGTTGACCGTCAGTCGAGATGGCCCTCGTAGCAGCCACCCCGCCGACCAAGCTGACCACTAACTAAGAAGGGGTAACATGGTGCCCAAGGTATGTGGTCCTGGGGGTGCGATAGAGACCGTGATTGCCTTGACTTGATATGGCGAGGCGGTCCGGAAAAAAAAATCTATCGGCATCGGCATCCTACACCAGCTCGCGAGCAAACGCGTTACAAAAATCGACGTAACTTCCCACACAGCCTAGCTATGGTATGCATCTATCATGTTTCCGCTTTGAGGATTGATCAGTGTCGTGCGGGATACCTGCCGCAGTGGCAGGAGGTCGGGGAAACGGTTGCCGCGGTGGATACAACACAGTGGTAAAATCAGCTCCACTGGGCGAAATTAGCACAGATCCGCCCACACCCCCGCCTACAGTCATGGGCGAGGGTTTTTAGGGGTTGGGGCCGATTGGGCCATTAAGGTAAAGCCTAAACTGCCTCTGCGACCTGCCACTTGCAAACTTGTGCTGAAATGTACACATGCGCCGCAGTCTACACATGGCATGCTGCCCTGCAGCCCCTAGCCTTGCTTTTTGCACTGCCGCTTTCCACAGCGAATCCTGGGGGCAGGTAATCCTAAAGACCGTGTGGGCGTGAGCATAATCCAGGAGTGGTGCAAGTATACCACGTCATATCCGCGTGATTGTATCAAATACACGTAGTATGTTACGCTGTCCCGCTGACAAGAAAACGGCATTCGCGGCACATTGTATAAATATTGATGGATATGATATCATAATAAATCGTCTGGTACTCGTTGTGCCCCCGGTGAACAGTCATTGTTAAGTACTTCAGCGCTGTCGCCGTGAGAAAGCCTGGGGAACCGCTATGTCAGCGTGTGTTCTAAATACGATGACGGCGTCCCCCGACACCTCGTAAGTAATGTCACATGACACCGCAGAAAGAAAATCATGGATCCCAGTGGGAGAAACCATAAGGACCGGCAATTCGTAATGACAACACTCATGACCTGATGCCTGCTGGCTAACAAGTTTGTGTTGGCTGCACTGCTGCAGATCAATCAGGCGTAGCATGAGGACCGGATTGCTCCTCTGCTTTGCTCTGGTGGTCGTGTGTGGCGTTGCCACCGCTTCCCCCCATCCTGGCATGCACATCCGGACGTTCTCCACGAATGCGGCAATTTACGACATGCCTGCCACCTTTGAGACTCTGAGGAGTAACGGTAAATACTTCTTCTATCACTCGCACATCCCCAAGGCCGGCGGGCGGAGCTTCTTCAGGTGCGAGAATGTTCGCGAACTGAAAGGATCTGCACGGGCTGGAGAGTGCTAACAAGCGCCAGTGCAGATATGCGTACTGTTGATATGGATGCACGTATAAAGACCGCGTAAAGTAATACCCACAGTGAGCTTGCATGCTGCCATATCTATCTCAACCTTGCTGCAGTGTTACATATGTTTAACCTTTGACTGGCATGGCTGATACTTAATTACAATATTCTTATTTCTGCATTGGAACCCGTAGTCAAACATGGCAAACTGTTCTCTGCATGCATAACAAACATTGTGCGTGTGTACGGCAGTATCTTCATCCGGACGCGCGTCCCAGGCATTGCGCCTTGTCATCAAGATATCGACCCTGCATTGAATGCAGTGAGTCCTTGTCCAAGGCGCGGCGCCACTTTCTGCCCAAGCCGCTTTGCATCACTTCGGGAGGATTATGAAGAGCACGGAAGGTACACATCCTGCAACTTCCTGACGTTTGAAACGAAGAACTTGACGTCTGCGCTCCAAAACCAACTCAACATGCCAGATGTGAAGGCCATGACGATGTTCCGGGAGCCGATCTCGCACTTTATGGCCCAGTATCTCCATGACCAAAGATATCACCGGGTCGACACTTTCGCAACGTACCTGCGTGGTGGTGTTGGGTACGGTTCTCGTGGATGCAGAGGCATTGTGGGCAATTTTCAGATCTGCCGACTAGGTGTCACATCTATGCTGGAAGCGAAGGCACTGGTTTCGAGCATATTCTTCTTTGGCATTCTGGAGTATTGGGACGCCTCCGTATGCTTGCTGTACTATCAGCTTGGTCGCTTCGATCGATCCAAGTGCGCGAACCTGTGCACCGATGGTCGCACACCAGTGATTGATGTGCACGTTGGGACGACGGAAAACAAAGAAATGGTGTCTGCGAAACTGGACATGTCTCTTGTGCGGCAGGCGAAGGAGATCAATAAAGTGGATGCAGAGCTCTACGCATGGGCCACCCAAGTGTTCTTTGCGCGCGTGCGGCGTGTTGAACAGCGGGAGAATGTGGTTCTCCTGTGTGACTCCAAGGTCTATGCTGCTTCACGTGATAGCGCCGATGTAAAGCATTGATTCACCTGTCATTTTAGCCAATCGCCCATTATCTTGGGGACGCGTTGATGCCGACGCGGTAACAAGGACACTGCGAAAAAGGACCCGCCCTGCCGGCCAGCGGTCACATGTAGATAGAACTATAGGGAATGTTCTCACACGTTACGTGCAAGCCCATGACAAGGCGTATAGTATTCGTTCCTGTGGGTGCGTCATCACCCGTACCCTCGCAGATACTGTGTGGTCACTCAGCATTGCCAAGATATTACAACACACTACAGGCAGACGTCCATGTACCCGTATTCATGTCTTGTTGTGCACTAGGATGCCGACCTAGCGTTAAAATTGGTTGATGCCGATACATAGCTGTTATTCAGAACACAAACATTGAATACGTGATAAGGATGCTAGCAAAAGCCATGTATTCGACATTCCTTACATCATCGGTCCGATTATGCCTTACGACTACAACTACTGTTGACATCACTTTAGTAACATCGCAACCGTTAGATCCTGCAACGAGTACATCTAACGGCTACTGTCGCGAGTACCGTAAGGATTCATAAGCGAGTTTCAGAAGCTACTACGGCGGAGATAGATGTCATTTCGTCAGAGAAAGGGGGCTATGTGGTTTGCCGACAATGCGCCTTGGCTTGTGTTACAGTGCTTTCCCGGTGGCAGGAGCCTATCGGCAACCCGCAAGAACAGAAAGCACGAAGTGAGGGGGGGGGGGGGGGGGGGGGGAGACGTACGCGGGCCGCCACCTGGTAGGCGGGGCGCGAAGGTGGTAGATTGGGACAGCAGATATTCCGCTGGTTTTTCATATAATTATACCTCGAGTGGGGGTCGACTCACAACGTCTTGCTGGAGTTGACCGTTCTCATTTGTACGGTGGTTAGATATTTGAAGCATCACAAATGTACAACCGCGGTCTTAGTACGATGTGTTGCTGCGCGCGTTTGCATGCGCGCCACTACATTTGTGTAGCGTGTCGCAGGAGAGCGCACGCAGCGCGCGCCAGGCGGAGGAAACCCGCCCAACTACTTGTAGTGAACATTTCAAAGGGAGGGGGATGTGTGGTTTGCCGAGCTTGATCTTGGGGCACGATGCAAGAGGGCGCCGGCCGGCCCGAGGGGCAGGCGAGGGGCGGTCAAGAGGCCGGGAATGGGCACCTACCGGGCCCGGAGGGAGAGCCGAAAGGAGACGCCACTTGGGAGGACCGACACCATCACCGCGCACGCCGAGTCGGCCGGGCGCGAAGGTCCTGAGAGGGCGGAAAGCCAACCACCTTGGATGCCATTTCCGAGAGGCGATGGTGCCAGCTTTTGTCCAACCAGTATAAGGCGCCAAGACGGTGGCCGCCGCTCCGGAGGTGTGGAGTTTGATGACGAGGTCATCGACGAGGTCCTAGGGAGTGTTACACCAGTTGCGCTTGCGACGCCACGCGCCGTCGGAGTGGCGCAGGCTGATGGTAGCCTCATTGTAGGGGTCGCACCAGCGGGAGTTGTAGCGCGATAGCCGTGCGTTTTCCATGGCAGCGAAGCGGCCGATGGTGTTCCGGCAGTGTACGGGTAGGCTCCGCGTCATCGAGCTGCGCCATCAAAGGTTTAGCCGGCTCCAAGCCCAAGGTGGTCTTGAAAGGTGACATCTGGTGTGACGCCCCCAAATACCGTCAAGGTGGTTGAAGTCGCGTAGGTTGAACGCCCAGTCGTCGTAGTCGATCTCGAGGCCAAGGCGGCCAGCCCAGACATTCGCTGTGGTCTTGATGTATTAGCTCCCACGGATGGAGATGTCGTTGGTGTCGCGGGTGAACCATATAGCTTCCGTAGCTCGGCGGTAATGAGCAAAGGGGAGCGGGAGCTGAGGTTGACGAGGATGCGGACCACTCCCCATGTTGTCCTCGTGGAGCAACACATCTCGACCGTCCTTGCAACTTCGAGAGGAAGGTGAGCACGGTGCACCGGACAACGTTTAGCTCCTTGTAGGTGATGTGCAACTCCCAATCGCCGTCTAGGTCCGCCGGGTAGGCCCGTTTCCGCCGACTAGTTGCGTGCTTGGGCCTTGAAAGCGGCCGGAGCACAATAAGTTAGGGTGTTATATTGTAGCGGCCCGATGTCGTCAAACAGCTCCGTGCCTAGACCGCGGAAGCAACCATAGAACACGATGCAGCGGCGGCTTAACGAGGCCGGGCATCAAAACCCAGATCTGCATGTAGTAGCGGTGGCAGTTGACTGCGTGGGAGGCCGGTGGCGGCACACAACGGTGGCCGGTAGCCGCCGACGAGCTACGTGTACGGGGCTACTATAGGGGCAGCCCGATTGTGGCGCGGAGCGCGTTGAGGCCGCAGGTGCTACCGGCGGATGGTTGCCCGTGCCCGTTGAAGCCGCAGGTGCTACCGTGAGATGGCGGTCTTGTTCGCCGGCGAGCCGAAGGCCGGCGGTATGGGAGGCTCTTGTGTCGCGAGGCGTGAAGAGCCCCCACCCCCCCCCCCCCCCCCCCCCGCCGTCCGAATTAGTCAAACGTTATCCGTGCGGAACACTGGTTGTCGGCTCGATGAGCCGTCGCACGGTGCCCTGAGGTCGATAGTCGACCACTTTCCGGCCAGCGAGACATGTCCTCGAGCTGGGTCCGTGCGGGGCGTCACCTTTGAGTGGCTAATATACCAAAGAACTTGCATGTCACGAAGACACGAGCTCTGTTGCGGCGCGACCCCATGGTGGGTGCGCCGCGACAATGGAAGATTGGTGCATTTCCTTTTAAGCACACGACGGAGGAGCATGCGGGAGCAGCGCTTCCCGGTATGGCTGCGTCGGGTAACGGGTGGTGACGGGTAACGGGTAACGGGCGTACGACAACTTCCGCCGGGCGATGAAAATGCCCGGTAGCTGCTGGGTCGATGCAGCTCCTCGGGCGGCACGGGCATGCCACGTGAGCGTACTAGCACCGAAATGGTGCCTTACCATGCCTGCTAAGTAGCCGAGGGGAGAGGAAACCCCGACTACTAGTAGAAAACATAATAGTTGTCGTCACAGGTATATGCTCGGAAACAATATCAACGCATAGTCGTACATATTTATATTCGCATATCTACTCACCACGGGTTTTTGGGTTTAAGGAAGCCAGATTTAGGACGCCCCCTCCCGCGTATTACCCCGCAAGACCGCCTCTCTTGCATGGCACCAGACTACATGCCCAGGCAAGAGCGCCAGAAGGAGCTGATTGAGTGTGGCATGGAAACACAAAAAAACATCATAGCATAATGAAAGGAAAGGAAAATCTGCCCAACGTGTCATGCCCGCACACACGGCTTTACTGAAGTTTGTCTACCATGCAACCATTTCGGAGCGTATATATCCTCTTGGGCCGGAGCCTCCTGGCCCTGAAAGGAGCAAGCAGGCCACACCCCGGAGGATATCATGATGTGCCGCTAATGGGCGCTCGGCTAAGAAACATGCAACCCAGCAAGCTGGCGAAATAAAGGGCACGTCGTCATATTGATTCTCCCTCCAATCTGATTAGATATTCTAATATCATGAGTGTAACATGCTGTCAGCCATATCATCGCAGCCGAGTGAGCATGTTAGCAGCAGCAACTGTAATGTAGCGCTGTACATGAGGTATTGCTGAGTACTGAGCGAGCAGTGCTGCCGCTGGCGGTACTTGTATAATTCTAACTACATAGGGCAGTGCAGGAACTGGGCTAAAGGCCATGTTCCCATACAGCCCTAATGCGCGCTGAACCGATGCCTGTGCGGCCGTGCGAGTCCAGCAGCGGAATGGCATCATGCTGCTGGTATGTAAAGCCATGCCGTGCAGTGAAGACTGTAAAGGTAAATGTTGCTAGTAGAATCTAGTGAAGGCAGTGCTTTCACCTGATCATCTGCATCAGGGACGGCACCATCATGATCACCAAAACGTTCATGCTCAAGCATCAAACAAAGGAGCGATTTACAGTCGAATCACATGGCTTTTCTTGCACACCGACGCAATGGAGATGACGAGATAGTAAGTGGGTCCTAGCGCTCTGCAGAAATATTCCCGGATGAGCGGATGCCGCGCTGCCTGTTTGAGCAGATATTTTCGCATTGCGCATAGCAGAACATGGCAGCGCAGAACATGTAGCAGTATTGACCATTAATGCAAGAATATGCATGCATGCGAGCTCTCAACATGTTGGTAGAAACACATATAGATATGCCAAACCATAGAAGGACGATGCTGTCACTGGTTGATTACATGTACTATTAAGAATTCAGGCGATGAGTATGTGGTCTTTTTAGCTAGTGGCCTGTTCATTTGCTGATGGCAGTATAACTACGCCAGTCTTAGGTACCTACCTACTCACCCAGCTGACGCTATCCATAGTACGCTGAGAGCGGGCAACCATTGCACATGGTACTCTTAAACCGCATATGGTTTAACGGCAATGATGTATGAAAGATATAGCTGGTAGACAGTTACTGTGTAATCGCCTCAGGGTTGGCCTTAACAACAACACCAGCTACCGCGTGGCGAGTAGGGAGATAGACGAGTAGAAGTAGCTTGCTCAGTGGGCTGTTGCTCGTTGAATAGTATGGATTGCTGGCAGGTGGGCCTGGTTCACGTGGCCAACTTCCGAGTTGGCAGCCCGCAATCTCGTGGTACTCTCCGTCCCTTCCTCCTGCAGCTGCTTCCTGTTACTTCCCCAATGCGTTCGTCGTTTCGTCGCTGCTTGCTTTGCCGCCTCTTCAGGTAACGCCATGGGCGTTTGAGGTGAAGACTGTCTCACGATGGCGTCTGCGACTTTTCGAGAGGGGGGCTTCCTGCTTTTCATGGCCGATGACAGGGGAGTCCACGTCGTGAAGCTGCCGGTGTCAAGGCTGTCAAGGAGGCCATAGACGGCGTCTGGGTGACTCAGTGCATCGCCAGCACTGTATATCCGCCGCCCGGCCAGGAAGCGGGGGGTTTGGGGCAGAGACGTCGTCGTGTGCCCACCGGGCGTCGCGCGACGAAGTGCATCCAGCTTAATTGCCTGTATTTCCGCGCGCTGCTGCCCAAACGCTAGGTAGAGTAAGAAGCTCTCGCTGCACGACTCCAGAGCCGCTGCGTCCAGGCCGAGGCCGTACTTGGAAACAAGTCGACGGGACAGTACCTCGATGCCATATACACCCAGCTCCGGTGCCAGGCGTGTTACCACTTTGCGACACTGCACAATCAGCACAGCAGGTTACGTTCTCAACAACACGGTGATGTTGCATCAAGACTGCTGCAAGCGACCACAGGATCTCTGACCGGCGCCGGCCGGCCAGGGTTGACAAGGCCAGCGGGTACCGTACCGGTGTACCACGTGACAGAGACAGTCCCCGTGAGTGTACCCCGATCCCCCTGGGGTACCCGCGCGCGGCAGCGATATATTGTATTTTACGTCGTACCAGTACGGATACAGGAGTACTCGCGGCAGTAGTTCATCTACAGTACCCCTGGTACACAGTTCAGGCTGTCGGGCATGCTGCGCTGGGGACGCACCCCTGCCCCTTGCCCCTCCCGCCGACTCGGAATCCAGCAGCGTGTGTGTCCCGTCACCTACTACTGCCTTAATTGCGATTATGCTCATGTAATGCTTCAACATCAGGGCGTGTAAATCTGTTGGGACAACGTTTGAAAGCCATAGTGCGCACCGTTTCCAGTGGAGAAGGCTGCGGCGGCGGCGGTAAAAGCTGCTTTTCTTCCTGCAGCTTGTCATCCTCGGCCTCACATACGTGCTTCGGCGGTGGCTCCGAGGCGAGTGCATCGACCGCTCGCGCCGACGCTGTACTCTTGTGGCAACGCTCCAGCCGCTGGAGGAGGCGGTCGACCACCTGCTGCTGCCGCATAGTCTTTGCCGCACGCCGCCGCTCGGCGCCTGCAGCCCCAAGGTTCCTGTCGTTTAGGGCCTCCTTGCGCTCAGCTGCCCGGCTAAGGGCTTCGCTCAAAGCCCCCCCGAAAGGTTTACGTACTGAGTCCATGCTTGCCACCTTTGTGACAGTTTCTGATGTATCCACTTGCGCGTGCTTCAGGCGCCGAGACCTGACGTAATACTAGCCGGCTTGAGCGGCGAACTTGCGCACACCGTCTCTGCGAATGCAAAGAATGATGTGGGCACGGCTGATAACAGCACCAGCAGGCTTTGCGGGGTAGATTGGCTGGCAGGCTGACGGAGCGAGGGGCGCGCGGCGGACGAGAAGCGCCGGCTCGATAGCGCGCGGCGCAAGAGGTACTGTACGTACCAGGTACGGTACTGAGGGGGTTGTGCACTACACTACACTTCAAAATTATTGACAGACCCTAGCTCGGGGAGGGCAGCCGTACTCGGAGAGCCAACGAAGTGGACGCCAAACCTAAATAGGGTTTTGGGTACCCTAGGGTGTTGACTACATCACCCACGACTCTGGGGCAGAACAGAATTGAATCAGCAACCGTGTACATGTACACTGAGATAGCCACTGCCATCGTGAGATATACATGCATGGTAGGTGCCAGCCGACCGGCCGGCCGGCCGGGAGGTGAATGATGCTTCCGGGCGCATACAAGCCGCCCCGTGAGAGGGCGCGCGAAGCGCGGCCGAGTCATCGCCGAACGAAGGCTTGTATGCGCCCGGCGGAAACACCGACCTGGAGGCTTGTATCGACGGTGAAGCCCGCCCGGAAACGCCTCGCACCCAACTGCGGTCGGAGCATGCGGTGCAATTCTCCCTGGGCATGTATGGCGGGATATAGAGTGGTTTTTTACATCTGTTTTTTACATCATTCATGGCTTTAACTAATGTGCACTACAAACACAACTAACAGCAACGATGGAAGGTTGCCAACAAAAGAGAGGCATAAGCCTGAAACCAAGGTTGAGTAGGAGGCCAGGGAGCCAAGAACAAAGGGGGAGCCAAGGGAACCACGAAGTCGCCAAGCTGCCAGGAACCAAAGGGACCACCGCCCCGGGGTAGGCCATCAGCCACGGCGAGGACGCTTGCAGCCAATGACCCGGGTCATGGCAACACAGGCCGACGAGCGACCCGACGCATGCGCAAGAGCACCATCACGTGCCGCGCGCGCGGCCACGACCCCGCCAAGAATGTTGTCTGCATGTGCCATGTTGATGATCAAGGAGAAACGGCGGCGCCACGCAGACAAGAGCTGGCCGATTTTTTGGCCAGTGTGTGTGTGTGGCTAGCTATCGCGAGCTCCACCAAGAAGGCCTTAGCGTGCGGGTCTAGCGAGCCAAACTCGGAAACGGCGAAAGGAACAAAGCGAAGCATGCCGGCGGCGTTTCGGACACCCTCGTCATACTTCTGGATTTTGTGGCGCTCTGCAGCCCGCAATGCAGTCGTTGGATCCGACTGAGCTTGACACGCCGAGGATAGGGGCAATGGTGGTATCGACAGCAACCGTGTTCCCACGGATACCACCATACCCAAAAAGCCCAACATCGGCCGGCCGGCCGTGGCTGCCTTTCGGAAGAGAAAAAAACACCGATGGGTCCGTGAGTCTGTGCGGGATATAGAGTACTTTCAGGCTAGGAGAATCGTTGAGTCCACGTATACCACATAGCGCACAGTTGAACGCTTAGTTTTGCTCGGGGTTTGCGTGATGCTACAAGAATATATCTAGATCATGTGGTGATGAGCTCGCCATAAGATAAGGATTATACCCGCAAACATGGTGCTGATATGACAAGGCGCGGCCCATATTTGGGGGCCGGCAAAATAATTCGTCCGATATTTCTCTACATTGGAACTACGCTACATGCAATACAGTAGCGTATGCATGCCTTGTCCGCTCGCTTGAGCGGTCGTCTCGTACGCGAGAGGTCCGGGTATCGTCGGTATCCGGGCCGATGCATTTTCGGCAATTTCGTCCCGACGTGTCCTAGGTTTCCCCGGTTGATGCATTACCCCTTCGGGGTTCGAATGAGGCAATTAATGGTCTACGGGCTATGCCAGACCTACCGTACCTATACATACGACTGCAGTTGTCGCCGAGAGGTCAGGTGCTGGGGCGGCTTCGGCCGACGTCCCGGGGCGAACTTTACTTTACTTTTAGTAGGGTATGCAACGCTTATCTACGGCTGAAACACGTGTGGGTAAATTGGAGGTTAGTACCAATAAAACGGCGTTGCCCGAGTTTACACCAATAACCCCCATTTTCATTTATTTTAATAATAATCATGGCTCCACGATAAAATGCCGAGTCTTGCATCTACTCCTTAACCTACTGTGCAGCGAACGACTGACTACTCCGTAGAAACGATCCTACTTATATGCTGTTTTATTCATTATTGTTGCTATTTTGGTCCTACAGTTTTCCACAAAACTCCTTGCACATAAATATCCAGTACTGAAGTGCTTCCTTTCCTCGGCCAGGCCCTAGCAATCGGTATTTTCTTTCAATCGGCAACAAACTGTAACGTTTCACTGTGTCACCGATCTGATTTACGGAAGCCTACATCAATTGCCTCCTTCTGTCGAGCGTGGCTTCAGTTTTGTCTGCATGTGAAGACTAAGTGTTTCACCAAATGCAGCGTGTGTGCCACTGACTTCGCCCAACAACCACCGCTTCAACGCAAACAAGAAGAATCAAGCGCGTCTTGGACATGTGGTGTGGTTGTGCAATATGATCTAGTGGTGCAGTACGCATTAATTTGTAGAGGCTGGGGAGGGGTACAAGTGCAACTACTTGCCACTCGTGGCGTTTAGACAATGCGATTTGAGCGCATGCTTAAATGTTAGTAATTATTAGTCACTTCAATTCTTCCTTGCGCGCCAGCACCGCCATGAAAACAAGGGGATTGGCGTGTTTGGAAAACGACCATTTCTTGCATCCGAGCAATGCATGCCCATTTTTGCATCCGAGCAATGCATGCCCAATTTTGCACGTTTTGAGCGGACAAATAAGCGCACACTGGGAATGAATGCAATTCTCACTGCAAAACCAGCATTCTACGGATTTCTTGCACAATTTTCCAATGGACAAGATACCTTCACAAGTGAACAACCAAACACGTGTTTCGAACCGCTGTTACTTGTGTCTTCGCCTTGATTCCGTGGACGCCAAGGCAATGGCGCTTTATGGCCATGGGGGCTGAATTGTAAAAGAACATGCAGCCCCCGGACGCCAAGAAGGCGGCCGTCCCTTCCAGGCGATCATGGATCATCCCCGCACTGGTGGTCAAGTTTTCAGCGCCGCAATTTACTGCGTACTCGACCCACAAGTACAGAATTGCGTGATACCGAGGGAACACGGCAATGCGTTGGCGGTAAAGATAACCATACATCAGTGCCTATGCACACTGGCGCTCCGGGTGGTGGGCGCAGATATGCATGGACCGTAGGACACGTGAGTACAAGCCCAAGGAATGCATGCAGGTTGCGATTGGAGCCATGCATGATTGGAGCCATGCATGATGCACCGTATCTGAGCCTGACGGCAATGTTCACGTCACGTGCTCAGAGGCATGCCGCAGCAAGTGCTTGGTGACTGTTCCATGACGCTCCACACAGGTGCTGATAGGGTTGTGAGGGTACGCGTGCCTTGATTACACAGCGCGGAAAGGAGAGCGCCGCTCGTATGCTGAACAACGTGCAGACGTTGGGATATTTGTACATAATAGGGGGCTGTAAGCAGCTGGCAAGCTCTTTAGAAGGCCACTGTGGTAACCGGGGGTAAACCTGCGACTGGAGCCGCCTGGACCACATGAACGAGAGCAGTTCCTATTGGCTTGGGCTGGCCGTGGTTTTGGTAGCCCTTTCTCAGTAGCACAATGGCAGTGATGAGCACCCCCAAAGCAGCCAGCTCACAGAGAAGACTGATGATGTTGAACCACCAGACATAAAACACGGCCATGACAATGACGTCAATCAGCGTGTAGATGGACTGCAGGACCAGCAGCGTGACGCAGGTGCTGAAGAGGGGCAGGCAGCCCACGCAGTTAGCGCCAGCATCCCCGCCGGAGAACGGGCTCTTGTAGCAGCAGCAGTTGGGGTTTGGCCAGCTCTGACCGACCACGATCCCGATGATGCCATAGCTGAGGCTGCAGGCAAACACTGGAACGGAGCCCAGGGAGACGATCCAAAGTACCACAACTGCACACAGCAGGACACACTCGGTTTAGTGCCATCCAATCCCAAGGGCATCAAAAGGGTGCGGCCACAGGTGTACGCAGCTGGGGCGTGGCACTCACGTGCAGCCCCTACCGCCGCTGACTCCGCGAATTGGGCTTGCACCGCGGTGGCACTCGACAGCAGCAGCAGCAGCGCTACGGCAATGGCCCTGGGTATGCAACGGAGAGGCACAGCGAAAGCGGCTCAGCACAGTGCCTTCTACCTCCGCACATCAGGCTACTTGATGTTCTACGCAGGCTGTCCAGATCTTGCTCAGCGCCCCAAGGCCGATTTAAACCGGTACTTCATTCTGAAAAAAACATGACGGTGCAGGCAGGTGTAATAGTGGACAATATTGTGAAACTGTTTTGTGTGTGTGTGCGTGAGCGCGAGCACCCTAATGCGTGCATGTTTGTGTTTGCGAGTGGCTTTGCATGGGTGCGTGTGCATGCACGGGAGCCTCTATGACCTCATCCGCTTTCAACTGCAGCACACCACCATGCTGGCGACACAAGCACCCAAGTACCAAAACCCGGAAACGCTGCGAAACACGCATCGCCACGCGCATAAGCGCGGCCCACCGTGTGCCGCCTGAAAGTCGTTGGTGAATGGTGATTCCGATACTACGAAGTTCCAAGGGCGACCCCGTGCCTGCGCCAGAGGGTTTGCAGCAAGGATCCTTCCGACCATCCCGCGAGTCGTGGTGTGCTATTACAGCCGCGACGGTTCAAGCGGGCCACCTGGGCCCATACCACGCTGTCCCGACTCTTCCCCCCCTACGTAGTAATGTAGCGACTTCGTCTTCATTTTCGCCATACTGAACAAGCAGCCAGCGCTACGGCAATACCGCCACCCAGGCCCTACGCGTCACTGACGATACCGTACTGTGCTACTACGGGCGCTGTTGGAAGTGCCGCGCGGAACAGGGGGTGGTTGTCTGCTTTTTGAAGAGCATGTCGGACTGGGGGCGGCGCACCGGTGGGACACGCGCGTCATGGTGTCTATCGCTTCCGCGCGCCTTCGCTATAGGTATGGGACCCTCTGGAAGCGGCGACAGCGGATCGCGCTCAGGACCACTCAGCAGAGTAGTGAGGTCTTTCTGTTGTCTCTATATTACACGTGCTGCGACTGGTGTTGAGGCTGTAATGGGGAACGGCGAGCGGGCCAGAGCTCGTCTGCTAAGCTGTGAAATGGTCGCCAGACCGTACGGCATGCCGGGAAGAGGGCGCATGCTCATCGCTACAGCGCAATAGGGCGGCCTCAATATAAACAGCTGGCGTTGGGATGCTGACGAGGCGGCACGGGGATGGACGGAGGACGGATTGAGCCGCTATTCGTACTCTTATTACTAGCATTACTGCCGCTAGGAGTATATTTTAAAATAATTTATCCGCATCCGCGAAAGATGCATTTATCCGCATTGGCGCCTACTGGATCCTGCCATTGGGGGATGAATCCTTGTCAGGCCATGGCAAGTTGATCTTTAAGGATCTTTAGTCCTTTTAGGCGGCGCCCTCCCCTTTTTAGCGCCCTTTTTCCTCCTGTTTCATCCGCAAGTACTACAAAGTACTGTTAAAAGCACTGCAAACGATGCTATAGATATGCTATTATATAAATGCTAGTGATGTCCCGCAAATACTATTAAGTAGTCATTGGCATGGATGCTACTGCGTTGCCACAACAAGAAAGTTCATGCACAAGCGCAACGGACAATTATGCTGAAGGAAAAACGCATAATATAATAACATGAGTTAGTTGCAGAAGGCGATATCAGAAAATCACTAGAAAAGGACAATTGGAAAGGCCCCCTACATCAACTGCGAGGTGGAAGCAGTAGCAGGAGAAGATGCAGAATGGGCACGAGCCCACGCATCGGACTTGGCCATCTGCACACCGGCAGAGAGAATGCCGCCCAGGGTACCATGCAGGCAAGCAGAGACCGGCCCGTTGCAACAGCCCCCGCTGTGTGCGTGACAAGTGACGGCGGAACTCTGCGGGCTGGCTGGCAACAAAGTTTCGAAGAGCCTGGACGGACTGACCACGAAGGAAGCATGAGGTCGGGCGGGCAGAAGGACCGCCAGAGAAGTTGCGCACAGCAAGCAACACCGCGAAGATGTATGTAGACCACCGTCAAAGCGGACTTCCCGAGACGGCCGCGGTCCTCAACCACAAAAGGGTAGTACCGGTGAACACCCTGCACTGGGGCGGAAGACGCCCGGTCCGCTGCCAACTTGCCATGCTCTGCCTCGGTCGCCGCGACCCCCGGGGTGCACCAGCGGGGGTCGTTGCTCCAAGTGGGGGCCGTGGAGGGCACGCACGCAAAGTCGATCATGTAATCGCACGCCCCCCCCCCCCCCACCCCGCCAGCGTCAAGTCCGACGGCCGCGAGCGGTCCGCTGGGCGCAGCCCACTTTAACACATAATATTAATCCTTACAGTCTGAAAGTGTTAAAAGCAAAAGTAAAGTTCGCCCCGGGACATCGGCGGAAGCCGACCCATCACGTCTTGATCTCTTGCGCCCACTGCAGTCGTAGGTCCGGCATAGCCCTTCGACCTTTGCCTCATTCGAACCCCAAAGGGCTATTCCCCCCAATTTATTGCCTTCCGGGCCGCGAAGGCTACCATACAATGATGACTGTAATGATGGTCGGATCTCTTGATTGCCACGATGTGATTATTATCGCATAACCTCTTGGACACTGCGCTTGGCTGTGTTGCACCTAAAGGCTGCCCTGGTGCGCCGCGCATGTTTGCCTGCTAGCTGCTGCTGAGCAGCGGCTGCTGCCCTTTCCGCGTGCGTGCCCGTCCCGCTTTGCCGCGCCTGGCGATATGCCCCGATAATGCTGCGCACCCGTATAATAGCTTTCGCCTCAGGCATGACATGCAAAACAGTTCTCCGATGCACGGCCAATCAGCCTCACGGGCATGGTGGGGGTGGTTGTTGTGACAGTGTGTGGTGTGATGCCCAATCTCGACCGGCGGCCAACAAGGTTTTGCGACGGGGGGTGTCGAATGGAGCCCATAAACCGAAGTGGCGCCGCCAAGGCTGGGCGCGGCCGTACAATCGCTACGGAATCTCCAGTTCAGTACTAAGTACTGTTTGGGATCCAGCATCTTGTTTTGCGGAACATATGGCCGGTAAACCCCCTTTTTTCTGAGGGAGAAATAGGCAGCTAAACCAAGACAAATCTAGTTGTCTATGCCGCGTTAGTCTTAGATCGCTGGCTACTGGATTAGGGGGTCCGATTTAGCTGTTCGGTTTTTGTCCTGTACTTTCCGCGAGAAACAGAGGGAGGGGGGGGGGGGGGGGGGGGAGGGTCACTTTGTAGGTGGCCTCAACTTTTATGTTCACGTACTTAATGCGAGTATCGGCTGGCTGCTGAGCGTGAGCGGGTTGCTCTGAGCGGCTGGGGGCTTCAGACCCCCACACCGCTGACGCCTTTAATATCCAGGCCAGGCATATCTTTTGGACTTTCAGGTGATGAAGACGGAGGGACTCATAGATGAGGGTCAGTGGTTAGCTACACACTGTCTACAGAATTGTTTTGCCGTTGTGCAAAATATGTGAGCGTGCCGGCTATCAGGTGCCACCGTATGGTTGGGTTGCTGCCTTGATGCTGACTGTAATATGGCGATGGTTCCAAAAAGTGCCCCACCCCTCTCCACTTTATGCTTGCATATGGCGGGGAACACCCTCCTTCTGCAGACAGCCATGCATTGGAACCATAAAAAAGTCAAGCCAGTGGTAGTTTGGGCATGTTCTACTAAGTACTGTGAAGTGCCAACATAAATAAAGGTAGAGGGGGGGGGGGGGGGGTGGGGGGGCGCTCTGTGAAACAGAGAAAGGCGGGGTTGGGGGGGGGGGTTCGGGGGGTGGGGGATGTATTAATCATAAAATTAAGGATACGAACCCATCCTTATTTACCTCCCAGCCATTGATATCATACGGGGTAGGGTTCGTTCACACAAGTTTTTTTGTGGTCATCAGAATTTCCCGACGATGGATTTGATAGAGAGCTGCA